>CM022298.1:658512048-658696632 GCA_011799875.1 Thinopyrum elongatum
GACTCCATATCACTCTCATCATAATCTCGGGTGGGTACCCCTCAGGGCCGACCCATCTTTATCCAGAATAAACAGTATCAACAGTAATGTAAAGGCATCCGTGTGGCTACCGCATCAAGAAGGAATCCGAGGCATCACCCTCGTTGGATTCCCACCTGACGTAAACATCAAGGTGAACGAAGGAGGAATCACCCTCGAGGTCCACTCTTGAGGAGTTGCGCGACGGTGTCATTATCGGGGGTGGTGTAGGAGGAATCACCCTCGCTGACCACGACCGAATAACTAACCTACAAGGTTATCATCAGAAGTGCTGATGAGGTATCACCCTCGGCACTCGATAGTAACCCAGTAGTGTCGAGCAACTAAGGGGAAAGTGATGTGCGGTGCCGGGGCCTGGTCTTCGATCCCGTTGATCGGTTCTTCTGATAATCCAGCGGGGCAGTCGGGTCAAAGTGGGGTCTCTGATGGGTCTCTACCCAACCTATACCAAGCAGTTTAGGATAAGAAGATAGGTAACAATTGCAGGTTTCGATAAATAGGCTATGTAGCAGATATAGGATAATAGTAACAACAACAACTTCTAATGCAAGCATAAGAGAGAGAAGAATAGGCGATATCGGTATGCTCAAAAGGGGGGTGCTTGCCTGGAAGCTCTACGGCAAGGGTCTGGTCATCAGGGGCGTAGTCGACCTCCGGAGCTGCGTCGGCCTCGGGGACTACGTCGGTGTCGGGGTCTAACGAGAGAGAAGAGGGGGAGGAAACAAATAAATATACAACAATAATGCAACACAAAGCATGCTATGCCTAGGATGCAGTGCAGGGTTGCCTAAAGTATGTCTAAGTCATTTTAGTTATTTTAGGATTGAGGTGGGATTTATTATCCGGTGAATATGCACTATTCATTTACTAGAATCAGGCTCAAAATTATGGGTTCTCCTACGTAGGGGGTTCTGACATGGAAACGGACGACACGATCAGATTCGTCTCGTCGTTCTGAGCAACTTTCATGTATAAAGTTTCTCGATCTGAGCTACGGTTTATTTATTATGAATTTTCGAAGATTAAATCATTTTTTGGATTTAATTAAATTAGCAGAAATCAATTATGATGTCAGCATGATGCAATGATGACATCAGCAGTCAACTGGTCGGCTGACCAGGTAAAACCTGACCTGTGGGTCCAGTGGGACCCACATGTCAGCCTCTGTTAGCTTAACAGTGGTTTAACCTAACTATCAGAGTTAATTAGGGGTGTGGGACCAGCCTGCCAGTGACTCGGTTAGTTAACAGGATTAACTAATTTGCTAATTAGCTTAATTAAGCGCAGGGGGCCCACATGTCAGTGGCTGGGGCTGCCTCGTCACCATAGTTGACCAGGTCAACTGGTCAACCGGGGCCCCTGGGTCCACTTGGCAGGGACCCAGGGGGTGGCCCCGTCCAGCCACGTCGGCGGCCGGCGCCGGAGTTGCTCCGGCGACCAAAATAACAGCGGTGCCTCGCCGGAGTTGGCCGGAATTGCGCTACGGGGCTCGGTTTCGGGCGTGCGTGGGTGCGTTCGAACGGGCTTCTCACGCCGCGTCAATTGGTGGCGGCGCCAGACCAGATGGTCGCCGGAAACTGGGCCGGCAACGAGCTACGGGGGCCGCGCGTACGGGACCTCGACGGGATCGACGCTAGGGAGTACGTGGAGGCTCGGGCACGGGCTCGTTGGGTTCCTGGGAGCACCAGGAGCTCGATGCTGGGCTCGGACGAGCACGGCGGCGACTGTGGGCACGGCGGCAAAGTGCTCCGCGGCGGCCAGAGCTCGGGCTCGACGGTGAGCTAGCTACGGCGCGCAAGGGAGTTAACGGGGAGGAGCAGGAGGCGGAGGAGCTCACCGAGCGGCACGCACGCAGGCCCGTGATAGTTTAGTAGCAGCAGAGGCCGGCGCCGGAGACGAGGAAGATCGGCGGCGACCGGAGATGTGGACGAAGGGGATCCGGCGCTTTGGTGCTCCCCTGCTCTAGCTGAGGCCACCGGTCGATGGAGAAGACGATGGCGGAGCTCCTCGACAAGACGGCGGTGCGAGGTAGTGACCGTGGCCGCGATGACAGGCGAGGGACGGCAGCGATGGCGTCGGGCGACGGTGAATCCGAGGGAGAGAGGGGGAGAATGGCGGAGGAGGCCAGGGGGGATGGATGGGAGGCTCGGCCTTATCTCCCCGCGTCGGTGGGGCGTCGTGCTGTCGGCGCCTCACCGGCGCAGCGCGCGACGACCACATGCGCGGCGACAACGCGAGGGAGAGAGAGTGAGATGGGCCAGTTGGGCTGGCTACGGGGCACTGTGCACTTAGGCCCAGTGCATAGTGCCTCTTTTCTTTTTATTTTCTGTTTTTGCTTTTTCATTTTAACAGAGAAGGTTTTGTATTATTTTGAGCATCCAAATGATCTTGCAAAAATGTGAAGCTTGTCCTCACTGATGCATTGCAATATCCAGCACTGACACAAAAAGTTTGGGCATATTTGGAACCCATTTGAAATCACTCAAAAATGAATGAGGCATTTAAATTGCTGTTTTGACTCTGATTTAAATGATTAGGCCCTTCTGTGGTTGATGGTGATGTTGTGTTCCTTAACAGCAAATAGTTTTGGATTATTTGCTATAAGGTGAACATTTTTTCCCACAAGTTTTGAGCAACTTCAGATTTCACTTTTGAATTTGAGTTGATTTTTAGAATAGAATTTGAATTGAATATTTAACCAAAGTGGCTAGGCACTGCAAATGAAGATGACTTGGCATTATTAGCATTTGATCACAGTGCTTATTACATGGGGATGTTACACCGGGCAACCGTACAGTGCGGTGGTTTTTAAGAGCTCAACGACAAATGACAAAGGAAATTTGGCTTCCCTTATAATTTTGCTCGTTCATTATCGCACACGGTTCATCTCCGTCGCCTCCGGAAACAGTGTGCGTTGAGCCTATTTTGTGTTGCATTATGATTGGCCGGAACCCCAGCCACGGGGATCGCGCGTGTGAGATCGAACGACGATCCACGTCCCTCACATCACACCCGTGCAGCAGTAGCTGGATTGGATTTATATGCGCTAAATGCCTAGAAAATGCACATAATCCCCTAAATATGGTAAATGAGCCCGGAAAAAAGCCAAATTTGAACACGATGATTTGCAGGGTGTATGTTCGTCGTAGAAAAAAACTCCAGGGCAAAGAACGAAGAAAATTTGGATTCCCCTTCAATCTTGGTGATTTCCCTCTTGAAAGCACGGAACTTCCTTGGTGATGGTTCAATTTATGAAGGGCGTGCATGACGACATATGCCAAACCTTCTCAAATTTTTACCAGGGCATGGTGAGGCCATACCATGGCACCATGCCAGGCATCATGTTTTTCAAGCATTTATTTTATTTTTCTATAGTTGAAAACCCAATAAACAAACATTTATGGTTGACTATTGCCACACATTTCATCAAAAAATCTACCCATTCCTTGTAAAAGGCATGAGAATTTACTAAATGGCACAAGCATGGTTTTCCAGGCCGTTCTTGTGCACCCTTTCATGCACCGATTGTTTCAACTTGAATTATGTGCATTAATGCCTAGAAAATGCACATAATCCCCTAAATATGGTAAATGAACCCAAAAAAGTGCCAAATTTGAACACGGTGATTTGCAGGGTGTATGTTCATCATAGAAAAAAACTCATGGACAAAGGACAAAGGAAATTCGGACCCCCCTTCAATCTTGGTGATTTCCCCATCGAAACCATGAAACTTGCTCGGTGATGGTTCGATTTATGAAAGGCGTGCATGACGACATAAGGCGAACATTCTCAAATTTTTACCAGGGCATGGTGAGGCCATACCATGGCACCATGCCAGGCGTCATGTTTTCCAAGCATGTATTTCATTTTTGTATAGTTGTTAACCTAGTAAATGACGCGTTTATGGTTGACTATTGCCACACATTTCCTTGAAATATCTGGCCATTCCTTGTAAAAGGCATGAGAATGTACTAAATAGCACGAGCATGGTTTTCCAGACCATTCTTGTGCACCTTTTCATGCACCGATTGTTCGAATTTGAATTATGTGCATTAATGCCTAGAAAATGCACATAATCCCCTAAATATGGTAAATGAGCCCGGAAAAATGTCAAATTTGAACATGTTGCATTTGAGGCGGTATGTTGATCATTGGAAAAAAACTGAATGACAAACTAGGACGGAAATTTGGATTCCCCTTCAATCTTGGCGTTTTCCCTCTCGAAAGCATGGAACTTCCTCAGTGATGGTTTGATTTATGAAGGGCGTGCATGACGACATAAATCAAACCTTCTCAGCTTTTTACCAGGGCACAGTGAGGCCATACCATGGCACCATGCCAGGCATCATGATTTTCAGGCACGTATTTCATTTTTCTATAGTTGATAACCCAGTAAATGACGTGTTTGTGGTTGACTACTGCCACACATTCCCTTGAAATCTCTGCCCATTCCTTGTAAAAGGCTTGAGAATTTCTAAATACCACGAGTATGGTTTTTCCAGACCGTTCTCGTGCACCTTTTCATGCATGATTGTTCGAATTTGAATTATGTGGATTAATGCCTAGAAAATGCACATAATCCCCTAATATGGTAAATGAGCCCGAAAAAATACCAAATTTGAACACGTTGCATTCGAGGGGGTATGTTGATTGTAGAAAAAACTGAATGACAAGTTAGGAAGGAAATTTGGATTCCTGGCCCCTTCAATCTTGTTGATTTCCCCCTCAAAACCATGAATTTTCCTCGGTGATGGTTCGATTTATGAATGGCGTGCATGACGACATAAGGCAAACATTCTCAAACTTTTACCAGGGCATGGTGAGGCCATACCATGGCACCACGCCAGGCGTCATGTTTTCCAAGCATGTATTTCATTTTTGTATAGTTGTTAACCCAGTAAATGACGCGTTTATGGTTGACTATTGCCACACACTTCCTTGAAATATCTGCCCATTCCTTGTAAAAGGCATGAGAATTTACGAAATAGCACGATCATGGTTTTCCAGACCGTTCTCGTGCACCTTTTCATGCACCGATTGTTTGAATTTGAATTATGTGCATTAATGCCTAAAAAATGCACATAATCCCCTAAATATTGTAAATGAACCCGGAAAAGTGCCAAATTTGAACACGGTGATTTGCAGGTTTTATGTTCATTGTAGAAAAAAACTCATGGACAAAGGACAAAGGAAATTTGGATTCCCCTTCAATCTCGGTGATTTACTATCGCACACGATTCATCTCCGTCGCCTCTGCGAACTGTGTGTGTTCACCCACACATGCAAAAGGAAAAAGAAATCCCTCGCCCACTTCGTCCCCACCAACTCGCCGCGGATTCCTCCGCAACTCTGCACCTCATCAACTTCTATCGCGGCGGCCACCCTAAGCTCGACGACTGTTGTCGACGGGCGGAGGTCGCGCTCCAAACGGCACAGGATTTCGCCCCTACCGCTTTCCATCGCCTATCTGCACCGACATTCTAGACTCTGGTCGATTGGGGTTTTCTACGGGATTGGGCCGGGGATTTTTCTCATGGAGAAGGTAATCGACTTAGCGAAATATTCACTCATCTCTTATCGCAGTCCGTCCGTCGCTGTTAATCAACCGGCGGAAATCACCGTGGATTCATTTTTGTTCTAGCTGATTCGTGGGTGTTCATTCATGTGTCCACAGTGCGAGCACAAACCGGGCAAGTGTGGTCGCGGCCAGTCGGAAACGAAGTTCTATCTCACCATTCTGGATGACTCCATGGAGCGCTCGGTATGTTCAATCTCAACCTACCACGGTCGGCATGGCCCAAATCTGTGAACATATACCGTCTGTTGCTACATTTGGATAAAAGGTACGGTGCCACGTGCAGCCTAGATGTCGAAGCCGATTCCCCCCTCCTATATTAGGCAAATATATGATGTATTGTTCATTCAGTTACTCTCATATTTGCATCAAATCTTTGATACATTATCTATTTTTAATTATATATTTTTGTACTTTGCTTTCATCTATATATTGATCTGTTCTATTAGTTACTCCCATATTTGCATCTTGCTCTGTTATTTCAATATATCTAATTTATGATCTTAATTTTCATTTCAAGCAGTACATCCCTTGCTTTGCAATAACAGAAGTAGAAGGAAATCTTGGGCTTTACTTTGTTGATGACTCCATGGATGTCATATTGACAACGCAGCATGGATTTACAATAACGGTTAGCGTAAAACTTGATAAAGATGGTCACTCCTATTTTGATGCGGACCTTTGGAGAAAAATGTCTAAGTGTTATGAACTGAAAGCTGGCAATAAAATTCTAGTGCGTGCACCACAACCTGGTCTAATTAACATGGATGTTTACTTCCCTAACGCCATCAGCCGATCAAAGCCTGATCGAGGTTAGTGTCCTTTCAACTTTCTCCATGCTGGCATATTACTTAGCAAAATCGGGGTATTTGTTCTGACTAATTGATCACTATTTAAGCAACCAATTGTGATTTCATTTTCTGACTCCGTTCCTAGGCAGTAACAAATTCTATTTACCAATTTATGCACACTATATATTTTTCTGCCATGTTCTGAATAAATAATACATTTCCACCTTTTAAGCAGGATATGTTGGATGCATAGTGAATGATCTGTATGTTACTAAGCGTACCAAATTTCACTGGAAGGACTTGAAGCATGTCATAAACTTTGTTGATAATCTGACAGAGATAGCACAGCGTATGAACGCTGGATTTTGGATGGGATTAATTATACCTATGGTGCACACATTGAACAAGACCAATTATGTGCACAAAACGCTGGTAAAAAGTCTTATTTTAATGTTGATGCTCATAAACTATATATATCTTCAACGATATGTTACAATTGGTTTTTATTCTACATTTCAACAGAAATTGCCCGCTGTAGCAGTTCCTGGATCGATTTCCCGGCGCGGTCGAATTACACTTCTGCCTGCTAATAACGCCAAAGTGATTGCAAGGTACTGCATTTCCCGCAAAAATGGAACCATTCAAATTAATAAGTTCTCGCTTGTCGTGGCAATGCATCCATATTGGAAAATTGGAGACACTGTTCTACTCATGCTCTACCAAGGCACAGGAGGGCTCTTCCTTTTCATTGACGAGATGCTGAGTCGCCGTGATCAAGCTGCTTCCAGCGGATAGTTGTGGTTGTTGGCCCTCAGCCTCTTAAAATGTGCTAGCTGTTTCTATGTTAAGTATGTAGATATGGGCCATATGGTTGTTGGCCCTCAGCCTCTTAAAATGTGATAGTTGTTACTATGTTAAGGATGTAGATATGGACCATATGGTTGTCAAAACCGTGTTACGAAGATCCTCCTTTTGTCAAATAGTGTAACCACTATATATATGTTACTCAAATGTTGTTAGCCAAGTTCTTAAATTTTCATGGAAAGTATTAGTATCGTACACAGTTCATTGAGTTTAAGCGTGTGCCCGATGTCCAAAAGGCATTGGCATATTAACTGTCCATATTGCAAATTTACACATGTGTTAACATAAGGAAACGTATGTGTAACTTACTAATCATCGCACATGAGTACTCACAGACGCATTGTGTGTGATACTCCTAGCCACCGCAAGCAACTAGTTTGCATTTTTCAAAGTTTTTTGTACACACAGAATCGCACACGAACTAAGTGTAGTAACCGTCTATGTAGTAATTTCTCATCGCAAACAGTTCATCCGAGTCGGCAGTTTGCCGCGTATCACACACATCTTGTTTACACGACTCATTTGTATTCTTTTGGCTCATCGCAAACAATTCATCTATGTGAACTGTATGCCGCATATCACACACATCTTGCTAAGTTGAACCATTTCTGTTGTGTTCCCTAATCCAAAACTGTTCGTCCGAGTGAACCGTATGTCGTATATCACACACACCTTGATCTGGCTAACCGTTTCTATTGCACTCCCTAATAGCAAACAATTCATCGAAGCGAACTGTACGCCGTATATCGCACATGCATTGATATGGCTGCCCGTTTATGTTGTTCTTCCTCATCGCAAACAGTTCGGATGGATCAACCGTGTGCCCTGCATCGCAAACACAACTAAAATCAGAACCGTGTTTGATGGCTCCGCCATCGCAAACGTTTTGCATCTTTTTTGACATTTTTTTTACATCACCGTTTGCGATTAATACATCGCACACAGTTTCGTCAAAGGGTCTCTGATCGTAGTGTCGCGTTAGCAGCATCCTGCAGTAGTGTAGATTGGTTTTTCTTGCAATGGGAGAGGTGCTTAGTTTTGGGTTCAATCTTGTGGTGTCCTCACCCAGTGACAGAAGGGGTAGCGAGGCACGTATTGTATTGTTGCCATCAAGGATAAAAAGATGGGGTTTATATCATATTGCTTGAGTTTATCCCTCTACATCATGTCATCTTACTTAAAGCGTTACTCCGTTCTTATGAACTTAATACTCTAGATGCATGCTGGATAGCGGTCGATGTGTGGAGTAATAGTAGTAGATGCAGAATCGTTTCGGTCTACTTGTCACGGACATGATGCCTATATTCATCATCATTGCCTTAGATATCATCATAACTTTGCTCTTTTCTATCAATTGCTCAACAGTAATTTGTTTACCCACCGTATGCTATCTTCAAGAGAGAAGCCTCTAGTGAAACCTATGGCCCCCGGGTCTATTTTCCATCATATATTTTCAGATCTATAAACCAAAAAACCCAAAAATACCTTGTTGCAATTTATTTTTATTTACTTTAGTTTGCTCTTTTATTTATCTTTTATACCTATCTCTATTAGATCTCACTCTTGTTTGTGGCCGTGAAGGGATTGACAACCCATTTTTCGTGTTGAGTGCAAGTGTTTGTTAGTTTGTGCTGGTGCATAGATTGGAGACTTGCTTGTGCCTCCTACTGGATTGATACCTTGGTTCTTAACTGAGGGAAATACTTATCTCTACTTTGCTGCATCACCCTTTCCTCTTCAAGAAAAAAATCAACGCAAGCTCAAGAAGTAGCAAGAAAAATTTCTGGCGCCGTTGCCGGGGAAGTTCTATATCAAGCCTACCAAGTACCCATCATAAACTCTCATCTCTTGCATTATATTATTTGCCATTTGCCTCTCATTTTCCTCTCCCCCACTTCTAAAATGTTTTCAGAGAAAACACAAAAATATTTGCCTTTTTATTCGCCCTTCTTTCGTTCGTCTTTTCGTTTGCTTGTGTGCTAGATCGCTTGATTTGCTATTATGGCTAGTCTTCCTACCATTGCTAGTGCCCCTGAAAGTGAGGTTCTCAATTTTAAACAAAGGGAGGGAGAAAATTTAAAAGATGCTTGGTATAGAATTTGCAATGCTCAAAATAGATCTACTCATAAGTAATCTACTACCGTTCTCCTCCGTAATTTTTATGTGGGTGTTACTACTTGGTATAGATATGTTCTAGATACCATTACTGGAGGTAGTTTCTTGGGTAGCCATGCTTTGGATGCTTATAATGCTATGATAGATTTGGTAGGCTCACTACCACTCATGGTTAATGAAACAATTTTAACTTTGGAACATGTGATGCAAAGGCTCACTGGTACAGCGAGGTGCTATACAAACGGTTTTTAACCCCTTTCCGCGACGGCATTTGGAACCGTCGCCAAGTGAGTGACTGCGATAGGGGGTCCTTCCCACACGACCCAAAAACCGCCAGTGATAGTCCCTCTTGGCACATACGCTCGGCAAAATGAGGTCGTGTGCGACAGGTGAGCGATGAAATATGATTATACAGGCCCAATCGGTTCCGGTCGTAAGTACATCCCACACAGTCAGTCCCAAACAAACGTTTCCGTTTGTTATGTACATTCCACACAGTCAATCCAAGGAATACGTTTCCGTTCTTATGTACATCCCACACAGTCAATCCAGGGAAAACGTTTCCGTTCGCATGTACATCCCACACAGTCAATCCAGGGAAAATGTTTCCATTCGTATATACATCCCACATAGTTTTATGTATAGCCTCGTGTGTGATAGGTGTAACTATCACAAACGCTCTGCCTCGATTAACCGTTTGCTTTTATTCAACTACATGACACATGATTTGATGAAGAAAACTGTATGGCATTGGGCTATCCATCACAAGCACTTTTACTGCTAGAACCGTTTGCAAAGTTCCATGGCCCATTTAGCAGGTTTATTTGTTTATAATTAATAATTCCAGTATTACGCAAATTCACATTTCATATCGAACAGTTGTTTGCCAATTTCATATCAGGCACATACATATATTTTATCATCACAGTACGATAGACACCTGCAAATAGCATAGTACAACATATAGCTAGTTCACCTTCATAAGAACAATATTAGAACAATATATTCATTTCCCTAATCGAGATCATCCAGGCTCGTCTTATCCACCTCTGCTTTCCGTTTAGTAAGAACCTGTTTTGCACTGGCCAACTGGGAAAGTGCCTCCTCCTTCCCCAACACCATCTTAGCAAAGTCTGATTTAAAAATCTGAGCTCATTCTCCATCTTCCTCTTTTTATCCTGCATCTTCAAATATTCTTCAGCGTTGACAACACTTTCTCTCAGCCTACCTCTGTTCTCTTCCTCATACATGCTCCAGAGCTTTGCTAGGCACATCTTCAAAGACTGTGGCCACTCTTGAACAACCCACTCCAGGTAAGAACACTTTCGTTCATCCTATAATATTTAAAACTAGACCAGTAACAATTGTAGGGAAATGGGTTTCTAGCAACATAGAAAATCACCAAATACATATTTTGAAAAACTGAAGAAACAGGTTAATTATGACATATCTTCTCAAAAAGACCAATGTGCAAATGAATTAATTGCTACTGAGACAACAACCAAATTCTGAAACATCAGAAGCTATAATTAACTACAACAATGCTACAAGTTCTTAGTCATGTACTATAAATAACAAATTGAACATTTTATGAGGAAGCTAAATATAACTGCAACAGCATAGCGACAGTGTTTGGATGACAGCAAATTGATACTAACAGGTGTGTACATGCACAAATTTAGTAACATAGAACTAATAGCACTAAGGCCGTCCACTGTGTATTCCAAAATCGGTGTAAAGACAATTGTTGCTACATTTGGCATCGGTGCCCTGCACTGGCGAGCCGATGCAGCGGAAAAAAAATCAGGGACCCGGACTCCGAAGCACCTAGTTGCTCTGATGCCCAGTTGCTTCGTGCCATAAAGATTTAGTATTTTACTAATTGGCTGCTCGGATGTGTGGACCAAAGTTGGCTGCATAAACTGCTAAAGCGGTGTCAAATAACTTTCTAATGGCACCACTGATGACATGGAAACATTTTTAGATACTAGGTACAAACTGTGACACTGTCTTAACATCCAGAATAACATAGCATAGTGACAGTGTCTGGATCACATCTAACAGATGATTTGTAACAACAAAAGTGGGGCTAACCTTCTCTCCACATGCTAGAAACTTCCTCCCACTGTCCACAGGTTCAAACGCAACTAGCTTCACGCATGAAGATTGATGGTGACAACGAGCAGGCAGATCTTCAGCCTCCCCGCTCCATTCATTGCAACTGATGGTCCTAGGGAGCTACAAGAGGAAGAAATGACTCAAATCGCCCGCCGGGTTAAAATCCTTCATTCCAAGTCATAACCCGAGAGAGAGAAGAGAGGCATACCCGGGTGGTGAAGGAGTCGTCATCTTCGGAGGAACCGCTGGGGAGGTCATTGAAGAAGACCATGGTGACCCCGGCGGTAGGATGCGAGACGGCGAGAGCGAGGAAGCAAGCGAGGAAGCGGCTATAGCTTTGGAAGGAAGGAAGGAGGAAACAAGGGAAATGTGACTTGTGGTCAGGGAGAAAAGAGGGTGGGGAAGGGGGGCGGGGGTAGATATTTCGGCGGTCGGCCAAAATTTTTGAAATGTGGAGGGAAACTTTGCGCGCGGTGCCGCCGGACACCATTCAATTTGAACGATTGTGTGCATCGCAAACGATTCTTCTGCTTTACGCGGATGGGATGAGTTTGATAATTCAAATTTTGGTGGAAATTTCCCTGGGTACTGTCCTCATCCATGTCATTGCATAATTTAACATCACTTGTTAATTTGGGCACATAAAAGAGCGTACAACACACAGACCACACGTACTTAATCGAGCAATTTTAGTAATTAAACAGAGGCAGTTGACCAAAACATTGCTCTAACCAAAGACCAGCATTAAAAACAAAGCCTAAGTACGCATAATTTTAACAAAGCCGCCGCCGCGCCGGCCTATGCATCGCCGGTGTGAGATGAGACGTCGATGACTTGTCCTGGCGACATACCGCCGTTGGTGGACTCCGCGTCCCCGCTGCTGAAGTCGACCACATCCTCTTCCTCGTCCTCGTCCTCGGCGCCGCCCTCAAGGCTGTAGTACTCGTAGTAGTGGTTGCGCCAGAGCTCACGTTGGTACTCCACCGCTGATTGCTCGACGGACAGACTCTTCTCTACCTCGACCTCGGCCACGCGCAACTCCTCCTCCCGGCGCTCCTCGATCTCCACCGCCTCCTGCATCTCCAGCTCCCGCTCGGCGATCTCATGAGGAAGCTGGTGCTCCATGGCCACCGCCGCCTTTTCGGACATGGGTTGCATGCTGGATTCCGAGGTGGACTGGAATATCTTGGCGTGCGTGTCCTCAATCTTGGCGTGGATGGCCTCGACCCGGGCCAGGGCGACATCGGCGGCACGGATGGCAGCTCGAGCGCTCTCGGCGTTTGCAGCAGCCGCAGCAGTTACTGCAGCCGTCTCGGCTGCTACAGCTGCCTTGTGCGCTGCCGCAGACGCCCTCTCGGCGGATGCAGCCGTGCTCAATGCGGATGCGGCGGCACTCTCGGCATAGGCGGCCGCGCTCTCGGCACAGCCGGCGGCGCTCGTGGAGGACGCGGCCACCGTACGGGCCCTCATGAAGCATTTCCACGGCATCGTCTTTGCAAGAAGGGGTTCCGGGAATGGGGATCGAGATTCGTGGATTCGGGGGTTGCCGGCACTGGAGCAGATGAGCCAGCGAAGCTTAGGGAGGAAGACTTAAATAGACCCACGAATTTTCATCGCAAACGGTTCCTACAAGACAAATGTGTGTGATGTTGTTAATATTTTTTATTAGCTGTGAAAGACGAATTTGGAGTAAAGTGGCAACGGATGGTGTTTTAAATGTACGAGAAAATTTGTAGTACTAATACAACTGTCATTTGAAAATTTGGAAAATTCCAGGGGTCATTTGACCTTTTAACACATTTAAGTGATTTTCTAGCCATTTAATGACCGTAATTCAAATTTGAACTACATGTACTTGCAACAGCTAATCATAACAGTTTCAAAAATCATATTTGTATAATTGTGTGCAAGTTAATTCCATGTGTAGTAAATTGGAAGGAATTTTCATACATATTGGTCTCACAGCTATGACACAAAGCATGGAGTGCCATGTCATTTAAATTCCAAAAAGTTAAAAAAAGATCAGAAACACATGAAACCTTGCTTGATGTAATGTCATGCCACCAAGATGATGTGGTAAAAAAATTGGCATGTTTGACGAAAGTTTGGACACACACCCCTCACAAACCGCAACTCACTAGAAGGCGCGTGGTTCCGAGAGGGAACAATGCATGTTTGATGACGAACGGGCGATAGCTTCCACTTACGGCCTTCAAAAAATTTATAGTGTTAATGTGCACTAATACAACTGTCATTTGAAAATTTGGAAAATTCCAGGGGTCATTTAACCTTTTAAAGACATTTAAGTGATTTTCTAGCCATTTAATGACCGTAATTCAAATTTGAACTACATCTACATGCAACGGCTAACCATAACGGTTTGAAAAATCATATTTTGTGTACTTGTGTGCGAGTTAATTCCATGTGCAGTAAATTAGAAGGAATTTTCAAACATATTGGTGTCACGGCCTAGACACATGCATGGAGTGCCATGCCATTTAAATTCCAAAAATTTAAAAATGATCAGAAACACATGAAACCTTGCTTGACGTAATGTTATGCCACCAAGATGATGTTGTAAAAAAATTGGCCTGTTTGACGAAAGTTTGGACACACACCCCTCACAAACCGGAGCAACTCACTAGAAGGCTCGTGGTTCTGAGAGGGAACAATGCATGTTTGATGACGAACGGGCGATAGCTTCCCCTTATGGCCTTCATTAATTTTCTACAGTTAATGTGCACTAATAACACTGTCATTTGAAAATTTGAAAAATTCCAGGGGTCATTTGACCTTTTAAAGACATTTAAGTGATTTTCTAGCCATTTAATGACCGTAATTCAAATTTGAACTACATCTACATGCAACGGCTAACCATAACGATTTGAAAAATCATATTTGTGTACCTGTGTGCGAGTTAATTCCATGTGCAATAAATTGGAAGGAATTTTCAAACATATTGGTGTCACGGCCTGGACACATGCATGGAGTGCCATGGCATTTAAATTCCAACAAATTAAAAAAATATCAGAAACACATGAAACCTTGCTTGACATAATGTCATGTCACCAAGATGATGTGGTAAAAAAATTGGCCTGTTTGATGAAAGTTTGGACACAAACCCCTCACAAATCGGAGCAACTCACTAGAAGGCTCGTGGTTCCGAGAGGGAACAATGCATGTTTGATGACGAACGGGAGATAGCTTCCTCTTATGGGATTCAAAAAATTTCTACATTTAACGTGCACTAATACAACTGTCATTTGAAAATTTGGAAAATTCTAGGGGTCATTTGACCTTTTTAAGACATTTAAGTGATTTTCTAGCCATTTAATGACCGCAATTCAAATTTGAACTACATCTACATGCAACGGCTAACCATAACGGTTTGAAAAATCATATTTTTGTGTACTTGTGTACGAGTTAATTCCATGTGCAGTAAATTGGAAGGAATTTTCAAACATATTGGTGTCACGGCCTAGACATATGCATGGAGTGCCATGCCATTTAAATTTCAAAAATTTAAAAATGATCAGAAACACATAAAACCTTGCTTGACATAATGTCATGCCACCGAGATGATGTGGTAAATTTTTTGCCTATTTGACGAAAGTTTGAAGACACACCCCTCATAAACCGAATCAACTCACTAGAAGGCTCGTGGTTCCGAGAGGGAACAATGCATGTTTGATGACGAATCGACGATAGCTTCCTCTTATGGGTTTCAAAAGTTTTCTATAGTTAACATGCACTAATACAACTGTCATGTCAAAATTTGAAAAATTCCAGGTGTCATTTGATCTTTTTAAGACATTTAAGTGATTTTCTAGCCATTTAATGACCGTAAACCAAATTTGAACTACGTCTACATGTAGCGGCTAACCATAACGGTTTGAAAAAAAATTGTGTACTTGTGTGCGAGTTAATTCCATGTGCAGTAAATTGGAACGAATTTTCAAACATATTGGTGTCAGGCTTGGACACATGCATGGAGTGCCATGGCATTTAAATTCCAAAAAATTAAAAAATGATCAGACGATGTAAATATATGGTATTCAAAAAAGAAAATGTAAAGTTCTGGCAAGACAACCAGGCCCCCACATGATTGGCACTCTATTTTGCGCCTCGAGGTTTGGAAGATGAGTGGCGTGGGTTATTAATCAGACACGGTTCTGTATTGGAAACCGTCAGCTATTAAGTTCACACACGGCTTTTGCTGTAGGAATCATGTGTAATTCAAACAACAGTACTCGTAAATTCCGGCGACCGGTGTGTGTACTGTTCCCGTCGATCTAGATTCCGACCGCCAATAAATACTACCATGCTCACGTCGTCCCGCCTGCATTGTCATCTACATCCTCCCCTCGCTCGCCCTTCCTCTCTCTCTCTCTCTCTCTCTCTCAAATCTCTGCCACGGCGCCACCGATCTGCCCACGCGCCGACGAGGAGGCACTGCCCCCCAAGGACACTCAGTCGAAGAGCAGCGACGAGGAGGACCCCTACGCGCCGACGGACGAGGTTGCGCCAGACCCCCCAACTTTGGAGTGTTTTTGGGGCCAGTACAATCTTTATCTGTGGAAGTCGCTGCCGCTGGCTGAGAAAGCTAGGCAAGTGGCGTTCAAGAAGGAGATGGAGGAGGAGGAATCTAGGTACCAGGCGGCCTGTGAAGCCCGTGATGCCGCCTGGAAAAAGGAGGCGGTGGAGCTTTGGGGGCAGGCGCGTCGTCGTGCGGAGGAGGTGTACGAAGACGGGTACTTCGCGATGAAGGTAAAAGGCGCTAGATGCCTCATCGCTGCGTGGAGGTGGGCCGATAAGATCCAGTGTGCCACTAACGAGGAGCACCGGTGGGCGCCCAACAAAATGGAAAGATCGTTTGCGCTCGTCCGCCAGCAAGAGGCAGATCGGTACGTCAAGCACTGCAAGGCGGAGGAGGCGGAGTACTGCCTCCGCGCTGGGAAGACGCCGCGCACCAGGGAGCTGCTGGTGAGGGGCTGCCAGAATACTACCCCTAGGAGGGATTATTAGTTTTAGTATTGTTCGTTTTCAATTTTATGCATTGTACCTAGTAGTTAAGTATCATCACGTATATGTGATGATATTATATATATTCTATGATGAACTAATGAACAATTAATATATATTATGAATTCTATTTTCTATCTGTTTTCGTATACTAATTTGTATCTAGCTGTTATCATCCACATATACAGAATGGAAAGCATACACACACACATTGAAAGAGAACATATAAGAAGGGAAAACAAAGTACACACATTAAAACAGAGCAATAAACAGAGCAATATTATGATTGCTGTGAATACATAGCGATCCACGTCGAAACGACTCAACAAAATAAAACGCGTCCATGAGACCATGACCAGCAGCCCTTGCCTACGGTAGCTCTTGGCTGTGCCTGAACTTGTGCAGGCGTTCGTCCAAGCGGTCGACACGCTCGCGGTACATCTGGAGCGCGATCTCGAGCTCCAAGTTGGTTATTTCATCGGAGATCACCAGCTCGAGGATGCGACGTCCATGTTCCTCTACTGCGCCCAGGTGGACACCTGGGCCAAGGAGGCGGTCGAGCCTAGCGATCAGCGCGTTGGCATCAAGCGGGCCGCGGACAAGGCGAATGGCGCGACCCATGCGAACGGCGCGGCGGGCGTCCGATGCAAGTACGGCGCGGCCGGCCTCTGGTGCAAGTACGACGCAGACGGCCTCTGCCCACTCAGCTGCGATGCCCTGTCGACAGCAGGCAAGCGTCGATGGATCCGCTCTTGCTGTGCGGCGTGCCGCGCCTCTTGCTCTGCGGCGCTCCAACAGTCTCTCTGTGCGGTGAGCCGTAGCCTATCGGCGCGGACACACCTAGCTTGCCCTTCGGCGCGCCATCGATCATGTTGTGCAGCGAGCTGCAGCCTCTCGGCACTGACATGCCTATCTTGATCCGCGGCGCTGAAGCGCCATGTGCCAAGGGTCTTCTCAACCCTGACGATGACGCGCATCACAGCGTCGTCCATCGTGTTGTCGGGGAGCGCCTCGGCCTTGACGGGCCGTGGCACCTTCTCATTTTCCTCGTCGAGGAGGTTGATGGCAGAGGCGGCTCTTTGGTGGGTTGGCATGCTTGGAAAAGGTGGATGTGCTACAAGCTATGCTTGTTGCCTCCGTGCGTCGCGTGCCACCTAGATTTATGCGCAATATCACTGGGTGGCGGCGGGAAACCGGTGAGGAAATGGCGGGAAATGGTGGCGTGTTCATAAAACGCTATCAATTAATGGAAACTTAGCATAGAAGGAACATCAAGCTAGCACGACGCGTGCGGGCACATTGCTCGCCCAAGGCTATGATCTATATACTTGTGTGCCCAACAGAGACACACTATTCACAGTAAAGAATATTGTTCCATTTATCCTAGTAGAGCAGTGGCGGCAAGCGCCACAAGAAGTAGTTGATGATCAGATGATCGTTTATCCTAGTTAATCATGCATGTAATATATAGTTTACTTTGGTGTGTGGAAATGTCATGTGTGTAGTAGCCACCTATGTAATTGAATGTTTCTGTTGC
This sequence comes from Thinopyrum elongatum, assembly GCA_011799875.1. Classification (NCBI taxonomy): domain Eukaryota; kingdom Viridiplantae; phylum Streptophyta; class Magnoliopsida; order Poales; family Poaceae; genus Thinopyrum; species Thinopyrum elongatum. The sequence goes on from CM022298.1 coordinate 658,530,110, forward strand.
GTTGCCTAATCGAAAACAGTTCATCCGAGTGAACCGTATACTGTATATCGCATAGACCTTGATCTGGCTGACCGTTTCTTTTGTGTTGCCAAATCACAAACAGTTCATCCGAGTGAACTGTATGCCGTATATCGCACACACACCTTCATCTGGCTGCCTGTTTCTGTTGTTCCGCCTCATCACAAACGGTTTATCTGAGTGAACTGTATGCCGTCAATCGCACACGCCTTGATCTAGCTGCCCGTTTCTATTGTTCTGCCTCATCACAAACAGTTCATTGAACTGAACCGTTTGCCCCGCATCGCACACGCAACTAAAATCTGAACCGTGTTTGATGTATCCTTCATCGCAAATGTTTTGCATCTTTTTTTATGTTTTTTTACATCACCATTTGCGATTAATGCATCGCACATAGTTTCGTCGAAGGGTCTCTGATCGTAGTGTCGCGTTAGCAGCATCATGCAGTAGTGGCTTGATATTATTGAGAATAAAATTTCTACCATATAGCTTATTGAAAACTTAGATAAGAAGATCCATAATCACATTACTTAAATTGGATCAAAGGTAGGAATCACTTTAAAGAATCTAAAGGAAAATGAACCCATAGTTAATGAGAAGATAGATCAAGGTTCTACTATAATTGATAAACTAGAAGATATTATTACCAACTTGGGTTCCGCTTTTGCCTCTGTTAAAACTACTCCAAATTTTCCTCCTACTAAAGCTACTAAGTTTATTTATGTTCCTAAAAATAAGGGTGAATCATCTAGTAAAGGAAACAAAGATCCTAAAATGATAGATGTTTACTCTAGCTTTATCAATATTATTAAGGAACCAATTGCTACAAGTGAATTTCTTGATTTCTTACCTAGGAGTGTGATTATCAATAAACCTGAAGAATCTCCTAGGGGTTATAAGTGTGCAATTGAAGAATTAAATACCAAAGATGACAATACCTAGATCTATGTTTTATGCCTAGCTAGGGACGTTAAACAATAGCGCTTGTTGCGAGACAACCCAATTTTATTTTTATGTTTTTTGTTTTTGATTCTGTTTTTTAATAAATACACATTATTACCTTTGTAGTAATTCTGTTTTGGTGTTTTAATTAGTGTTTGAGCCACGTAAGACCTTTGGGATGGTCTACGGTGATAGTTGATTTGATCTTGCTGAAAAACAGAAACGTTCGCGCTCATTGCCAGAAATTTAAAAAATCACAGAAACGTGCTTTTGATCTGAATTTTTAAACAAGATTGATATAAAAATTGCCTAAATTGTCCTAATTTTTCAGAATTTTTGGAGTTACAGAAGTATACGAAATTTCTAAATTACTACGACTGTTCTGTTTTTGACAGATTCTGTTTTCTATGTGTTGTTCGCTTATTTTGATGAATCTATGGGTAGTATCGGGGGGTATGAACCATGGAGAAGTTGGAATACAGTAGGCATAAAACCAATATAAATTTAGAATGAGTTCAGAACAGTACCTAAAGTGGTGATTTATTTTATTATACTAACGGATCTTATGAGTTTTCTGTTGAGTTTTCTGTTGTGAAGTTTTCAAGTTTTCGGTAAAGATTTGATGGACAACGGAATAAGGAGTGGCAAGAGCCTAAGCTTGGGGATGCCCAAGGAACCCCTAGGAAATATTCAAGGACAACCAAGCATCTAAGCTTGGGGATGCCCCGGATGGCATCCCCTCTTTTGTCTTCAATCCATCGGTAAATTTACTTGAGGCTATATTTTTATTCACCACATGATATATGTTTTGCTTGGAGCGTCTTGTATGATATGAGTCTTTGCTTTTTAGTTTGCCACAATCATCCTTGCTGTACAAACCTTTTGAGAGGGACATGCATTAATCTTGAATTTATTAGAATACTCTATGTGCTTCACTTATATCTTTTGAGCTAGGCAGTTTGCTCTAGTGCTTCACTTATATCTTTTTAGAGGACGGCGGTGGCTTAATTTTATAGAAATTGTTGAACTCTCATGCTCCACTTATATTATTTTGCGAGTCTTAAACATCATGGTAATTTGCTTAGTTATGAATTTAGTCCTAATATGATGGACATCCAAAAGGGATATAATAAAAACTTTCATATAAAGAGCATTGAATAGATGAGAAGTTCGATTCCTTGCATTTGTTTTGAGATATAAAGATGGTGATATTAGAGTCATGGTAGTGAGTAATTGTGGATTGGTAGAAATACTTGTGTTAAAGTTTGTGATTCCTGTAGCATGCACGTATGGTGAACAGTTATGTGATGAAGTCGGAGCATGATTTATTTTTTTGATTGTCTTCCTTATGAGCGGCGATCGGGGACGAGCGATGGTCTTTTCCTACCAACCTATACCCCTAGGAGCATGCGTGTAGTACTTTGTTTCAATGGCTAATAAATTTTTGCAATAAGTATATGAGTTCTTTATGACTAATGTTGAGTCCATGGATTATACGTACTCTCACCCTCCCACCATTGCTAGCCTCTCTAGTACCGCGCAACTTTCGCCGGTGCATTAAACCTGCCATTTACCCTTCCTCAAAACAGCCACCATACCTACCTATTATGGCATTTCCATAGCCATTCTGAGATATATTGCCATGCAACTTCCACCGTTCCGTTTTATTATGACACGCACCATCATTGTCATATTGCTTTGCATGATCATGTAGTTGACATCGTATTTGTGGCAAAGCCACCATTCATAATTTGGGATGAGTCTCCGGACCTTATAAAAAATAAAAGAGGCCAAATAAGCCCAAACAAAAAAAGAGAGAGAGAGAAATGAGAGAAAAGAGAGAAGGGACAATGTTACTATCCTTTTTCCACACTTGTGCTTCAAAGTAGCACCATGATCTTCATGATAGAGAGTCTCCTATTTTGTCACTTTCATATACTAGTGGGAATTTTTCATTATAGAACTTGGCTTGTATATTCCAATGATGGGCTTCCTCAAATTGCCCTAGGTCTTCGTGAGCAAGCAAGTTGGATGCACACCCACTTAGTTTCATTTTGAGCTTTCATACACTTATAGCTCTAGTGCATCCGTTGCATGGCAATCCCTACTCACTTGCATCAATATCAATTCATGGGAATCTCCATAGCCCATTAATTTTCCTAGTTGATGTGAGACTTTCTCCTTCTTTTTTGTCTTCTCCACAACCACCATATTCTATTCCACCTATAGTGCTATATCCATGGCTCGCACTCATGTATTGCGTGAAAGTTGAAAAAGTTTGAGAACATCAAAAGTATGAAACAATTGCTTGGCTTATCATCGGGGTTGTGCATGATGAAATACTTTGTGTGATGAAGATGGAGCATAGCCAGACTATATGATTTTGTAGGGATAACTTTATTTGGCCATGTTATTTTGAGAAGACATGATTGCTTTATTAGTATGCTTGAAGTATTATTGTTTTTATGTCAATATTAAACTTTTGTTTTGAATCTTATGGATCTGAATATTCATGCCACAACAAAGAAGATTACATTGATAAATATGTTAGGTAGCATTCTGATGGAAATATGCCTGAGAGGCAATAATAAAATGGTTATTATTGTATTTCCTCAATCATGATAAAGGTTTATTATTCATGCTAGAATTGTATTGACCGGAAACTTAAATACATGTGTGGATACATAAACAAATACCGTGTCCCTAGTGAGCCTCTACTAGACTAGCTCGTTGATCAAAGATGGTTAAGGTTTCCTAACCATAGACATGAGTTGTCATTTGATAATGGGATCACATCATTAGGAGAATGATGTGATGGACAAGACCCATCCGTTAGCTTAGCATATTGATCGTTCAGTTTATTGCTATTGCTTTCTTCATGTCAAATACATATTCCTTCGACTATGAGATTATGCAGCTCCCGGATACCGGAGGAATACCTTGTGTGCTATCAAACGTCACAACGTAACTGGGTGATCATAAAGATGCCCTACAGGTATCTCCGAAGGTGTTTGTTGAGTTGGCATAGATCGAGATTAGGATTTGTCACTCTGAGTATCGGAGAGGTATCTCTGGGCCCTCTCGGTAATACACATCATAAGAAGCCTTGCAAGCAAAGTGACTAATGAGTTAGTTGCAGGATGATGTATTACGGAACGAGTAAAGAGACTTGCCGGTAACGAGATTGAACTAGGTATGAAGATACCGACGATTGAATCTCGGGCAAGTAACATATCGATGGACAAAGGGAATTACGTATGTTGTCATAAGGTTCGACCGATAAATATCTTCATAGAATATGTAGGAGCCAATATGGGCATCCAGGTTCCGCTATTAGTTATTGACCGGAGAGGTGTCTCGGTCATGTCTACATAGTTCTCGAACCCGTAGGGTCCACACGCTTAATGTTCGATGACGATATAGTGTTATATGAGTTATATAATTTGGTGACCGAATGTTGTTCGGAGTCCCGGATGAGATCACGGACAAGACGAGGAATCTCTAAATGGTCGAGAGGTAAAGATTGATATATATGACGATGGTATTCGGACAACGGAAGAGTTTCGGAGTGCACCGGGTAGTCATCGGGTCACCGGAAGGGGTTCCGGACACCCCCGATAAGTGTATGGGCCTAATGGTCCAAAGGGGGGAACAGACCAGCCCCTGGTGTGCCCCTTCTTTGGACAGCAGGCCCTAGGGGAAGGAAAGGGGAGGGGTGGCCCCTCCTTGTTTCCCTCCTCAAGGGAGAAAGGAAAGGGGGGGGGGCACCCTCCCCTATCTTTCCCCCGCACCTATATAAGGCAGGGGGCGCGGCTTGGGAGGGACCCCAAGTAGGATTCCACCTACTTGGGCGCCCCCTTTGGCTGCTCTTCCCTCCCTCCCACCTATATATATGTGGCAGGGGGAAGCCTAGCACAAAAGAGACAATTGCCTAGCCGTGTGCAGTGCCCCCATCCACCGTTTACACCCCCGGTCATATTTTCGTAGTGCTTAGGCGAAGCCTTGCGGAGATCACTTCACCATCACTGTCACCACGCCGTCGTGCTGCCAGAACTCATCTACTACAACTTCGTCTTGCTGGATCAAGAAGGCATAGGACGTCACTGAGCTGAACGTGTGCAGAACGCGGAGGTGCCGTACATTTGGTACTTGATCGGTTGGAACGCGAAGAAGTTCGACTACATCAACCGGGTTGTTAAACGCTTCCGCTTACGGTCTACGAGGGTATGTAGACACACTCTCCCCCTCTTGTTGCTATGCATCTCCTTGATAGATCATGCGTGTGCGTAGAAAAAAAAATTGTTTTCCATGCAATGTTTCCCAACAGTGGCATCCGAGCCAGGTTTATGCGTAGATGATATGCACGAGTAGAACACAAAGAGTTGTGGGCGGTGATAGTCATACTGCTTACCACCAACGTCTTATTTTGATTCGGCGGTATTGTGGGATGAAGCGGCCCGGACCAACCTTTCATGTCCACGCACATGAGACCGGTTCCACCGACAGACATGCAACTAGTTTTGCATAAAGGTGGCTGGCGGGTGTCTGTTTCTCCTACTTTAGTTGAATCAAATTTGACTACGGCCGGTCCTTGAAGAAGGTTAAAACAACAAACTTGATGAAACACCATTGTGGTTTTTGTGTAGGTAAGAACGGTTCTTGCTAGAAGCCCGTAGCAGCCACGTAAAACTTGCAACAACAAAGTAGAGGACGTCTAACTTGTTTTTGCAGGGCATGTTGTGATGTGATATGGTCAAGACATGATGTGATATATGTTATTGTATGAGATGCTCATGTTTTGTAAATTATCGACAATCGGTAGGAGCCTTATGGTTGTCTCTTTATTGTATGAAATGCAAACGCCATGTAATTGCTTTACTTTATCGCTATGCGTTAGCAATAGTTGTAGAAGCAATAGTTGGTGAGATGACCTCGACACAATGATGGAGATCAAGGTGTCAAGCCGGTGACGATGGAGATCATGATGATGCTTTGGAGATGGAGATCAAAAGCACAAGATGATGATGGCAATATCATGTCACATATTTTGATTGCATGTGATGTTTATCCTCTATACATCATATTTTGCTTAGAATAGCGGTAGCATTATAAGATGGTCCCTTCACTTAATTTCAAGATAAAAGTGTTCTCCCTAAGTATGCACCGTTGCTACAGTTCGTCGTTTCGAGACACCATGTGATGATCGGGTGTGATAGACTCTACGTTCACATACAAGGGGTGTAAGACAGTTTTACACATGCAGAATACTTTGGTTAAACTTGATGAGCCTAGCATGTACAGACATGGTCTCGGAACACTGGAGACCGAAAGGTCGAACATGAGTCATATAGTAGATATGATCAACATAGAGATATTCACCATTGATGACTACCCCATCCCACGTGATGATCGGACATGGGTTAGTTGATTTGGATCATGTATCACTTAGATAAACTTGAGGGATGTTTATTTAAGTGGGAGTTCATTAGTAATTTGATTAATTGAACTTAATTTATCATGAACTTAGTTTATCATGATAGTTTTGCATATCTATGTTGTAGATCAATAGCTCGCGATATAGCTCCTATATATTTTTGATATGTTCCTAGAGAAAACTAAGTTGAAAGATGATAGTAGCAATGATGCGGACTGGGTCTGTGATCTGAGGATTATCCTCATTGCTGCACAGAAGAATTACGTCCTTGATGCACCGCTAGGTGACAAACCTGTTGCAGGAGCAGATGCAGACGTTATGAACGTTTTGCAAGCTCGGTATGATGACTACTTAATAGTTTAGTGTGCCATGCTTTACGGCTTAGAACCGGGACTTCAAAAACGTTTTGAACGCCACGGAGCATATGAGATGTTCCAAGAGCTGAAAATTGGTATTTCAGATTCATGCCCGTGTCGAGAGGTATGAGACCTCTGACAAGTACTTTGCCTACAAGATGGAGGAGAATAGCTCAGCCAGTGAGCATATACTCAGAATGTCTGGGTACTACAATCACTTGAATCAAGTGGGAGTTAATCTTCCAGATAAGATAGTGATTGACAGAGTTCTCTAGTCACTATCACCAAGCTACTAGAACTTCATGATGAACTATAATATGCAAGGGATGACAAAAACGATTCCCAAGCTCTTCGCGATGCCGAAATCGGCGAAGGTAGAAATCAAGAAAGAGCATCAAGTGTTGATGGTTAACAAGACCACTAGTTTCAAGAAAAAGGGCGAGGGACAGAAAGGGAACTTCAATAAGAATGGCAAGCAAGTTGCCACTCCCGTGAAGAAGCCCAAAGCTGGACCCAAGCCTGAAACTGGGTGCTTCTACTGCGAAGGAAATGGTCACTGGAAGTGGAACTGCCCCAAATACTTGGCGGATAAGAAGGATGGCAAAGTGAACAAAGGTATATTTGAAATACATGTTATTGATGTGTATTTTACTAGTGTTCGTAGTAACCCCTAGGTATCTGATACCGGTTCAATTGCTAAGATTAGTAACTCGAAACAGGAGTTGCAGAGACTAGTTAAAAGTGAGATGACGATGTGTGATGGAAATGATTCCAAGGTTGTTATGATCACCATCGCACACTCCCTCTACCTTCGGGATTAGTGTTGAACCTAAATAAATGTTATTTGGTTTTTGCGTTGAGCATGAATATGATTAGATCATGTTTATTGCAATACGTTTATTCATTTAAGTCAGAGAATAATTTGTTGTTCTGTTTACATGAATAAAACCTTCTATGGTCATACACCCAATGTGAATGGTTTATTGAATCTCGATCGTAGTGATACACATATTCATAATATTGATGCCAAAAGATGCAAAGTTGATAATGATAGTGCAACATATTTGTGGCACTGCCATTTAGGTCATAATGGTGTAAAGCGCATGAAAAAACTTCATGCGGATGGAATTTTGGAATCACTTGATTATGAATCATTTGATACTTGCGAACCATGCCTCATGGGCAAGATGACTAAAACTCCGTTCTCCGGAACAATGGAGCGAGCTAATGACTTATTGGAAATAATACATACCGATGTATGCGGTCTGATGAGTGTTGAAGCACGCGGCGGGTATTGTTGTTTTTTGACCTTCACAAATGATTTGAGTAGGTATGGGTATATCTACTTAATGAAACACAAGTCTGAAACATTTGAAAAGTTCAAAGAATTTCAGAGTGAAGTGGAGAATCATCGTAACAAGAAAATAAAGTTTCTACGATCTGATCGCGGAGGCGAATATTTGAGTTACGAGTTTGGCCTTCATTTAAAACAATGTGGAATTGTTTCACAACTCACGCCACCTAGAACACCACAGCGTAATGGTGTGTCCAAACGTCGTAATCGCACTTTATTAGATATGGTGCGATCTATGATGTCTCTTACCGATTTACCACTATCGTTTTGGGGTTATGCATTAGAGACAGCCGCATTCACGTTAAATAGGCCATCGTCTAAATCCGTTGAGACGACACCGTATGAATTGTGGTTTGGCAAGAAACCTAAGTTGTCGTTTCTTAAAGTTTGGTGTTGCGACACTTATGTCAAAAGGCTTCAGCCTGATAAGCTCGAACCCAAATCGGAGAAGTGCGTCTTCATAGGATACCCTAAGGAAACAATTGGGTACACCTTCTACCACAGATCCGAAGGCAAGATCTTTGTTGCCAAGAATGGAACCTTTCTAGAGAAGGAGTTTCTCTCAAAAGAAATGAGCGGGAGGAAAGTAGAACTTGATGAGGTAATCGTACCTTCTCTCAAATTGAAAAGTAGCACATCAGAGAAATCCGTTCCCGTGATGCCTACACCAACTAGAGTGGAAACAAATGATAATGATCATGAAACTTCAGATCAAGTTACTACTGAACCTCGTAGGTCAACCAGAGCACGATCCGCACCAGAGTGGTATGGTAATCCTATTCTGTAAGTCATGTTATTAGACCAAGGCGAACCTACGAACTATGAAGAAGCTATGATGAGCCCAGATTCCGACAGATGGCTTGATGCCATAAAATCTGAGATAGGATCCATGTATGAGAACAAAGTGTGGACTTTGGTGGACTTGCCCGATGATCGGCAAGCCATAGAAAATAAATGGATCTTCAAGAAGAAGACTGATGCTGATGGTAATGTTACTGTCTACAAAGCTCGACTTGTCGTAAAAGGTTTTCAACAAGTTCAAGGGGTTGACTACGATGAGACTTTCTCACCCGTAGCGATGCTTAAGTCCGTCCGAATCATGTTAGCAATTGCCGCATTTTATGATTATGAAATCTGGCAAATGGACGTCAAAACGGCATTCATTGATGGATTTCTTAAGAATAGTTGTATATGATGCAACAGAAGGTTTTGTCGATCCTAAAGGTGCTAACAAAGTGTGCAAGCTCCAGCAATCCATCTATGGACTGGTGCAACCATCTCAGAGTTGGAATATAAGCTTTGATGAGGTGATCAAAGCATATGGTTTTATACAGCCTTATGGTGAAGCCTGTATTTACAAGAAAGTGAGTGGGAGTTCTGTAGCATTTCTAATATTATATGTGGATGACATATTGTTGATCGGAAATGATATAGAATTTCTGGATAGCATAAAAAGATACTTGAATAAGAATTTTTTCAATGAAAGACCTCGGTGAAGCTGCTTATATATTGGGCATCAAGATCTATAGGGATAGATTGAGACGCTTAATGGGATTTTCACAAAGTACATACCTTGGCAAAGTTTTTTGTAGAAGTTCAAAATAGATCAGTCGAAGAAAGAGTTCTTGCCTGTGTTACAAGGTGTGAAGTTGAGTAAGACTCAAAGCCCGACCACGACAGAAGATAGAGAGAGAATGAAACTCATTCCCTATGCCTCAGCCATAGGTTCTATAAAGTATGTCATGCTGTGTACCAGACCTATTGTGTACCTTGCCATGAGTTTGGCAAGGGGGTACAATAGTGATCCAGGAGTAGATCACTGGACAGCGGTCAAAATTATCCTTAGAGAACTAAGGAAATATTTTCTCGGTTATGGAGGTGATAAAGGGTTTGTTGTAAAGAGTTACGTCGATGCAAGCTTTGACACTGATTCAGATGACTATGAGTATCAATCTGGATACATATTGAAAGTGGGAGAAATTAGCTAGAGTAGCTCCATGCAGAGCATTGTAGACATAGAAATTTCAAAATACACACGGATCTGAATGTGACAAACCTGTTGACTAAACTTCTCTCACAAGCAAAACATGATCACACCTTAGTATTCTTTGGGTATTATTCACATGGCGATGTGAACTAGATTATTGACTCTAGTAAACTCTTTGGGTGTTGGTCACATGGCGATGTGAACTATGGGTGTTAATCACATGGCGATGTGAACTAGATTATTGACTCTAGTGCAAGTGGGAGACTGATTGAAATATGCCCTAGAGGCAATAATAAAATGGTTATTATTATATTTCCTTAATCATGATAAAGGTTTATTATTCATGCTAGAATTGTATTGACTGGAAACTTAAATACATGTGTGGATACATAAACAAATACTGTGTCCCTAGTGAGCCTCTACTAGACTAGCTCGTTGATCAAAGATGGTTAAGGTTTCCTAACCATAGACATGAGTTGTCATTTGATAATGGGATCACATCATTAGGAGAATGATGTGATGGACAAGACCCATCCGTTAGCTTAGCATATTGATCGTTCAGTTTATTGCTATTGTTTTCTTCATGTCAAATACATATTCCTTCGACTATGAGATTATGCAACTCCCGGATACCGGAGGAATACCTTGTGTGCTATCAAACATCACAACGTAACTGGGTGATCATAAAGATGCTCTACAGGTATCTTCGAAGCTGTTTGTTGAGTTGGCATAGTTCGAGATTAGGATTTGTCACTCCGAGTATCGGAGAGGTATCTCTGAGCCCTCTCGGTAATACACATCATACGAAGCCTTGCAAGTAAAGTGACTAATTAGTTAGTTGCAGGATGATGTATTATGGAACGAGTAAAGAGACTTGCCGGTAACGAGATTGAACTAGGTATGAAGATACCTACGATCGAATCTCGGGCAAGTAACGTACCGATGGACAAAGGGAATTACGTATGTCGTCATAAGGTTCGACTGATGAAGATCTTCGTAGAATATGTAGGAGCCAATATGGGCATCCAGGTTCCGCTATTGGTTATTGACCGGAGAGGTGTCTCGGTCATGTCTACATAGTTCTCAAACCCATAGGGTCCGCACGCTTAACGTTCGTTGATGATATAGTGTTATATGAGTTATATGATTTGGTGACCGAATGTTGTTCGGAGTCCCGGATGAGATCACGGACATGATGAGGAGTCTCGAAATGGTCGAGAGGTATATATTGATATATAGGACGATGGTATTCGGGCACCGGAAGAGTTTCGGAGTGCACCGGGTAGTCATCGGGTCACCGGTAGGGGTTCCGGACACCCCCGGTAAGTGTATGGGCCTAATGGGCCAAAGGGGGGAACAGACCAGCCCCTGGTGCACCCCTTCTTTGGATAGCAGGCCCTAGGGGAAGGAAAGGGGAGGGGTGGCCCTCCTTCCTTTCCCTCCTCAAGGGAGAAAGGAAGGGGGGGGGGGGGCGCCACCCTCCCCTGCCTTTCCCCCGCACCTATATAAGGCAGGGGGCACGGCTTGGGAGGGACCCCAAGTAGGATTCCTCCTACTTGGGCGCCCCCTTTGGCTGCTCCTCCCTCCCTCCCACCTATATATATGTGGGAGGGGGTCACCTAGCACAAAAGATACAATTGCCTAGCCATGTGCGGTGCCCCCTCCACCGTTTACACCCCCGGTCATATTTTCGTAGTGCTTTGGCGAAGCCCTATGGAGATCACTTCACCATCACCGTCACCATGCCGTCGTGCTGCCGGAACTTATCTACTACCTCGCCGTCTTGCTGGATCAAGAAGGCGGAGGATGTCACCGAGCTGAACGTGTGCAGAACGCGGAGGTGCCGTACGTTCGGTACTTGATCGGTTGGAACACGAAGAAGTTCGACTACATCAACCACGTTGTTAAACACTTCTGCTTAGGTCTACGAGAGTACGTAGACACACTCTCCCCCTCTCGTTGCTATGCATCTCCTTGATAGATCTTGCGTGTGCGTAGATTTTTTTTTGTTTTCCGTGCAACGTTTCCCAACACATTCCACATCAAAAATTCTGTTTTTATCATTTACCTACTCGAGGACGAGCAGGAATTAAGGTTGGGGATGCTTGATACGTCTCCAACGTATCTATAATTTTTTATTGTTCCATGCTATTATATTATCTGTTTTGGATGTTTTATATGCATTAATTTGCTATTTTATATTATTTTTGGGACTAACCTATTAACCTAGAGCCCAGTGCCAGTTTCTATTTTTTTCTTGTTTTAGACTTTTACAGAAAAGGAATATCAAACGGAGTCCAAACGGAATAAAACTTTCGCGATGATTTTTCTTGGACAAGAAGACACCTACGTAACTTGGAGAGAGGGCCAGAAGGTTCCCAAGGAGGCCACAAGCCTGCAAGGCGCGCCCTGGGGGGCGCCCTGAGGGCTTGTGGGCCCCTCAGAGGTCTTCTAACCGTAATCTTTGCACTATAAATTCCCAAATATTCCCCCAACATCAGAAGCGCCCACCAAAATACTTTTCCGCCGCCGCAAGCCTCTGTTGCCATGAGATCCCATCTTGGGGCCTTTTCCGGCGATCTGTCGGAGGGGGATTTGATCACGGAGGGCCTCTACATCAACCTTGCCGCCGTTGCCATGATGTATGAGTAGTTTACCACAGACCTACGGGTCCATAGCTAGTAGCTAGATGGCTTCTTCTCTCCCTTTGATCTTCAATACAATGTTCTCCTCGATGTTCTTGGAGATCTATTTGATGTAATACTTTTTTGCGGTGTGTTTGTTGAGATCCGATGAATTGTGGATTTATGATCAGATTATTTATGAATATTATTTGAGTCTTCTCTGAACTCTTTTATGCATGTTAAGATATCTTTGCATTTCTCTTCGAACTATCGGTTTGGTTTGGCCAACTAGATTGGTTTTTCTTGCAATGGGAGAAGTGCTTAGTTTTGGGTTCAATCTTGCGGTGTCCTCACCCAGTGACAGAAGGGGTAGCGAGGCACCTATTTTACTATTGCCATCAAGGATAAAAAGATGGGGTTTATATCATATTGCTTGAGTTTATCCCTCTACATCATGTCATTTTACTTAAAGCATTACTCCGTTATTATGAACTTAATACTCTAGATGCATGCTGGATAGCGGTCGATGTGTGGAGTAATAGTAGTAGATGCAGAATCATTTTGGTCTACTTGTCACGGACGTGATGCCTATATTCATGATTGTTGCCTTAGATATCTTCATAACTTTGCACTTTTCTATCAATTGCTCAACAGTAATTTGTTTACCCACCGTATGCTATCTTCAAGAGAGAAGCCTCTAGTGAAACCTATGGCCCCGGGGTCTATTTTCCATCATATATTTTCAAATCTATAAACCAAAAAACCCAAAAATACCTTGCTGCAATTTATTTTTATTTACTTTAGTTTGCTCTTTTATTTATCTTTTATACCTATCTCTATTAGATCTCACTCTTGTCCGTGACCGTGAAGGGATTGACAACCCCTTTTTCGCGTTGGGTGCAAGTGTTTGTTAGTTTGTGCAGGTGCATAGATTGGAGACTTCCTTGTGCCTCCTACTGGATTGATACCTTGGTTCTTAACTAAGGGAAATACTTATCTCTACTTTGCTGCATCACCCTTTCCTCTTCAAGGAAAAAATCAATGCAAGCTCCAGAAGTAGCAAGCGGCAAGGTAGGAAACCCTAGTTTGTCTTCCCTCCCTTCAGCAAACCCTAATGCGGGGAGAGGGAGGGGTTTATATAGACAAAAGGCTCCCGAAAGCATATTTCTTCTGTATGTATCTTCTGCATTTGGGCTGGGCCTTAAGCCCATCCACCCCTCAAAGTCAGCAACCCAACTTTCCAAAATCTCATCACCAGTAATTTTTCTCTGGTCTGCGTCTCTAGTGATTTTTCTGTCAGTGACAATACTCACATCATATTCAGATACAGTAAGAATATGATCATCGTGTCCAATTCCTGACCAATAATAAGGTATATTTGGGATCACTTCCATTCTTTTTTTGACAATTTGACCATCTAGATAGCCATTATTCATATGACTTTCAACCAACTTTCCCCCTCTTCATTACAACTTATATTTGGAGGATCCATTCTCTCACTCAAATTCTGATGTTTAATGTCTCTTTTTTTGTTATCCTTCTTATCTAATTTCAACTTATTTCTATCAATGTCCCCCTATCACTGCCAATTTCATCAACATAATCCAGGTAATAGGAATTCCTTGCAGGTTTGGAAGTAGTACCTGCTGATTCTGATGAGTCCCCAGTCTCCTCGTCAGCCTCATCCCCAGCCAGCAACCAAAAATGATTGCCGGCAGGGAAGAGGCCTATTCCACCGCCGTGGATCGAGCGAGACCTAGGAGGCGCGGCGATCGACGAAGGAGGCGTGGGGAGCGGCGGGGTGTGTGGATCTTCTGCTTGTTCCCCTTCCCTTCTCTCCTTCCTTCATCAGATCCTACGTCCCCTCCAGATCTCCATTGCCTGACCCCATCTCCTCCTCACTGTCTTTGATTGGGATCGGCACCCAGCGCGTCCCCGGGGTGGGGATTGCCATCACCGCCCCCACCACTAACTCCTCCGGTCTTGCTGGGAAGCGGCGACGGGAACGGAAGGCCCACCACTTCGCCCTCTGCGATGGGTTTCCACCTTCTGTCTCCTCCACAGCCGACACCAGAGCAGCAAGGGAGCTCACCGGTGCGCCTGACGTGGTGGTCATCCCGCTCGGAGTGAGCCTCTCGTCCTCTTCCACCATCAGATTCCTGAAGACCACTTTCGCCGCGCGTCGCATCTCCTTCCTGGTTGAGAACCAGGAGACGATCTCTCACGCCCTCTCCAACTTCCCATCGTCTCCGCTCGCGAGCTCCACCATGGCTCGCTCCATCCCCATCCTCCAGTCAGCCATCTCCGCCGGATCCACTCCCTCCTCTCACAGAACTGGGTCGCTGGGCGGTGCGGTGGGTGGGGCGAATTGATTTGGAGTGCGTCGTCTCCCCATCAAGCGGGGGGATTTATTATCCACCTCCCGTTCGCATTCATGGTGGATGTTCGCCTTGAAATACCCACCGTATTCCACGACATCACGAGAAACCGTGTACCCAACATGCACCACATGACACGGGAACCAGAGCACCGATCGCCATGAAATCAGCTCGCCGACGTGCAACCCTCGGCTGTCCACCGCTCTCCCCTCGTCATCAAGTAACAAAAGTCTGCCAATCGTACCTTGCACGAGAAGCGAGCCCCTCTGATAGCAGAGGAGCCCAGCCGCAAGGAGGCCGGGGATGTAGAGGACCGACCATCTCCCGTCTCCTACCGTCCCACCGTCCAGGACTCCGCCGTTGGAGGCCATCTCACCGGCGGGGAGCCCATCGGCCGAGTCGTCGCCATGATCGCCTCTCTGGTTACGTCTCGAACCGTCCATCCTCCAACAATGGATGGATCATCCGCGGTTGACAAAAGGCGTCGACCAACCGAGATCTACGCGGCTAGGATGCAATTGGGCCAGAGCGACGGCAGAGGAACGCTACCTAGTGGCGGAGGAGGCGGCGGCAAGCTCTCCAGAGCAAGGTGGCGAGGCGAGAGCTCCTCCTCCTTTGCAAGCCTCGGTAAGACAAGTGGCTCTCTCACGTCCGTGTCACTTGCATCGTACTAGTGTGCGCTTGAACTGATGCTCTTCTGCCTTTCTTGCCGCTTAGTTTTGGTATCTGTGCTTAGCTGATATGAACCTCGATCTAGGATATATTGTTCACTCAATCGCTATGAATCTGGGATACAAGATACAGGTAGTAGCAGCAAGAAGGGGAATCAGGGAATCGAGAGCCGGGGGTGGGAGAGGAGAAACGCCCAACGGCGGCCGGTTCAGTCTTCAGTTCTTCGATGCCCGTCTCCTCCAGTGAAATGCGCTCAAATACTCGATCAGGCTATGCAGACGACTCGTCGGTTGGGCCTTGTGACACGCTTGGGTCTCCTGGGCTGGCCTTGGGCTTCACTGGTAGGACTGAGCAAGTAGTTCCCATGACATTCCCCCCTCCTTGAAACTCGGCTTGACCCCAAGCCGACGCTATTCCTCGCCGCTGGGGTCTCACAACACTTGATGATCCTTGGTATGTCTATAGTCACAGAGGTAGCCTTCACAGTAGAAGCAATGGTCGAGGTGGACATGAGCGAATCGACGAAGGCGTCATTGAGGTAGTAGTCACCTTGTTGGTCAAAGTTGAAGTAATTTTTGTGGCCTGCACGGACTTGATGTAGGTACATGGGCATGAGCATGACACACCTCCCTCCTTGAAATTTTGCATGACCAAGAGCTGAACTTGGATCACCAAGAGTCCATGGCACTATAAATCTAATAGCCAACACCATCTCAAATGACCGTAGTTCCATCGACTTCCTGGAGTGAAAAGGCAGGCTGAGTACCACTCCATTGCTATTCGTACTTTCAGTCAGCAATGGCGCAATCACTATAAATGGAATGTAGCCCCATGGACCTTGTTGTGTTTGCAATTTCTGATCAGGCGTTGGCCACCCAACTGGTCCTGCATTTGATTGTTGTCCAGATATACAGACCAACCAAGTGCTCATATGTCCTAGCAACTTTCTCAATTGATGGAGACTCCAGGTTAATTCAGACCAAGTGTAACTTGGATTCCATAACTTCTCAGGGTGCAAGCTATGAGTGGTAATGACTGGAAATAAAATTTGCCATGCAGTTTCCCGTTGGAGTTGATCACCACAGTATTGAGTAGCAACAGATAATTTATCATAGCTGTACTTAATGTCACCCATGAAGTAAATCAAACTGGTGTCCACATGTACTGCATCAAGTATCTTCAATGTCAAGTGAAGCACAGGTCCACGGAGTCCTTCAAGCAACATTATACTGGCATCAGACTCATGAATCAACAATTGTCGTCTGACCAATCTCACCACACTGGCATGAAATGATTTCAATGCATTAACCCAAAAACCTCTGCTTGCTTGTAACATTCCCAAGGCATGAGTGTCGATGCTATGCATGAGTAGATTAATGACACTAACAGCAGAAATTTTTGAACCAATGTTCCCTGTTGTTGTAGCTGTAAGTATGAGAGCCTGGAACTCTTCCATAGCCTATAGCATACTGTGATGCATGGTGCGCATTGCTAATTCAGCAGCCTTGGATTGTTCTGACCACACACGTACAGCTCTGCAGTTGCATGAAAAGGATTGCCACGGTAACTTCAGCCTGACATTCTCTTGATTGAACTCGAGCATTGGCCATGGCCTCGGTTGGCGCTCGTTTCCAGTGAAACCCGGTAGTTGCTGACTCGGAACAGAAACAACTCTTGGCACCTGAAAAATCCAACAATCCACCTTCTCAGCAGTACATGGGTTCGGCTGCACATTTTACAGATAGCTCACGGGTTCTCCCAGAGAAGTTGGGTCACTAGACAAATGCTTCATCTCATAAGTCCCTGGTGGTAGTGGCCCTGCGTACTTTTCATGCGCGCCTCCATGAGAGCAAACAAACAATGGCCAGGGCTGAAGAACATGTGCAGAACTACTGGACAAAAAATTCGCAACTGGATATATGCGATAGACTTGCATATATTTTTCCATGTTATGCTGCACAGCCCGAATAGAAGCTTCATAATTTGCATTGACTAGCTGCAACCATTGCATATCTAACCACATGTGCGTACTTCTCAAGAGAAAATGATCTGAGCACAATGTCACCCTAAGATTGTACAAATCATTCACAATGATGCCATTAGGAAAGCTTGAGAGATTACCCTGCATCTCATCGGATTTTGTTGTATTGCAGCAGTATAGATTGGTTGGTAACCTGATGATCAGCTCTTGTTTGTAAACTGTATATATCCAAACTTGAGTGAAATATTTTATCGGCATCGGCGGTCCAAGTAGTGCCACTAGGTAACAGTCATGTAGGTGATAGAACAGCCAGGCTACCTTCCATTGAAACCGAGCAGAGCAACCGAGAAAAATACATAATGCACTTGTCCGCCAAAGGAGTGATGTGTGCAGAAGCTCATATCGACTTTCACTAGATGTAACAGGAACGCTGTACTTTGGCTTCTCATTCAAGTCCTCCTGTAGTAAATCTGTCATTAGAAAACTGGGTGCAACACCGCTCCAAAATATCCTAATTCTGTGTCGTTCCCAGCAAGGAGGAGCTTCAAAAACTACATTTGTTTGCCGCACACATTGAAGATAGAAAAGCAGTGACAGATGAAAATTGTCCTGCATAGAACCCATGATGTATGTAATGCGAGATGGCGCGGTCAGCAAGGAAGTTCCAGGATCCCAGGGCTTCTCATGCTGGATACCACTAATCAGGTCCCACCCAAGTACTTGAACAACAGGCAAGAATTCTGCCTTGTTCGCATCATAGCCTTGAGATGCAGACAAATATATTGCTTGTTGTCCAGGATCCCATGGCAGTGTCAAGCACTCATAACATGTAAAATCCGAAGATAGGATCCTGACTGTCACAACTGATGATGGGCTTGTGTCGCAAGGATACTCCAAAGTGGGCAGGAGCTTGAGCAAGGCTGTTGAGTCCATCTTCGTCATGGCCGCTGGCAGGTTGCACATCACAGAAGACGCGGATTTCGGAAACTACGGATCAAACGGGAGCATGACTGCCATGTAAAGGGGCACCACGGTAGCCTGGATGGTGCTGACGGTGGGGCCCAGACCTGAGGTCGAGCAGGTGTTGTGCGCTGTGGCGGAGCAGACACTTGTTGCAGGGAGGGCGTCTTCAGGCACATCCTCGACATCACTTGCTGTAGGTATAACCGCAGTAATGGCTGGGGGACTGCTCATCGAACCCCTGGTGGGCAGAGAAGCAATGGAATCAACGACGTTGTTGTCGACTCCTACAACATGGGTGATGTTGGATTCGTTGCTTTTGGCGGACATAGGCTGCAGCCAGTCATCATCGCGGACAAGGCATTCTGTCGAACACCTTGAGGGCGCCCTGGTGGAGGAGCTGCTGGTAGGGAACGATCTGGTGGTGATCTTGGTGAGGTGCCCTAGAATATCGCCGATGTCCGTCTGCAGCTTTCCCACCGCCGTGTCCACCCCGGAACCCCAGGCAGGGAGCTCGTTGACAGCCGGCTCGAGGGAAGTCAGCACCGGCTCCATCTTGGTGACCGTCGGCTACATCTTGTCAAGCGACTTCTGGATCGCAAGGAGCGCGGTGGTGATGCTGCTCCGCTGTTCTGTAGCTTCCGCCAGCAGCTTCTGCAGGTCGAGCTCCCCCATGATTGCTCGAGGAGGGTGGCGTGGTGGGGAAAAATAGGCTCCGAATACCAAATGATACGAACCTCGATCTAGGATATATTGTTCACTCAATCGCTATGAATCTGGGATACAAGATACAGGTAGTAGCAGCAAGAAGGGGAATCGGGGAATCGAGAGCCGGGGGTGGGAGAGGAGAAACGCCCAACGGCGGCCGGTTTAGTCTTCAGTTCTTCGATGCCCGTCTCCTCCAGTGAGATGCGCTCAAATACTCAATCAGGCTATGCAGACGACTCGTCGGTTGGGCCTTGTGACACGCTTGGGTCTCCTGGGCTGGCCTTGGGCTTCACTGGTAGGACTGAGCAAGTAGTTCCCAGGACATTAGCTTGCCACCGGCCGGGCTATCTACATGACTTCAGTGTTCCAAGAAACTTGTTTCTGATAAATGGGAGTGATCCTCTTTCCTAGTGCGATGCACACCTTTACATGCGTTATGAACTCACCGAACAACTGGCTGATAGTACTACGTACCAGCTATATCTGCCTTGTTTTCACATACAGCAGGCAAACAGCCAATGCACAGCAACCCCAGACTTTATATCCGTACTAAAGCAACATCAAGTTGCAAAATCGATATACATATGTTGCATTAAGTGGGTTCACATCGATAACAGGCGCATACCCAATACCGTATCAAATATATCGCATCCCATTAGCACATGCCGCAAACATCACAACTGCCGCAAATTCACTCAGCCAACTACACGTGAGCTAGGTTCTACTACCTTCACACTTCACATTCTGACAATGTAACCCCATTACATTTTAGAAACTTGCTAGTGTATCGCAAATCTTGTTCCCCACTTCATTCCAGCATTCATCAAATGATGACTATGTCCTCGGAAACAACAACAAGAAGACTGCAAACTTCATGCCTTGCGCATGCTCTTTATCAGCCTGGAAGGCGTGGTCCAGAGAGTGTTAGACAAAACACACCTCAGAAACAATCCTAGTCCTTCAGATCCCTCTGGTACTCTGCCATCTCCATTTCCATCAGGCACTCCTCTTGGCTGAGCGGAGGAAGCCCATTCTTGTGGCGTGTGTAGTTGTGCTTGTGCCACCCAGACTTGCTGTGGTCTCTGTACAGCTTGTCCTCCATGAATATGTTGCACTCTTTGCATCTTTTCTGCTGCTTGCGGTGCCTGACACTGGCTTTCCACTTCACTTGAAAGGCTCTGTTTCTGCATGGTCTCACTTACCTGAGCAACAGCACCAGACTCCTTTGCAGGCACGGGCTGTGCCTTCTCCACCTTCTCATATTGGTATGTAGAAGAGCCACCTTCTGCGTGTGCTGACATCGAGAGTACTTCCACCCTCCCTTGCACGTCCTTCAATTTCTCTTCAATCTCGCATATACCTGCAATATGTTATTCAGAGTTAAATATAGTCCATGAATAGGGTGAAACATGGCATTCTCATATCATGGTTTTGGAGAATATATAATTGCATCAGTGTCTAAGTAGACTTTGTTAAAGTGTATAATGTAACGTGTATACGGTGTATGTATAAACCGTTTACATGAGCAGATAAGGGTTGCGTTGTGTTGTATAATTCTGGTTGTTCAGGTTGTTGCAGATGATCTCAAATCACTTGTAGATTATGACTTGGAGATCAATCCGGTAACCACCTGACAACTAATCCTGTAATCTCTCTGCCTATAAGTAACACGCAACGCGTCCCTGCTGATGCATACGCTTCACGCAATTTTACATGGTATTCAGAGCCATTCTCCTCTACAGCACATCCTCCTTGCGCCATCGCCATGTCTTCCTCAAGCTCCGCCGCCGCTGCTGCATTCGTCCTTATCCCCATTGCTGAAAAGCTCCACCGCTCCAACTTCAACGTCTGGCATGCGCAAGCCCTAGCCACTGTCCGTGGCACCCAGCTGGTTGCCTACCTCGATCCAGAGAGGGAGGTACTGGCACCCAAGCTTGTTGACAAGGATGGCAAGACCACCGATGTGCCCAATCCGGCATACGAGATCGACAGGTCTCAAGACTCTCGGGTTCTGAGTTTTCTTTTCAATTCCATCTCACCTCCTGTGATGGTTCAGATCGCAAACTACACCACGGCTTCAGCAGCATGGATTGCAATCACGGAGATCTTCATCTCCCAGACGTAGGCGGCCATCGTTAACACAAGGATCGCCCTCTCCACCACCAAAAAGGGGACTTCCACCATCGCTGAGTATCTTGGCCGCATGAAGGCCCTCGGCGACGAGATGGTTGCCATTGGCAAGCTGCTCACCGACGACGACATCGTGTCGTACATCCTCGCCGGCCTCGACTTCGAGTATATGTCCTTCGTCTCCTCGGTCTGCGCCAGGACCGTTCCCTTCAAGCCCAACGAGCTCCACTCCCAGCTGATGAGCTTCGAGAGCCGCCTCGCCATGTTCGAGGGAAACTCATTGTCGCACTCCTCCGCCAACGCTGCTTCCCGCGGCGGCCGTGGTGGCTTCACTCGCGGTGGAGGCCGCGGCAGGAACGGAGGTGGCCGTGGCCATGGCGGTGGCTGTGGCACTACTAGGAAATAGCTTATAGATAGACCCATACTAGTAGCGTGTTATATTGACCCACGCTACTGCTAATTACTAGTAGCGCGCTATACTGACCCCTCGCTACTGGTAAATATTACTGGCAGGACATGGCTAACAAAACGCGCTATTAGTAAATGTCTCCCGCGGACAAGGCATAGTAGTAGCGCGGGCTGTAAATCCTAAGCTACTACTAAGTGAATAGCTATAGCGCAGGCGATACACCCACACTACTACTCAGCGTGTCCACTGCGGAGTGCGGCACCATCCACCCCCGATCCACTCCCACCCCACCAATCTCTCTCGTTAACCTCACCCCCACCCCTCTCCTCCGCCCCCACGATCTCCTTGCCGCCGCCACCTCCGCCTCTCACCCCTCCTCCGCCTTTCTCTCCCCCATTCGCGTCGCGAGAAACCCTCCCATGGCGGAGTCACCCGAGAACTCCGCTGCGGTGCCCGCGCCACCCGCCGCTCCCTCTCTGGCCCCGGCGCCGGCGCCGAAGCCGTCCTCACCCACCAGGTCTGGGATCCCGCCGTGGTACAACCTGGACGCCAAGTGGGACGCCTGCCTCGACCTCTCCATCCGCCGTGTCGCTACTCCTCCCTCGCCGGCGCCTTCGGGGGCCTCATCCTCTTCCGTAAGCTCCCCAATCCCCACCTCTCCCTTCCGCTCGGTGCATCGCGAGATCTGTTCACCGCGTGCCTCGCTTGTCTGCGCTTATCTGTTGATCTAGGGTTGCGCGAAAACAATTCTCGTCCTCCATCTCGGTCGGCCTGAGCTGACGCGGGACTAGCTGCGTAGGTAGCTCCTCCGGGGAAAACATCTGGGGACAGGACTAATGCGCATGCCCAGCTTTAGGGCGCTGTAGATGGACTGTTTCCTATGTGATTGGAGCCCCAAATTTGACAGCAGTTGAGTTTCTCTAGCCTGATTTGCGTAGAGGCTATGAGATTCCGATGAGCATAAGTGAAAATTTGCTTATGTTTCATTTGTTGTATGTTGGTATTCTCTAGAGGGCAGAGTCTCATTTCAATCGATTCTTCAATCAGTGCAGGAAGAGCAAGACGTGCTTGTGTTAATGGCTAGGCTATGTGATAGCTTTGAGTGGTAGGCAGGGAAACTTTTGTGTGCGAGTTTAGCTGGTGTGAGCGATGCTTTCCTGGTGGTAGTCATTCTCTCGGAACAGTAATGGAGAATTCTATTTTTTTAAACAATCCAGTCTTGTCATTGTTTCCCCGTGTATGGTAATTTGAAGAAAGAACAACGCTATTCCTGTCTGGGATTGTGGTCTGTTGGGGACTTGAACACTGCCCTGTTCTTCAAAATTACAGCGTGTTTGCTCCTAGTGCTCAATCATATTCTATCCTAGATCGTTATACCACTTAGGCCGTTGATCTGCATAATGTACACTTTCATTATAATATGTAAGATGCGTATGATATATTTCGAAAATGATCGATGGTAAACTTACCGACTTACTAATTCCCGAGTTCTATCTTGATGCTTTTTGTTCCAAGTGTTAAGCAGGAATTGATAGGGCTATCATATGATTTTGTTTAATCTTTGCTAATGTGAATTGTGAAATGTTGGTTAAACTTAATATGATCATCTCACAGTATTCAAAAGTACGGTTTTGTAGAAACCATAGTATTCTGATTGAGCTAGTAAGATTCAGTTTATGTAAATTTAGTAGTATGAACTAGTAAGATCCTTCTGCTGAACTGAAGATGCTATTTGCTTAACTTTTTTGTCGGTTAAACTTTCCCAGATTATGTAAATTTAGTAAGACCTAGTAAGAGTTAAATCAACTGTATGGGCATCATTAACATAGGTGCTCCTCTGTCGTGCTGCTACGTACTTGGTACTTCCTAAACATGTCTTTGTTTGTAACTCTTTCTAGTTAATTTTTGTTATCTGTCTTTGAACCTATAAAAAAGGGTGATCTATACACTTGTCATCTCCTACATGTGTTTCCTGAACATGTCTAAAGCTTTTATAAGAAATGCAGTTCTGAGCTCAGGCAATCGTAGGATGACTAGACACATACTACATATGATTTGAGATGTATATGTATGCAATTTCACCCTTTGCTAAAAACGTCCTATACAATGTTAGATTTTGTGAAGCCACAGTGAGCTAGGGGTTGCACCGTAGGAGCATAGTTGTACAAGTACTGAACATTGAAGATTGCATTGCAGCTCATCAGTATGCCTTCCTTGCAATCTTTGAAGCCTATTAAATTCGGAAGTGTTATTTTTTTCTGTACAAGTTTGTTTGTGTCAAGTACATGCTAATTGATGTTTCGAGGGGTGCTCATATACTTCCTTGGCATCATGGGAAGCTTTCACATTTGGTCTAGTTGTCTCTATGGGTTAGCGACTTAGCATACATGTTGTAATCAACTTTCACATTTGCTTCTCTGACAAGTAAGGTATGTTTTCATTCATAGGTAGAAGATAGCAACAGAGTGGGAAGGTTTGTGCAGAGATCTTACCTCGAGGTTATCATAGATGCGCACAATATATATGACACTGAATTGGCCAAAAATAGGGAGCTACAAGATGAACTTTTAAAGGTTGGTTCCATTTTCTGTATATGCCTTGTACACTCTTATATTCTCCCATGATTGAAGTCTGCAATGCTTATGGGACAATCTTTGTTTATAGGTGAAGACCTCACTGTCTGCTTCAACGAAGAGATTTGAAGGGTTGCAAAAGGTAATTTTGGGGCAAATTTCCATTGCTGCAGGATAATGAGATGTTGAAGCGGAAGACTGAATCCATGACACCGAAGTGCAATTGCGGCAGATTATCTCTATTTTTCCTTTCCATTTTTCTTATTATTGGAGTGAGAACAGGTAGAATGAGGAACTGTGTGATAGTAGATACAACAACTATAGTAAAAAGAAACTTATGTTTGCAATTATTAATGACATACATACTTGCATGTTCTTTGAAGTGGTCAATCGTGAGTACCAATGCATAATGATGGGGTTTTGGCTCATTTATTGGCTTCGGTGTCCAGTTAACCATGAAATAGTAGCCCATGTCAATTATGTATGCTCTTACTGGATGTGTTCTAATGCTGGTTTATTATAAATCTTGTATTTGTAATGATGTGTACTGGTTTATTTTTTTTAATTCCTAATAAGTTAGTAGTAGCGTGGGGAGGAAACTGGGCGCTACTAGTATATAGGATACTAGTAGCGTTGGTTGTTTACCCACGCTACTACTATTTCATTAGTAGTAGCGCGTGTACGTAATAGCAGCAGCGCGGGTGGAACACGCTACTACTAACAAAGTTACCAGTAGCGCTGGGACAAACAAGCGTTACTGCTAAAAAATAGCTGTAGCGCCGTAGCAGTAGCGCGTCTGCCAGCGCTACCGGTAAGCATTTTCCTAGTAGTGTGGCCATGGCGGTGGCCGCTGCAATGGAGGCAACAACGGATGTGGCAACGGCCACGGTGGCCGCGGCCATGGGGGCGGTGGCCGCGACGATCTCCCGGAGGTCCTCTGTCACATCTGCAAGAAGCCCAACCACACTGCTATTAAGTGCTACAGGCGCTTTGACATTGCATTCACCAAGGAGAAGGGTGCAAGCGCCGTATCCAACTCCTCCTACGGTGTTGACACCAACTGGTACGTCGATACCGGCACCACTGACCACATCACCAGCGAGCTGGACAAGCTCACCATGAGGGAGAGGTACAACGACCATGATCAAGTGAACATGCCCAACGGGTCAGTTATGAAAATTACTCACGTTGGTCAAGCATATGTTCGTACTCCTACTCGTAATCTTCATCTTGAGGATGACCTTTATTCCCCTAAATCCACCAAAAATCGTGTTTCTGCCCACCATTTATCACAAGATAATTATGTGTTTCTTGAAACTCACCCTTGTTTCTTCTTCATTAAGGACAAGGCAACAAGGAACACCCTCCTCCACGGCAGGGGTAGAGCCGGTCTCTAGCCCCTATCATCGGCTTCCTTAAGCCCGGGCAGGCAAGCTTTTGGCGCCACCAAGATATCTCCATCAAGGTGGCACAATCAATTAGGTCATCCGTCTTCGCAAATCATCCAACATGTTCTTAGGCAAAACAAAATTTCCTTTTCTAATCATGAGTTGAATAAATAAGGGGTGTGTGATGCGTGCCAAAAAGGCAAGAGCCATCAACTTCCTTACCCAAATTCTAGTAGTGTTTCGAATGCTCCTTTAGAGCTCATTTTTTCTGATGTATGGGGGCCTGCCCATGATTCTATCAATAAAAAAACTATTATGTGAGCTTTATTGATGATTACAGCAAGTTTACTTGGATATACCTTTGCAAACATAGATCTGAAGTTTTTAAGGTGTTTCATGAATTCCAAGCACTTGTTGAGTGACTTTTTGATCGTAAAATCATCACCATGCAAACCGACTGGGGGTGGTGAATATGAACGGTTAAACTCATTTTTTCGTCAAATAGGCATCACACACCATGTCTCTTGTCCACATGCTCATCAGCAAAACAGCTCCGCCGAAAGAAAACATCGTCACATCGTCGAAGTTGGCCTTTCTCTCCTAGCTCATGCTTCAATGCCCTTAAAATTTTGGGATGAAGCATTCATAGCTGCCACATATTTGATCAGCTGTACTCCTAGTAAGGTGATCAATCTTAGACTCCCTTAGAAAAATTATTTCATGAGAAACCAAATTATCATGCTCTCTGCATCTTTGGTTGCGCATGTTGGCCTAATCTTCGCCCTTTCAAAGCTCGCAAGCTAGAATTCGATCCAAACAATGTGTGTTCCTTGGTTACAATAACCTATACAAAGGATTCAAATGCCTAGATATAGCTACTGGACGTGTCTATATTTCCCGTGATGTCATTTTCGATTAAACGATCTTTCCTTTTGCTGCATTAAATCCTAATGTCAGTGCACTTATCAGATCTGAAGTCCTTCTTCTCTCTAAAATTCCTCACCTACACCTCTTGATCATGGGGACGAACATATAGCTGATGATCCTTCGGGTAATTTTCATGAAAATCCTGCTATAAATTTTGGAGGAAATCTTGTTTTGCACCATGATTTCATGCAGCAGCAAGAGACAAACACGGAGCACGAGGCGGATTCAGGGGTTGCACCAGATTCTGACGACAGCAATCCCGGTAACGATCCGCCCTCGCTTACCACGCCAGGCAGTGGAGCGCATCCGCCTCGGGGCCAGGAGGGCCATCGTCAGGCAGCCACGCGGCCCCGCGGGTGAGACAACGACAACCCACGGCGGGCCCCGTGACTATGGCGGGCCATCCGCACCCACACGCCTAGATTGGCGTCCAGCTGGGCCCCGACAAGTGGCCCAACGGCCGCAGCGAGGAGATGCGGGCGCGCCGCCGCCTGGTCCTGACAGCATCAACCTGGGATCAGGCGCCCCTGGCTCGTGTGCTGCGCCAGATCCCCCTAGATCTTCTGTGCAACGACTCTCTGCTACAGTTCCTGTGCCAATGCAGAGAACCAGATCGCAACATGGGGTTCTGAAGCCAAAAATCCGTACGGACCGTATGATCAGGTATGACAACACATGTTTTGGAGGTCTAGCTATCACGGGTGAGCCAAATAATCTAGGTGAGGCTTGTGAAAATAAAAACTGTAAAAATGCTATTGATGAGGAATATAATGCTCTTGTTAAAAATAGAACGTGGCACCTAGTTCCTCCAGCAAGGGGCAGAAATATTATTGATTGTAAGTGGGTTTACAGAATTAAAAGAAAAGCTAGTGGAGAGATAGATAGGTACAAGGCTAGACTAGTGGCAAAGGGTTTTAAACAGAGATATGGTATAGATTATGAGGACACCTTTAGTCCTGTTGTTAAAGCAGCTACTGTCAGACTTGTTCTCTCTGTTGCAGTTTCAAATAGTTGGAGCCTTCGTCAATTGGATGTGCAGAATGCGTTTCTTCATGGCGTTCTAGAGGAGGAAGTTTACATGAAACAGCCACCTGGGTATGAGGTAAAAGGCAAGCATCACTATGTATGTAAACTTGACAACGCACTGTATGGTCTGAAACAGGCACCTAGAGCATGGCACTCTAGGCTAAGTGAAAAACTTCAAAGGCTTGGGTTTCGACCTTCAAAGGTTGACACATCACTTTTCTTTTATAAAAAAAGGCAAAGTAACCATTTTTATGTTGGTATATGTTGATGACATTACTGTGGCCAGCTCATCACAGGAAGCAACCAATGCATTGCTAGAAGTTCTTAAGAAAGATTTTGCTCTAAAAGATCCTGGTGACTTGCATTATTTCTTGGGAATAGAAGTAAAGAAGGTAATAGATAGTATAATTCTAATTCAAGAAAAGTATGTGTCAGATATACTAAAGAGATTAGGTATGATGAATTGTAAAATCTCAAATATGCCTCTCTCAACTACGGAAAAATTGTCCAAGGAATAAGATGAGCCCTTGGGAGCTGAAGGAGCTACGAATTACAGAAGTGTGGTAGGTGCTTTGCAATACTTAACACTTATAAGGCCTAACATATGTTTTCCTGTCAACAAAGTATGCCAGTTTTTGCATGCTCCCACTCTTCAGCATTGGATTGCAGTTAAAAGGATTATGAGATATCTCAGAGGTACTATGAGTACAGGACTAAAGTTCACAAGGTCAACCTCAACTGTGGTGAGTGCTTTCTCAGATGCAGACTGGGCAGGTTGTCCTGATGACCGAAGATCAACAGGGGTTTTTGCTATTTTCTTTGGACCAAATCTTATATCTTGGGGTGCACGCAAACAAGCAACTGTGTCAAGGTCTAGCACTGAAGCTGAATATAAAGCCTTGGCAAATGCCACAACCGAATTAATATGGGTCCAGACTCTACTTGATGAACTTGGCATAAATCATTCTTCAGTTGCACGGTTGTGGTGTGACAATATTGGTGTTACCTACCTGTTAGCAAATCCAGTGTTCCATGCAAGAACAAAACACATTGAGGTTGACTATCATTTTGTCCGTGAAAGAGTAGCTAAGAAACTACTAGACATTCGTTTTATTCCCACTAATGACCAAGTTGTAGATGGTTTCACCAAAGCCTTATCATGGCACAAATTGGAAGAGTTTAAAAACAATCTCAACTTGGTAAAGTTGTGATTGAGGGGGCATGTTAAAGTGTATAATGTAACGTGTATACATGTATGTATAAACCGTATACATGAGCAGATAAGGGTTGCATTGTGTTGTATAATTCTATAATTCTGGTTGTTCAGGTTGTTGCGGATGATCTCAAATCACTTGTATAGATTATGACTTGGATATCAATCCGGTAACCACCTGACAACTAATCCTATAATCTCTCTGCCTATAAGTAACACGCAACGCGTCCATGCCAATGCATATGCTTCACGCAATTTTACAGACTTGAATGTTGAGATCACCGTGAGTCTGTGACTGAGTGGTACAAAAGGAGCCAACGGGCAAGCTTCATATGCACGTACTTGCGACTGAAGTTGCTGTCCTGGCAAGGACTTCTACATGACATCAATACTCAATTACTTCCAATTGGGACCAGTGCAGATAATTAGATTGCTTACACTAAGATAAAATATCATCACTTCAGGCAAACTATTCTAAGCTAGCATGGCAACTTCGCAATACTCCGGTAAAACAGAATCAGAAGGTCAGCTATCTGTAATGTGTACAATAATTTGGCCTAAAGCAACATTCCTTTAATGAAAAATGCACTGCAGGTGATGAATGCAATGACAGATGCTAAACAAATCGTGATCCTCCATTGGATTAAAAAAAGAAAAAAATATACTTAGGGCAGTATATCCAGAGCAGAGAGCAGGCAGCTACCTGTTCCTTGGAGGTAAGTTTGGGTCGACGGCAAAGTGTATCTCGTGCATGAGGCTCTCGATCATGATCATGGTGTAGGGGCACCGGGTCTCAGTATTGATAGTCTCCATCACGATGGTGGCGATGTCCCTGAGAGGACAGCTGCGCCTCCCTCTCTCCTTGCCAGAAACCTGGAGCTCCCCTTTCTCCAAAATCTGACAGAGAAGAACAGCAATACTAATCAATCGAGTCGGAAATCAGCACGAAATCAACAGCATCCATCCAATCCACGGCGCGAGTTAGAGGAGGGATGAGAAGGGAGCGGCGGTTTTGGTGTATACCTCGACGCAGATTTTGGTGAGGTCGTCGGTGCCGAAGGACTTGACTAGAGTATATAGCAAAAAAACTACCGTATTAGAGCATCTCCGGCCGTTCGCCCCCCCGGGGCTACAAAAAGCACCGCTTGGGGGCGAACCGGCGATATTTTCGGCGTGGGGGCGATCGGCTTCCCAGCCGCCGCCCCCAGGTCGGCCTCAGACGCTCTTTTTTAAATTTTTATAAAAACATAATTGGGCAAATTTCGACAAACACGACATACATTCGGCGATATTTAGGCGGTTCACAGTGTTTTTACATATAGAAACATAATAATAAGTCTACTAAAAAGAAGGAAAAAAAACTGCCGCGCCTACAGGCCGAAGAACTCGCTGAACACGCCGAAGTCGCCGCCATCGTCGTCCTCCTTCTCCTCCTTCACGCGGCCATCCCTGCTAGACCCCTGCCAGGGGTCCCCCTGGTGGACTGGTTTGGCCAGCGGCGGCACCTCGTCGTCGCTGTCGTCGAGAACGACGATGCCTCCCTCGTCACGGCCACGGCGCCGAGCGGCGATCTTCTCCAGGGGGCGGCGCTGGCGCTCCATCTCCGTCCGCGCCCAGTCCTCCCGCGCCCACTTCATGGCGGCCTCGTCGTCGAAGGCGGCCTCGTCGTTGTGCTCGCGCTTCACGGGGCCGAGCCCTGGCTCCGTCTTCGGCCTGACGATGCGGGAGGCTGGACCCGAGGAACCGTCGCCGCCCTCGTTGATGACGATGCCGCGGTTGCGCCGGCTGAGCGGCGTTTCCACGGGCTCGGCCTTGACGCTTAAGAGCGCCGGCGACCCGGAGGAGTGGGAGGAGGAGCGGGAGGAGGACCCGCCCAGCATCCTCCTCGGCAGCCATGGACCGCAACTCTGGCGGGGGGCCGGGGCGGCCGGGTACGTCAGCGGCGGATCGTTGCCGCCCTCGAGGAACTCGAGGACGGCGTGTAGCGTGCGGCCGGGGGCGCCCCACCACAGGCAGCGGCCGTCGCTGTTGTTGCACCCCCTCACTAGTGGCGCGTTGTTGATGGAGGCCAGCCGCTCCGCCTGCCGGCGTTCGAAGTACGCCGCCCACGCCTCGTGGTTGCCGGCGTCGTACTCCGGGAGGGCACCCTCCTCCTCCGACAGAGACGCCCGCACACGGTCGATCTCGGCCTGGAAGTAGTGGGGGTGCTCGACGTCGGGCAGTGGAGGGACGGGGACGCCCCCAGCGCTGAGCCTCCACTGCCCCGGCGCGCGCATGTCGGGAGGCGCCGGGTAGTTCGCTTCATGGAGGAGATGGGCTTCCCACTCATGCAGAGAGCGGCGGCCGAAGCCATTGGCCGCCGCCCATCGCTGGGAACCTTTCGCCCATCGTCTGTGCGTGCACGGAGAGAGGGGGGAAGAAAGTTTGGCGGCGGCGGCTGTGCGTGCACGGGGAGAGAGGAGGGCTGCGGGCAGGGTGCGTTCACCGGCGAGGCAGGGGCGGCTTATATAGCGGCCGGGGGTGGGGGGCGGCGTCGTGTGTACGCGTGGCGGGAGGGGGCGCGTCGGCTCACCGCGCCGCTCATGAGGAATCAATGGAAGGCTGACCGGCGGCAGCCTTGGCATTGATTCCTCGCGTGAAACCGAGGCGATGAGGACGACGAGGCGCGGGGGTCGCTGACTCGGCGGGCCCGCCGTTCTTTCGCGCCGAAAAACGATTGCCCGGCGCCCCCGGGCGCCCCCCAGCGCGCCGGGTTCGGCCTGGGTCCACCGGCACCAATTTCGGCCTTAACCGGCGAAAATTGGGCTCCTGGGACGCGATTGGACCGATTTTTGGGCGCCGGCGCTAAAAAATAGTCTTGGGGGCCTGTTGGGGACGCGGCTGGAGATGCTCTTACAGGCTATGTCTAAAAAAAAATGGTACCATTTTTTTTTCAAAAAACTATCATAAAAATGGCTGGCTGTTCCAAAAACCCCAAATCACTATGTGATTTAAAATTGATCCGGTTTCTGACACGTCAGGCCCGCACCTAAATAAACCATTGGTTGACTGTTTGTTTGACCGTTAACTTACATTTAGGGCCCACATGTCCGCTCTCTCTTCTTCCCCTTTTCTTTCTTCTCTCCCTCAATTTACCATGGCCGGCACCAAGGCTCTGCCACCGCCGCTGCTTGCCATTGGAGATCCGCCACCACTGCTGCGTGCCATTGGAGCTCCCCTACGTCCACCCACAGGGCAGCAGCCTTTGGAGCTCCGCCGCTGCTTGCCCTTGGAGATCCGCCACCACTGCTGCGTGCCATTGGAGCTCCCCTGCGTCCACCCACATGACAGCAGCCCTTGGAGCTCCGCCGCCGCAGCTACTTGCCACCGACCACGGCCGCCGCAGGCACGACCGCGTGCCCAGCTCTGTGCAGCTCCGCGCCATGGGGAGGCTCGCATCGCCGCCTGCCTGCTCAGCCCGCACCATGGGAAGTCCCCCGCGAGCAATACCCCGGGCATGCGAACAACACCATGGGGAGCACCGCCGACCAGCAGCCCGGGCGGGTGAGCAGCACCACGGGGTGGCTCCGACGGCCAGCAGCCCGGGCGGGCTAGAACCACCACGGGGAGCCCCGGCGACCAGCAGTCCAGCGGGTGAGCAACACCACGGGGTGGCTCCGGCGGCCAGCAGCCCGGGCGGCGCCCGATGCGAGCAGCTGTTGCTTGCCGCAGCCACGGCCAAGCAACGCCGGCAGACCGACACATCAGCTCCGGCGACGAGCTCGCCGGCAAGGACCCGATTGATTTTTGTATTTTTATAGGGACCCAATTGCTTTAAAAAAATATAACAGGGTCCTCATTGCTTCTTTAAAAATATTTGGGCCCACCTGTCTGTTGGCCCAGACCCGACGCCGGTGATGATCGACGACAAACGAGGACGAAGCAACGCTGATTAACTTGGATCCTGCCCCAAGCTGGCTAGAGACTCACGTACCAAACTAGCACCAAGCTGATTGCTTCTAGTTGGACGTGTACTACTTTACTGCAAGCCAAAGCTAGCTAGCAGCCTATGTCTCTCTTGATCGATTCCGGCAAGACACAACACACGCACACGTGAATCTTGTCTGATTGCCACAGGAGCGTATCGCTCCTGGTTCTTTGTATTACTTTCACAAATCGATACAAGTTTACAGGGGATATAGGAATATATATACTAGCTAGATCAACCAGTACTAATCCTAGTCGGTGACTATTGCGAGAGCTACTCGGACACGTACGTGTGAACGTGCACTCAACCGGACACGGTCACGTACACTCGTGTTTAACTCCAACACTGTCACAACCGTCAATGGTCAACCTGACGAGTGGGCCTGAGTTGTCATAATCTAGCTTAAAACTTAATTGCTCAACCTTTAGGTTTTTTGGAATAGCCAGCCACTTTTGTGGTAGTTTATTGAAAAATTAAAAAAAGTGGTAGTTTTTTTGTAGACATAGCCCGTAATGTGGTAGTTTTTTTTGCTATATACTCGACTTGAGGAGGTCCTTGGACTTAGCGAGGATGCCCTTGGAGACGTTGGAGTAGGCGGTGTGGGACTGGAGAGTAAATAGCAAAAATCTATCACATTTGAGGATTACAGAAAACTACCACTTCCTTTAATTTCTCAAAAAGCTAGTACCATTTTGGTTGGCTGTTTCAAAAAACCCAAGTGGCTGAACCGTTAACTGATAAGCGTGATTATGAAAAAGCTGGCCCACCCGTCAGATCCATGTGGGCTCGGACAAATGGCCTGCGCGGTGACGGCCATTAGGTTTGCGCCGTTCCGACTGGGTCAAAAGCACCCATGCTGGATCACTCTCGCTTAGTTGCTATCACTCTCTCCCTCGCTCTCATCTCCTCTGCCCCATGAGCTGCATTGACGCCCAACCACCGCAGCTCTCATCGCCGGTCAGTATGCCTTCGTGGAAGTATGGAGAAGAGAGCTCGGACGACAAAATCAGGATGGGCGACAGATTCATGGACTTGGAGTATTTTGTAAGTTTTCTCCTTTCCCTCTCCGATTAGGTAGGGTTAGGATTAGGTTTCTTTGATTTGGTAATTAGGGTTAGCGGTTTTATGCACCGATTGGATGGATTATTTGGTTGATGTTGCTTGTAATGTATGTTGGACACACATGACACTATCCCTGAGCCATTGTATTGTGGTGCTGTTACTGAAGACGTGCCCAAGTGCATGCTGCACAAGATGAAGCCGAAGAAATGTGTTGACACTGGTAGGAGATTCTATGGCAGCTCTGAGTAACAAGCAGAAGTATAGTGTAATGTTTCATTGTTCATTGTAGCAGGCATAGATTCATTATGTGTAATGTCATATTCCGGTGTAGAAGATGATGTGTTCATTTAGTTATCTCTACTGCACAACTGGGAATGATTTCTATTGGCATTGCCAAATGTCCGTTAATTGGGCAGTGTAAGTTATGTAGCTAATCAACTGTCTGACTAAACATTAACTTGATACTTGAGAGTCTAATTGACACTACAATTTTTGTTGTTTAATTGACACTACCATTTTTGTTGTTCGTAGCAATACAATCTCTAGCACCTAGCAATTGTTGTGTACTTATATATGTAAATTGCAATGTGTTGACAATATTAATTGTCCTTATCTGCTAGTTTTGCCACTGCTGAAATTAGTTCTGAATGTCAAGAATTCTTACATGTTGTTTACTTGAACAAAGTGGTGTAAATTGTGGTGTAGTTTAGTGGGTTGTTGGTCCCTGGACTGAGATACTTCAGAACTGCTTGATGAGGTCCTTCTCGACGCCGATGCACCAGTGGATGGGCATGGCTCTGGATGGCTAGTATGAGCGGTGCAGATCCATCATGGTCGCGTGCACATGAAGGACGTGCTTCGGCATTGCCTCAACGATGCAAGGTCATAGCAACATGACACACGATGCACACTCTCGTTCAACAACGCAGGGAGTGGAATACATTCCGTCCGCGCAAATGGCGCTTCAATCCGCCGGGGCTGGTGGCTCGAGGCACGTGACCGCAGCTGCACCGAACGTGGTGACCATCGCCTGGCACTGCAACCCCGGGGTGGCGGCGCAACTCCTTCAATTGTGCGTCGTTCCCGTGGTGTCGGGCTCCGAGTCGGGGGTAAACATCAGCATGCCTTACGGTCCATCGGCTGTAGATGTGAGGCATGCACGTAGTGCGATGCAGAGGGCATGGGAGGCTGGGTTTGAGGCACGCCGCGGAGGTGGAGTCACATGCTGTCGCGCAGGCAGACCCGCATGCGGTGACCACGAGGCCGCCCCTTCCGTCCATGCCTATCATGGACCTCTCCTCGACCTGCGATGTCCAGGTCACGGGCTCCGACGGGGAAGAGTAGGGTAAAGGAGACGGCGACGCCTTGTGTCCCATGTGGGCCAGTCCGTGTCCCATGTCTCACTCTTCTTCGCTGGCGACCACACCTTCATTTCCCATGGCCCATGCCTGCCGGACATGGACACAGAAGTGAACAACAAGAACCTGGAGGACGGATGCCGGCAAAGATTTAGACCAGGTTTTACGTTGCATGTAACTATATGGATTTGAGAATTTGGCAATGAGGTACCCGGTTGTGGAAGTAGACATTTGAGGGGTTACCGGTCACTGTCCGTGGACGTGCTGGGGAGCGTCCGCAGATGTTTAGGGCGGGGTAGGTGGGGGAAGGGGGGATTAGCTAGGTCCGGCGTGAACCTTAGGGG
The DNA here is from genome assembly GCA_011799875.1 of Thinopyrum elongatum. Taxonomy (NCBI): domain Eukaryota; kingdom Viridiplantae; phylum Streptophyta; class Magnoliopsida; order Poales; family Poaceae; genus Thinopyrum; species Thinopyrum elongatum. The sequence goes on from CM022298.1 coordinate 658,565,921, forward strand.
CCAGATTAGTTAGGTCCGCATGTAGATGCTCTTATACACTGTTCCCTTCTAAGGTCAATCTTCACTTGATTTCTAATGCCAGAATTCCTCTTATCAATTCTTTTTTTTTTTTGAGGATTCCTCTTATCAATTCTAAAGGACATCTAGAACTTTAATTTAACGATTAAACTTACGTTGATGATACAGCTATGTCATACATTTCCTGAGCCTCTGCTGACATGAATAAATTTTATTTGCCGTACCAATAGCCACTCAGTGAGATGTGCGCATGTAAGTGTTTCTGTTTTGTTTTTGAGCGAACAGCAATTGGCTAGGATATTTGATTTTTTTTTTGTTGGATGCTAATAATAATGTCGCATGTGTTGGCAGATCTAGACTTTTGATCGATCAGTTCTTCGCTTGTTTAGACCGACTCACTTTTTTAAGGGCTCTTTTGATTCAAAAGACTTTTGTAGGAAATTTTTTTCGGAGTCTTTTGATCAAAAGAGCCGAATTTGATAAAATAAATTGTTTAACATAAAAATTATATCATTAGAAAATAGAATATCTAAAGTTTCTAATGATATATTTTTTGTAATGTATGCCTCTTATTAAGTTGGTCAAATTAACAACCTAGGTACACGTGCAAGACTTGTAAACTGAGATGGAGGGAGTACTATTAATCTTGTCAATAGTCAAATGCGGTCTTGAAAAACGCATTAGGCCCTATATAGATGGAAAGAGGGAGTAGCCAGCTACTGTAGCTTTTAACTGCCATGCATGTGCAGATCCTACACTAATGAGCTTGTGGGAGGTTCTCATGATCAGAGGACAGGGATTGCTCAGGCCCAAGCTCTAAGATTTACGTTACATCAATCAAGGCTTGGATCCCTTCCAAGAGTAAGTTACAAGGGTGGAGGGGCAAGTAACTACTCCGTATGTATGTGTGAATCTACAACTAGTGGGTAACTAGTAGTACCTGCAAGTAGGCTCCTAGGCTAGAAATACTCTCAAACCAAACTATATGAAATTGTTGGAAGCACCATTCGTCCAAGTGGTATGAGTGCTCTAGGGGAAGCAACTAGTAGTGCCGCAAATGGAATGGCCGGGTTCATAGCTGGGGTAGAAAATTACTTTGCAGTTAAAATGAGCTAGCCAGCTACCATAGCCTTTTACTGCCATGCATGTATGCATGTCTATGCCTGTGTGTGCTGAACTACACATTCAGATCACATGTCTGTACATCCCATTGCATGAAAGAAATTAAGCGTTGCCAATGGTGGTATACGCGCCCCACAGTCCACAGACGCAGCTTCCCCGCAGTTTCCTCCATCGTCACTGCCATCCATTCATCGACACGTTTGTAGGCGTTGGGGCCGGCGCCACGCGTCGTCGCTTTCAATCGCGGGCTCGCAGCTGCTCTTAAACCGCTCCACCGTGAGCGTGGCCATTGTGCCCTGCCATTGCTGCTCTCTAGCTCGAACCCGGCCCTTAGAAGAAGCACGTACGCCACTTCTTCTTCTTCTTCTTATTCTTCTTCTTCTTCTCCTTCTCCTTCTCCTTCTCCTTCTTCTTCTTCGTTGCTGTTGAAATTAAGCTGACTGTGTGCTGCGTTGTAGTTGTAGCTGATCTCGTCCTAGCAGGCATGGACGGCAAGAAGGAGATGCTTCTTCCGCGCCCTGTGGCTGTGACCGTGGCCAAGAAGAAGATCCCAGGATCTGTCTGGCTGGCCTGCGGATGGGCGCTCCTGAGCGCCTGCGCCATCGCCTTGGGCCACTACCATCTCCCCTGCAGCAGCCAGGTAATTGCCCCTTGGACGCTGGACATTAATTCCGAGCTTTTCCGACTGACCGATCGATCACGCGCCGGCCGGCCTCCTGTTCGTCGTCTGCATGCAGGCCACGTTCGTTCTGCGGTGCGGGTGCGTTGAGCTGACGGACACCAAGGCCGCCTGCTTGAGCGCCCTCTGGATCGGGGCCCTGCTCTGCACCGCGTCCCAGGCAGCCGCGGCGGCGCTGGCGCTGCTGCTCCCACGCCTCCACCCCGAGCTGCCCTTGCTCTCGCTCTCGCTCAATCTCGCTACCGCCGGCCACTGCATGGCCAGCGGCGCCGTCTTCATCCTCTGCTTCGCCGAGCCATGCCCAGGATGCTGCTTCCACAGCACACTCTTCCTCCTGGCCCTGTGCTTGTTGGAGTTGGGCGATGTCATCAGCTCCATCGCTCGAGTGAATTGCAGAAAACCACCACATTGAAGCCTAGGGTTGCAGAAAAGACTCTTCTACGATTTTGTGCCAGAAAACACTGATTTTGGTCCTAATCATTTGCAGAAAACACCTAACCGTCTGTTCGGGCATTTTAACCTCTGTTATGACAGATGGGGCCCGTTTTTGAGGACGTGGTTTAACGCCCACGAGCTCACGCCGTCTGACGGCGCTACAGTGGCAACACCGGCACGGGTCCCTTATTCACTTCATTCTCCCCCTTTCCCCACTCTACTCTCCTCTGTCTCTCTTTCTCCCCGTGCTCCATGGCGACGGCGAGCCCTGCCGCCGGCGGGGGAGTGGATGGAGGCTGCAACGGAGGGTTGCTTGGCGGCGGCGAATCGAACCAAGTGGAGGAGGTGTGCGGCAGCTCAAACCCTAGTCGGGCCCCGTCGCTGGAGTATCGCGCTGCCGGCGCTCTTGCCCGTGCTGTGCAAGCTACTCCGACGGGTAGCCATCAATGGGCTTCTGGCTTTGGCGGCGTTGAGTAAGTTGCCCCCCTCCTTTACTGTCGATTCTTGGGTTAGGGTTAGGGTTCAATTTCTCATAGTTCAATAGTTAGGCTTTGATTTGAATGAACTGTAGGTCACTATTGTTTGTAGTTTAACCTCTGATATGTATCCTATCAGTTAGATGAATTTGCTTCAGTGTATGAAGTTAACTGAATTTTCTCAGTGTACAAAAGTTTTTCAGTTGACAGAATATTGTTTAGTGTCAATAGTTAACTGAATTCTATCAGTGTCTGAAGTTAACTGGATTTAGGGTAGTGTATGAAGTTAAATGAATTTGCTTCAGTTAACTGAATTTGCTTCAGTGTATGGACTTAACTGAATTTTTACAGTGTTCAAAAGATTTCAGTTAACTGAATATGTATCAGTTTCACCTACTAATTTGCAATATTTCAGTTAACTGAATATGCACTGTATATAGTGTAGTCAGTGCATTGAAACTGTATGTGTGCTCATTATTTTTTTGTGCATTGTATATGTGTGCCTTGATTGTTTTAGTGCACTCTATTTACTTCAGTTTGTCATTGATTTTAATTATTAGAAATGTATGCATAGAAATTAATGTGTAGCTTCTTTGCTTTGTAGTTTGTGTGATGATGTGTGGGAAGTTAGGCTCCACTTTCATGACAGGGACAATTTGGAAAGGAGCATGTGTGTTTCAGACATAACATTTCTGAATCTAGTAGCACTAATAGAGACAGTAGGCTATGGAGAGGATGACTACATGACTTTGTTAGGGATGCTGGCTTGGGAGTAGCTGGTTTGGAAGAGATCTGTGATGATGACAAGGTTGATGAGATGTTAGACCACATGGCCAACAGAGATCAGACCATAGTTAATCTGACAGTAGTTAGGGGTAGGGAGCCCAGACCTGGAGATTTAAACATAGGTCATGTTTGTGAGCAGCAGGTTCCTATAGGCAGTGTTGGAGAGAGGACTGTATATGAGGTCAGTGATGAAGGTGTGGTGTACAGGTCACCATCCAAACAAAGGAGAGTTGCACAAGTTGATGAGCAGGAGGCACAACCAATACAATTTTACTCCACAGAGCAGAGCACACATCTGTTTATGCACAAAGATATAGATATGGATCAAGGAAATGTAGGAGATGTTAATTTGGAGCAAGAGGAGTTGGAAAGAACTATGGAGCTTAAGAGGAGGAATAAAATTCAGAGGTTTAAGAAGCATAAGAAGAGTGTTGAGAGGGTGGAGGCAATTAAAAGAAAACTTCCTGTTTTACTAACTGAAGATGACTCTGACTTGGAGCAAGATGAGGATTTCATGGCTAGGATGGCTGAGATGAGGAGGCAGAGAGAGGACCCATTTTTACACTTTGAAGGTGACACTGATGTTGAAGAACCTTATGAGCTAGAAGAAGAGGAAGTGCAAGAGGAACATGGAGAGGATGAGGAGCATGGAGAGGATGAGGAAATTGAAGAGGAAGTGGTACCACAAGGGGAAAAGATGAAGAAGTTGAAAGTAAGAAAGGGGCCAACTAGTAGATGACATGCAAGTTTGGAGCAAGAATTTGAGGATGTTTGGGTACCATCATCTGATGAGGATCCAAATACTGGTGATTTGAAGGAGGAGGATGATGATGGGGCAGTACCCCTAGCTTTTGTGCTTGGCAATAAGAGTAGGGCCAAAAAACCCAAACCAAGAATCTTGTATGATGAGGATAGAGAGAGCCCAGAAATGCAGTTTGTTAAGAAGCTTTGTTTTGAAAGTGTTTACCAATTTAGAAGGGCACTTCTCACATTTCACATAGCTCAAAACAGAAACTATCAGTTTCATAGGAACTGCAATGACAGAATCATAGCTATTTGCAGACATGAACATTGCCCTTTCTTCATTGCAGCTTCTGTGTTGGCAAATGAGAGAACAGTTTGCATTAGAAAGGCAAATTTTGTGCACACATGTCCAGCTGTAGCAGAGAGCACCAAGGTGACTACCAAGTGGGTCACACATCAGGTGTTAGAAGCAATAAGAACAGATTTGAACACATCAATAACTACAATAATGCAAAATCTGAAGAGCAAGTATGGAGTTGAGATCAGCACTCATATGGCCTACAGGGCTAAGAACAAAGCAGTTAAGATGGTGCAAGGAGATCAGAGGGGGCAGTATACCTGGATCAGGGATTACTTGCAGGCTGTGTTGGACACAAATCCAGCTAGTAGGTGCATTGTCACTACTAAGTTCTTAAAGGAGCATCCAAGTATAAATCCAAGGTTCCATGGTTTGTTCATCTGTTTGAATGCTTGCAAGGAAGGATTTCTAAATGGATGCAGACCATTCATAGGTGATTACTTTACTTTTTTTACTTTGCCTTGTTTGAATGCCTTGTTTCTAACTTGTGTTGTGTGCCATTACAGGTGTGGATGGTTGCTTCATCAAGCTGTCTACTGGCCAACAAATCCTGGCTGCCACAGGAAGGGATGGGAATAATAACATATATCCCATTGCTTTTGCAGTTGTGGACAAAGAAGACACAAACAGTTGGACTTGGTTTCTATCTGAACTGAAGATAGCAATTGGTGGAGAATCAGGGAGATTTGGTTATTACACCATAATCTCTGATAGACAGAAGGTAATTCCCATGTTTAGTTGTATTTGATAATATACATTGCTTAATAATAGTTCATATTATTTTCATAATTGCTTAGTTGTTGGTCATATACATTGCTTAGTTGTGATTATGGCGATTTCTCCAAACAGGGCCTTCTTAAAGCTGCAAACAATGTATTCCCCAACTGCCCACATAGATTCTGCCTTAGACACATCTATCAAAACTTTCAGACTGCTGGTTTTAGGGGGTCAGAATTAAAGAAGTACATGGATAAAGCTAGTTACTCTTATACTGAACATGACCATCTTGCTGCAATGGATGCTTTTAAAAAAGAGTGTAAGGCTGCTTGGGCTTGGCTTAACAAAGTTCCTAGAAATGCTTGGGCTAGATTTGCAATGGACTTCAATTGCAAAACTGACCTAGTTGTGAACAATATTAGTGAGGTCTTTAACAAGATGATATTAGATGTGAGGGGCAAACCTATAAAGACCATGATAGATGGAATCAGGACTAAGTTGATGATTAGGTTCAATGGAAATAGGACTAAGACAGAGGTAGCCAAGTGGGATATATGCCCAACATATGCTGAGTTGCTTGAAGAAGCAAATAAATATTCTAGGAACTGTCAAGCATTGATGGCTGGGCCAAATATCTATCAAGTGACAAGCAATGAGAGAACCTATTCAGTTAACCTGCAGCATAGGACATGTGGGTGCAGGAAATGGGATATGACTGCAGTCCCATGCAATCATGCAGTATCAGCTATCACCAAAGCCAAATTGAGGCCTGAAGACTTTGTACATGACTTTTTCAAAAAGCCCATGTATCTGGCAGCATACAACCCCATCATATTCCGTGTACCAGGACAAGATCTCTGGCCCAAGACCAAAACCAGAGACATAGAACCTCCAGTGTTCAAGGATAAGCCAGGGAAGCAGCAAACCAAGAGGAGAAGGAGCCAGTTTGAGCCACCAGCACCCAAAGATACATCTAGGATGGCTTCAATTACATGCAGCAACTGCCAGCTTGTAGGTCACAGATACACATCATGCAAACAGACTCTAAAACCAGGCTTAGCAATGAGAAAGAACAAGCATCAGGTTTGTACTAGCTGTCATTCATTTTGTTTTCTAACAGCTGAATGTATTAACTTGCTACAATTCTTACATGCAGTCTAACAGCACAGAGGAGGGTAGGACACAAGGAAGCACGGCACCAACAGCACCAAGGGGATCAACAAGTGGAGCACCCAGGGGAGCACCAAGGGTAGCTTCTTCAACAGCTCGAGCACCAAGGGCAGCTTCTTCAACAGCTCCAGCACCAAGGGCAGCTTCTTCAACTGCTGGTGCAGCAACAAGGGCAGCCAGCTCAACTGCTGCCAGGAGAGCTTCTTCAGCTGCAGCAAGTAGGAGAGCTTCATCAGTTGTAACCACTAGAAGAGGTTCAACAGCTGCAGCTGCCACAGCAGCACCATTCTTGCCACCAAGACAGAGAATGCAACCCAGCAGGCTGAAAGACTATTTCTATGCTTCTGGGAACTAATGTTGAAATCTTATGGCAAACCTTGATGATGATGTGATCTGGCTAAACTAGTAATAGCTAAGATCTATTTTGGCAACAAGTTATGGTAGTTTCATGATGATGTGATATGGTACTGTAATCTATGAATCTATGAATCTATATGATGCACTGTACTTAAGCCTCTCTATTTGTTTCAAGTTATGATGTTGGATTGTTATTATGGCCATTACAATGTTCTGATGATATATCGATGAAATGAGGCTCAAGGTGACCCTAGGGTCATTTCATCGATATGTCGACGAGATGAGGCTCTAGGTAACCCTTGGGTCATTTCATCGATATGTCGACAAGATGAGGCTCAAGGTGACCCTTGGGTCATTCCATCGATATGTCGACAAGATGAGGCTCAAGGTGACCCTTGGGTCATTCCATCGATATGTCGACAAGATGAGGCTCAAGGTGACCCTTGAGTCATTTCATCGATATGTCGACAAGATGAGGCTCTAGGTGACCCTAGGGTCATTTCATCGATATGTCGACAAGATGAGGCTCAAGGTGACCCTTGGGTCATTTCATCGATATGTCGACAAGATGAGGCTCTAGGTGACCCTAGGGTCATTTCATCGATATGTCGACAAGATGAGGCTCAAGGTGACCCTAGGGTCATTTCATCGATATGTCGACAACATGAGGCTCAAGGTGACCCTAGGGTCATTTCATCGATATGTCGACAACATGAGGCTCAAGGTGACACTATGGTTACCTTGTCCATATATCGATGAAATGACCCTCAAGGTTAATCCATGAATCTATATGACAGAATTTACTAACTAAGCACATGCACCACATATCATCATATTGGACTAACATCAAGTTTCATCAAGTTGCATAACTGGATCCAACAACATAGTTCACAAAATACATACTTAAAGTACTTGGTTCACAAATTCAAACTAAAGTATTGCATAGATGATTATCATCTACATTACAACACTGCTGGATCCAACTACATTGTTAAACAATGCATACTAGATGCACACTAGTCATCTAAGATGGCCTTCACCCCCTGGAGCTTCTGCTTTATCTTTTCCTCATACTTCTGAAGCTCAGAAATGTGAAACTGCAACTTAAGCCTCTCTTCTGTCAGCCTTTCCTTCTCCTTTAAATGATTGAATTTCAGATTCCTAATCACATTGGCTTGAGCACCTGTGAGATGCTTTAGAGTTTCATATTTTTCCTGCAGCTTCTTATTCTCCTCATCTTTCTTTGACAGCTCTCACTTCAAGTTTCCAACTTCATTCTCTAGCTCAGCTATATTCACAGCTGCATTGTCCTGTTGCTCCTGCTGATAGCTTAATTGCACAACCCTCTGCTCCTGGGCATCCAAAAGAGCATTCACATCACCAACTAACTTCTCATAGTTCTCCTGCAGTTTCTTCTTCTCATCTGTGAGGTTGTGAATTGTAAATGAACTCTCAAGGTTGTCATTGGTCCTTGCTGCCTTACTCTCCTCATACATATCCCATAACTTGGCCAATGCCTTCTCCATTGAGTCTGGCCATTCAAAATCAATTCATTGCACTACTCCACAATTTATGCCTTCCTGTACAACAAACATAATACAAATAAATAATAAGCTAACTGAGTGCACTGTTAATGAGGTTAAATAAACATGAGACAACACTTGGCTTCAGCACTATTAATGTGACTTGCATTGTTAAAGAAATTTAGGGAAGTAATTTCTACAGCAAGACCATTAGACAGCAATTGTTAGCAAATAAACAATGACCACTGTTAAGTATGAGCTAACTGAGTTCAGTAAACAATGACCACATCAATTGTTAAGTATGAGCTAACTGAGTTCAGTAAACAATTCAGTAAGCACTGACCACAGTGCAACACAGGAATAAACAAAGACCTAGCACTAACCAAAGCTAAACAACTAGTTAAGCACTGACCAGATCCATTAAACAACTAGTTAAACAATGTTGTCCAACCATTAAACATAGCAAATGAGCATACCCAAGAGGAACACTGTTTATGAATCGTACCTTCTCAGCACAGCCAAGAAACCTCCTGCCCGTGTGCATCCCTTCAAAAGCAACTAAGCGCTCTGCCGGCTGGCCGTGTTCGCACAACACACTGACATCTGCATCAATGCCGCAAAAATTCGGGTCGTGCATGGTAGCAGGAAGCTGTGGGTGCAAACAAACAAAGCCCTAGGTTCAGATCGAGCTCATTCACTAAATCCCCAATTCACTAACCCTAACCCTAGCTATCTAAAGAACTGACCTTGATAATGCCATCACAGGAGGAGGTGACGTTCACCACTGATTCCTCACTGGTCTCGCCGTCATTCCACGACACCATGGCGCGGCGGAGCAGCAGAACGGCGACCGGCGTTGGGGGCGGCGGCGGCGAGGGAGAAGAACAGAGAGTGAGAAGAACAGAGAGTGAGGAGCCAGATGCGAGAGAGTGAGGCAACGAGCCGGTTTGACCGAGACGGTGCGTCCGTTGCCACTGTAGCGCCGTCAGACGGCGTGAGCTCGTGGGCGTTACGCCACGTCCTCAAAAACGGGCCCCACCTGTCATAATAGAGGTTAAAATGCCCGAACAGACGGTTAGGTGTTTTCTGCAAATGATTAGGACCAAAATCAGTGTTTTCTGGCACAAAATCGTAGAAGAGTCTTTTCTGCAACCCTAGGCTTCAATGTAGTGGTTTTCTGCAATTCACTCCCATCGCTCTCATCGTGGGAGCGGTGAGGAGTAGGGCACGCAGCATGTAGCCGATTAGCCCAGCAATCTGCAGGGGACTGTATGTGTCCATGGATCAGCTCAAGATCGAGGTACTGATGAGCTAGTTCTCGCCTAGGAAGAATAAATCTATTGTAGTAGTATGCAGTATGCTTCGAGGAGTGATGGAGCGAGTGCCGTATGTATGTGTGAATCTACAACTAGTGCCTGATTTATGTTCATGAACTCATATGTTATTCCTGGCGTTGAGCATTACTATTGCGTATGTATCTGTTGGAACTAATCTTGTTATTAGTATTAAGTGAATAGGACTAGTCTCATGTTTATTTCTGTTTGATGACATTAATTGTAGTAGTAGTCGACAAAGTCCTAGAGTAGTAGCTAGTTGTATGCACGCAGTCTGGCAGCGGCCGGATCGGCAGAGAGCACAACACAGAGAGATAGTGTGTGTTGCAGCGAGCGGATCGGCAAACATCAGTTGAGTATATGCATGCACGTGTTGTTAGGATTAGTCTTGTACTCCCTTCGTCTCAAAATTCTTGTCTTAGATTTGTCTAAATACGGATGTATCAAATCACGTTTTAGTACTAGATAAATCCGTATCTAGACAAATATAAGACAAGAATTTTGGGACGGAGGGAGTATTTAGTGACCAGTTAGTTAGTGCATGCAATTAAGATATGGTTTGCATGCAGAAGTATTAGGCATTGTACAATGCAAAGTGCTTAGAGGAGGTGCCTACAGAAATAAATCAGGCTTTCCTTAAGCACCGGTGCTTATTTGTATAGGGTAGACGTTTAGTTAGCCGTCTCTCCTGTAAAAATAGACACCAGTGCTTCAGAAAAAATCCGATTTATTTTTCTAAGCACCTTTCTAAACACCTAGCATCGTACAAGGCCTTAGTGGTCAAAGTGTTTGTTAGTATCCAGAAAGATGAGACGAGTCGAGCTACAAGCTCTCTCAGCGATTTGGGCTTCTCGGCCGTCGGATCTGTTTCCTGATGCGTTTTCGGCCGTCGGATCTCGCTCCCGATCGATCTCGTCCGTCGGATCAAAACCGAGACTGCTGCAATGAACAGTATGCGCCCCGGTCGTGCCACCGCCTGTAAAATTGGGTGGCCGCCGAGGGCATTTTTATCATTTTGCCTAGAGGTGTATAAAAGGCGACGGCTCGCGTGGAGATGACCTAGCCGTCGCTCCTCTCCCACTCGCCACAGCCCCTCTCCTCTTCCCCCCGCCTCGCCTCTCGCCCCCCAGTCCAAACCCTAGGCCCGCGCCCGCCGGCCGCCGCTGCCGCCGCCGCTCGCCCAGGCCATCCTCCCGCTGTGAAGGAAACAGCCAGAGAGGGAGGGCGTCGCCGGGTGTGCGTGTGCCTCCGTGGGTTCGCGCCGCGGTTGCCGGAGGCGTGGGCGCTGCGGGTCAACTGCGCTGGGGAGGATGGGGGTGCCACAAGCCTCGTCGGAGGTCGCCTCTCCATCCGCCACGGCTCCGGCGCTCGTCCTCCTCACCGGCGGTTGCCTCTCCATCCGCCACGGCCCCGGCGCTCGTCCTCCTCACCATTATCACCCAGCGATCCTCCCCGCCCTGGTGCGGCCTCTGACCTCGACGATGGCTGCTAAACCCGCAGCTCTCTCTCTCTCTCTCCCCACTGCTGATCCCCCTTTTTGCAGCTCAGTATGCTAGGGAACGGATTCACAGTCACAATGGAGTACTGGGTGTGACATCCAGCCGTAGGTTGGTATTCTACCCCTCTGAGACGTAATCTTTTGTGCTGCAGTCTACCTTGAGGAGAGGGATTAGCAATTTTTGTTTTCTTCTTGTGGAGGAGATTCTCAGATTTAGCTAGGTTCCAAAGAAGAGATTTTTCTTTGTTTTTCTTGATTTGTTTGTAACTTGCTGCCAAGGAAGGCCTTGGATCTAGCTAATTATTTACAGAGCACATGTTTGTTGCCTTGCTTGCCTTGTTGGCCGTATTCCGCTCTATGTCCGTGTATGCGTAGAGGTGCTAGCTAAGATACATCTGTATGCATACATGTGTGTGTTTTCTTTGCTTCGGCTGAAGATGTACTGATTTTGCCCCAAAAGAAGCCATGAATATTGCAATTTGCTTGATTCCCATTTGTGTTATTGTTAAGCATGGTTTCTTTCTTTCAGGAGCCTATGTGATGTGTACTTGTGTTGGTGCCTTTACAGAAGATCCATTATGCCTTCCTCTCGGTAAGCACGACAAGCTTTTACTTGTACCCTGAAACATGGTGTGGATCCTGTCAATATTAGGTTCTCAGCTACATGGAAGTGACAGTACATTTTAGTTCTCCATGTTTATTATCATTCTTGACAATTTTATATTTGCAGCTGCATGGAAGTGTTAGAAATTTTCAGTTCTCCATCCATGGTAACTATCAATATATAACTCCAGTTCATGTTCTTCTAATTCTACATGAGGGTATGAAAAATCCACTCTTATACATTACTACTACTTTACTTCATATATGTGTCTTGATAAATATGTGAAGGATGTGAGGTGTCGCTGATGAGACCTTTGTGCTAGCCGGTGATCATGGGCAATGTTATATAGTTAGTTTGATATGTTATATGGTCCAGCTAGGTTCGAAGGAAGGGGATCTTTGGATCAGTCCCATATTCATGTTAGTTTTATAACAAATCGGTGAAAATTACTTCTGTGTGTTGTTGCTTCAAGTTGAAGTTTGGTCACTTGTTTTAAGGTCTACCCCGCCGTCATTTCTATAAAAATAAACAAATTCTTTATTTATAGTCGACTGCCATTTTTCCTTTTGGCTATATGTTGGTCGCCCTTCATCCGCGGCTGCTCGCGGGCGCTCCCGCAATGCCGCGGGTAAAACAGCGTGATGCAGCCACGCGGTGGTGGTGGCCATGGCATTGCCAGCGGCTCTGCCTCTTGCGGTGACTTTGTAGAATACAAATCAAGTTTAAAGCTTTCGACCGCGATGGCTGAAAAACCAAAATAAATGCATCATATATTCAATAAAATATATATTTGTATATTCATGGCGCCGCATAAGCATAAATACCTCTCCCCCGCGGAGCACTAGCTGCTGGTGTATACATGTATATCTTGATTCTAATAGATGCATGCCAATCATAGAAAATATGGTAAGCACCTATCCTGCAATTTAGGACTGGCCTGATGTTGCTCTTTGTTGATAAAAATCATACTTGCATAGCTGGTTGATTGATTTAATTATAATCAAACTGCACCGTCATAATTTTAATACTGTGATTATTCAAATGAAAAATGATCAAAGAAATACATGTACGAAAGTCGCATTTGTTGAGATCATGAGTAGGCATAAAATTCTTGGTCATTATGTTTTTACATTTTTGGGTTGTGAGCATTTTTAACAAGTTATATTGTTTAGTGCACAGATAGGGTTCTTTCCTGAACAAAGTGCATTTGCGTTGAGATATCAGACAGCTGGGATGCTGGATACTGTCCTTCGAGCTGGTGTGACGGCAATATCTTGTTCGTGCCATCGCGTGTAATTCTAGTGCCCCGCCGAGGGGCTGTAGCCGGCTGGTCGGAAGCCATTCTTTTTAGGGCGATGATGATTAAGAGCAACTCTAGCAGACCCCGCAAAATCCTGACCCGCAAAACGCGTTTGCAGTTCGACGCAGATCTCGTTTGCGGGTCGAAAACATGTGCAGCCGAACAGAAACCGTATATGGAACTGCATAATTTGTAAAAAAGTTTCACGGGAGAAATTGCAATCGTAGTAGTTCATCACATACTACATATACTACATGATCAAACACTAATTCATTACAAACACTAGTTCATACTACATACTACATTCACTACTAGTACTAGAGGGGGTGGGGATCTCACGGCGGCAAGCTCGCGGCCATGGACGACGCGGTGGAGGAGCTCAATCCTCCTCGTCGGAGCTGCCGAGGTCGATGTACTTCTGCTTCTGCTCCTCGCGGATGCGCTGCCACTCATCGTCCTTCTCCTTGGCGGCAAGGTTCACCGCGACCGCCTGCTTGAACACGAGGTCGTCGAGCTCCTCGTGGTGGCGCCGGCGCTCTGCCTCCTGGCGCAAGCTGCGTTCGGCAATGGCGGCCTCGACCGCGTCGACATCGGCAACGAAGTCCTCGGGCCCGACGACACCACGGCGCATGATCTCCTCGGGCTCCTGCTTGACGGCGACGACATCGATCTCCTCCGGCTCCTCCGACCACTCCCTCTTCACGAGGAGAAGGCTCGGGCCGGAAGAGGAAGAGCTCACGGCGTGGGAAGATCTGGCGCCGGAGGACGAACCCGCGGCGGAGGAGGGCGTATGCCCGTGCCGACGGTCGTATTCCTCCGTCTCGCGGACGCGGAAGCTCGCCGGCGGCGAGTGGCCCCGGTTCGTCCAGTTCCTCGCCCCACGCTTCCTCGCGCCATCCGAGCGGACACGCCGCTCGCGCTCGGGGTCGCCGCCACCGCCGGATCTACTCCCGGAGCCGCGGCCGGAGCTCCACATGCGGCCCCACATGGCGGCTGGAGGCGGAATGCGGCTCACCGGCGGCGAGAAATGTGAGGAGTGGAGTGGGAATTGCGGAGAGACGCGGCGCGGGGGGATAGGGTTTCGACTCGCAAATGCATCGCGAACCCGTAGATATACTGGTCGGGGGGGGGGGGCGGTTTGCGGGCCGCGGTAAAAAAAATTACGGGCCGGGTGAGTATACGGGCTCTGTTCTGGCCAGAAAATTGGGCCGAGCCTGTATACTCAACGGAATTTTGCGGGTTTGCCACTTTTGCGGGGTCTGTTAGAGTTTCTCTAACCGTGGCTGAAATAAGTGTGCCTTTGAGCAATCGAGGCACCTGTGGGTATCAAGTTGGATCCTCCCTCTTGTCTCTAGAATCCTTTTTGATCTTGTGATACCTGTTGTTCTGTCCTTGGATGGTCATTCTTGTTGAGTGATAACCAGGGCAGCTCCACTGTATCAACATATTGATCTGGTGATAAGAGACGATGGGGGTAGGTTATATGATCGAGGAGAAGGGGATCTGAGCCCACTATGCAATTAACCCTGTAACCTTTTATTTGTATTTAAAGGTGTTGCTTGTTTATGCTCCAGTGTTTATAGCCGTCTTATGTGGTTTACATGTGAATGCCCTGGTCATATAGCTATGCTCCTGGATTTGCTAAATTGATCAGTGGCGTTCGTGCTAGGGCGATGATGATTAACCGTGGCTGAAATAAGTGTGCCTTTGAGCAATCGAGGCACCCGTGGGTATCAAGTTGGATCCTCCCTCCTGTCTCTAGAATCCTTTGTGATCCTGTGATACTTATTGTTCTGTCCTTGGATGGTCATTCCTGTTGAGTGATAACCAGGGCAGCTCAACTGTATAAACAGATTGATCTGGTGATAAGAGATGACAGGGGTAGATTATATGATTGAGGAAAGGCGAATCTGAGCCCACTATGCAATGGACCCTGAACCCTTTTTATTTGATTTAAAGGTGTTGCTTATTTATGCTCTGGTGTTTATAGTCGTCTTATGTATAGATCTCTTCTCTCTTATATCTTTATTGCATATAAGTTGTTCTTGATCTTTTATTGTTTGTTGTTGATCCTTAATTTAATCTGGTTAAGAGTAAGTTGGTCCTTGATTTAATCTGGTTAAGAGTAAGAGTAAGAGTAAGTTCCATATAAGTTGTTCTTGATCTTTTATTGTTATACTTGATTTAATCTTTTATTGTTTGTTTTTGGTTCTTGATCTTTTATTGTTTGTTGTTGGTCCCTTTTATTATCCTTGTGTGATACGGCTGTACAACCCGCTGAAAAGGTCTAGACTGGTTCATTTGCTTGCCTAATTAGAAATAACTCTCCATTTTGATTTTATCGATTTTTTGGACAATATGGCCCTTACTGTTGTTGCATGGCAAGGTTGTCTTAACAAAAAGTTCTATCTATAGTTCATTCGGTGTC
The DNA here is from genome assembly GCA_011799875.1 of Thinopyrum elongatum. NCBI lineage: Eukaryota > Viridiplantae > Streptophyta > Magnoliopsida > Poales > Poaceae > Thinopyrum > Thinopyrum elongatum. The sequence continues at coordinate 658,581,470 of CM022298.1, forward strand.
ATTGGAATAACATGATAATGTCCAGAAGAAGAATGTTAATGTAGCGCAACCAACAATTGGTTTACAAAGACTTTTAATTTTATCCTGAAACTATTAAAGTTGAGAAAATATGATTCATAATATCTAAAATCCTTTTATGCTATGTATACTCTAATCAGTAATAAGAAAATACTTACTAAGTTCTATATATATGCATGTTCAGTAAATATATTGCTTAGGCTACTTGTGTGTTGGAGAAATATTAGATCCTTTCCTGCATTAATACCGGCATCCACTCTTTCATGCGCTTTGGTCCTTGTTTTCTCTTTATGTCGTACCATCTATGATGATATCTTCTAGCTCTGTAATTTTCACACAGAGGGAGGGAGAAAGTACATTTAGGTGTTTCAATTTTAAGCTACACTTGAGCCCATGTTCCTAATAGCCTCAAACTGATATATGTTTTGCCTTACATGAATTGAACTATGCTACTCTAAAATCAGAAAGCAGATAGCTGTAGGTTTAGTTTTTATTTAAAAGTAGTAGCTACCATATACATCAGACTGTTTTAGATAGTAAATTGTAACATCTGCAAACCCCTGATGTAAACTAGCCAGTGTTTGTTCGTTAGTTTGGCAAACATGTGTCGTTGTGGTCATGAGACTCCAATGAACTCCAAAGGACCTCCATTAGGAGGATGCCATTGCCAGACTGGCATCGAGCCGAGGTGAGCCCCCTCATCCTTTTCGCGTCCTTCCATGGGCCTCTCCTTCGTGGTGCTGATATGGTGTGCCGCTGCCAGTGAGAGCAGGGGACAAGAAGGAAGCAGAGAGACGAGATGTGGTAGGATCCACCGGCCTCCCCTCCGGCGACCAGCCCTTCTCCCTCGCCCTCAGCCTCGACACTGCCGTTGACGCCTCCGGGAGTAGGGAGGCATCGGCACCGATGCCGACAAGGAAGTGGTGAGCGTCCTCTCCACTTTCCCCTTTTCTGCTCGTTGTCTGTCGGGCTGTGGCTCATGTATGTTTATTCTCCTTTGTTCCACATCATTTGGTTAGGGTTTAGTGCCAGGCTCCTTGCTACTATAGCTGATGGGGAACACTGCTATGGCTGTTGCACGGTGGCGGGGTTTGGGCATGCCGCTGGTGCTCCTTCAGATTGGTGTGGATGCCTGTGCTCGGAATCTGCTGTATCTACGGGTTCCCAGGTTCTTCCCTTTCTCTCTGGTGGCCAGGGAAGGCATACTTTTCTTAATTGATCTAGGCGTTGTCAAATGCTTCAGGTTTATATGCCCCATTGTATAGAGTGCATTTTGGATGATTAATCTGGAGCAGATATAACATATGGATGTTGTTTAACATAAATCAAAGATTGAGATGACAAATATTAAAAATATGAGAAGCTATAAAACTGGTGTGTTGACTGTGGTTTATTTTGCAGGTCCCCTTGCTGATTTTATAGTGAGCTAGCATTCTGGATCTTTGGGTAAGATAACTTGTCCAGTGCTTTTTGGCATACCTATGTACAAACCTTTCTTTTTGTTCTCATGCTGCTTAATTTCTCATTCATGGACGGGGGAGGATCCTCACCGGAGCCTCCAAGGAGGGGATCAGCACCCAAAGGTGTTGACTTTGATGTGGCCGCCGTGCCGACCAGAAGTTTCCTCTAGATCCACACCACCTATTTTTTGGACTACATTTCAAGCAGGTAATGCTCATCTATTTATATTTCAGATCATGGTCTCCTTATTGACATGATGGGTGTTGTTGGGGATATAACTCTGAGGTATGACCCGCCCAGGATGGGCCGGGTTATACCATTGGCGACTTAAGGTGAGAAGGCCCAAGAAGGCTGAAGAAGATATAAAGGTGGCGGTTCATAAAGCAGGCTTATTGAAGGCCCAAGACCCAGAGGAGACTCAAGGCCCAAGGGTGTGAGCCGCCATGTGATAACTTGTTATATAAGGCAGGTTTAGTTAGAAACCGAGCCGGTCACATTTGTGTGAGCCGGCCGGGACTCTGTAAACCGTCGGGCATCAACCTGTATATAAAGGGGTGACCCGGTGGCGGGTTAACTCAAGAAACAACAAGTCGAGAACTAGGTCAAGCATATTCGCTCCCTTGTAATTGAAACCCAAGCAATACAACTAGAAGCAGGACGTAGGCTTTTACCTCCTTGAGAGGGGCCGAACCTGGGTAAACTCCTTGTGTCCTTTGTCCCGTTCAACCCCTTCAAGCTAACCTAGTCGCGATGGCTCCACACCTAAGTCCTTTTGCTAGGACATCTGCCGTGACAAATCCACGACAGTTGGTGCCCACCGTGGGGCTCTCGCACGGTGGTTTCGAGTTCTTGAAGGGCAACTTCTTAGGGATCAAGGGATACACCGTGGGCCGGATGACCAAGAGTCGCCGCGGCAATATCTACATCGACGACGCTGGATGGGGTCCGGAGGCTGATTCAATCGAATACAGGTACCGGGTCCCCTTCGATGGAATCCATGTTTTCATTGGCAAAATTGGCGAATCTGAGCCTGAGCCGGATGACTGCACCAACACCATTGAGATGCTCGGCGCGCAAGACCCGCTAAGGTCCAACCCGCCCGGAAGCATGCTTTCATCGGCTTTGTCCATGGAGCGGATCTTGAGGAAGGCTATGTGTCCGGTGGAGAGACGGCCATCTATTCAGATGATGAGTCCTCAACTGGCGAAACCGAGTCAATTTATCAGTTGCAAGATGGCGGGCTTGGGGGCTGTTCCGATGGCGACAGTATTCCGGACTCCTATGAACCGTCGAGCAGGGCAGCTATATTCATGGCCGGGACGCAGCAGATGGTGAACTCATCAACCGCTGCAGCGATGACCACCGGTTCAACGGCTGGGGCGAGCGGCTCTATGTGTCCGCTGGCACAAGTTTTATCCGAGCTCTTGGATGCTTTGGCAACGTTACTAGCTACAAAGGTGACCCCGGTGACTCAGGCACAGCATAGTGTGGAAGTTGCAAAGCTGAGGGATGAAGTAGCTCGGGCTAAAGAGGAACTTAACGCTGAGAACGTCAGGATGGCTGCAGAACGGACTGCCCTAGAAGCTGAGATGCAGAGGGTAAGGGCCGAGGCTTTTCGTCTAAGTCTGGATCAGAACGCGTCAAACACTGTCATACGGAGGAGGCACCAGAGCCGTTTCCCACCGCAATTCGAGGGGAGGAATCTTTTTACCACACCCGGAGCAGGGCCGAGTAACCCACCCGGTGAGACCCGGGCTGCTGAAGCACCTGCAACCGGGGCGGCGGCTCAGCCTCGTATAGCAGACCCGCCTCGTGTGAACTTGACCCCTCCTCAGTAAGTGCAGACACCCCCGGGTCATTACTCCAACCCACTGGATAATATGATTGCCGCAGCCTCATGGCTGGCGGCCCTCCCAATTGAAGGTGAGTCGCCAGCTGCGATAGAGGCCCGGAACGCCGTGGAACTTCTTAAGATGGCGGTGACCCAGTAGGCGGCTTATTCCTATAGCCGTGAGCGAATCCATTCAACTCCGCGACCGAGCCGAAGCTACAGCCAGCGCATTGAGTCGCCGGTGGTTTCCAGCAGTGAGCGGCGTCGTAACCCGCCCCATGGGCATAACCCGCCTCGTGATGATAACAATCACTAGTAGAAAAAGGCCCATTTGTCCCGGTTCTTATACGAACCGGGACAGATGGGGCTCCACGTGGCCGCTGCGGCGAGCCCAGAGAGGAGGGCCTTTAGTCCCAGTTGGTAACACCAACCGGGACCAAAGATCATCCACGTGTCAGTAGCTCAGGAGCTGGGGTTTTGTTTTTTTTAAGGGGGGGGGGGGTTTGGGGGTTTTGTAGGGTTAATTTAGGGCTTTCATATATTGTGTTAGCTAGCTAATAGCTAGAGAGAAGTGTCCTCTCTTATCTCCGTGCTTGGTCGACGCTACGTACTATACGTATAGAGAGGACTCGACACGCTAGCTAGTAAGCAAATGAAGGAAACCATTAACTACACAAGATCGTCATGAACATATACAGAGAGAAGTGATCGACCTCCTCCTTCTCCGAGAGATTGGTCGAACAACAAGTTTTCGTATATCTATCCGACGCTACTAGCTACATATATACAATATAAGATCTCTTACAATCCCTAACATTTGATGTCAAGTTTTACATGGTATTCTCCGGCTGGATTGATGACGTGGTCAAGAAAGAATCCCGCCAATTCCTCTTGAATTGCTTTTATGCGATCTTGTGGTAGGAGTTCATCCCGCATCTGCCAAATCTAATTTGAAGAAGGGGTTCAATACATATATATGAATGAAACTCAACACAAATGATGGTAATAAAATAAAATTGTGAATATTATTGCTTACGCACTTCATATTGTTTTTCAGAGTAGCCCGCTTAGAGGTCGTCGCGTTGTAGATGTACTCGCAAATGTAGTATCCACAAAAATTATTCCCGCCTTCCTGCCACAACCACTTTACGAGAAATAAAGGTCAATCAAACTGATAATCAAGCATTATAAATGGTATTGATGAAACTAGCTAGAATCAATGGGAGATGCGTGGAACTAGCTAGTAGTACTTACTTTCGGGTGTGTAAATCGTAGCTCCCCCGGCAGTCCCGGAGCTTCTGTGGTGAACACTTTCCAAACCCTGCGAGACAAAGAAAATAATTACTTGATATTAGGAAATGACCAAAGTTGCCGATATGGTGCGATAAAGATCGATTGAACTTACTTCTGGAGCATTTCAGTCATGGCCGCATACTCCTTGGGATCTTTTCGTCTTGAGTCTAAGACGGTTACTAGTCCCTGCTCAAGCTTAATCTCTAGGAGAATAAAGTGGAAGCTGCGCACGCATGCATAACTCATCAATTACATTACTATAACCTCGAGTAATAAGGGAAACCGAATATCCACAAGACAGTAACACTCACTTGAAGTTGTAAGGAAAGAGTATTTTATCTTTGTTTTGATTTCGAAGCAACGATTGTAGCAAGTTGGCCTCGGTTTCTTTGGCATGATATTTAACCGTCCATTCATCTATGAGATTTGTGTTAATGAACCCAATATCATAGATTTGTGCATTTCTGCATTCGACGATCTTCAATCTGCATAATATAGTGAGGATAATTATATATACATGCAATGAAAGATCTGAGCTATATATAGAGACTTAATTACAGAAGTATAGTACTTACAGACAGTAGCAAGTGATGATTATTTTATCGAGGTCCTTTTGATTGAAAAATTGGAAGAACTCCTCAAATGGAACAGACAAAAGATCAATTCCAACGAGGTCGTGCTCCTCTTTAACTCTCAGCGTCAAAATATCCTTCCCAGACTTGCAGGTGTCCATGTACCACTTATGGAATCTTCGCATCATCGTTGTTAGAGGAGGATCACCAGGACTGACGAGAGGCTTCCCATACTGGTATTTGTGTTCGTCCACCTTCATTGTATCAAAATGTGCATCGTCGGGCAGGTAATCACTAGGATTGGTACCGGGCAACATCCCCGGCAGATTTGCGACGATATCGCTAGACACCTTGAGCGGGGGGCACGATTGGTTTGCCTGTTCGCCGAGCTGGGGAATTTTTTCCCTCTTCTTCGTTCTTGTAACCTTTTGTCACTTGAAGTAGTTCCCGACCGGCGCGCTACTTCCACTGCCTTTTTCAGAGCGCGGACATGGGTGTCATCCGGCGGAGGCGGTGGTGGTCGCTTCAGGTTCTTCAAAGTGCGCTTCAATTTCACCGGATCCATCTTCTCCTCCGGAGGTGGATTTTTCTTTGCAAAAAAGTCCTTCACTTGGACTTGACAGATCTCCTCGTTTTCCTCCTCGGTCATCTCGTATGGTAATCTATCTAGAGGCTTGATAGATGGACCGAATTTGTATTGCCTCCCGCCTCTGGCTGTACTGCAAGACGCCGGCCGAGCAGCCGGAGCGGCTGCGACTGTCTTCCTTCGTTGCTTACGAGGCGGAGTGCTACGACGCGCCGGAGCAGCCGGAGCGGTGGCGGCTGTCTTTCATTGTTGTTGACGAGGCTAAGAAGGAGGCGGGCTGCTCGGACGCGCCGGCGCAGGCGGAGAAGGAGGCGGAGTGCCGCCACGCGCCGGAGCAGCTGGAGAAGGAGGCGGAGTGCCGTCACGCGCCGGAGCAGCCGGAGAAGGAGGCGGAGTGCCCTGATCACTCACCAGAGGAGGAGGTGGAGGAGGATGCGGAGTGCCCTGACTCGCCGGAGGAGGAGGCGGAGTCGTCCAGTTCGGAAGGTTGATGAGCTCCTTCCGCCATAGACATGGAGTCTTCAGAGCAAGACCCAGCTGAGTCTCCCCTTCACCGGTAGGGTGGTCAAGCTCGAGCTCCTCAAATCCCTCCGTTATTTCATCGACCATCACAACAGCATAGCCTTCTGGAATCGGAAGGCAGTGAAAAGTTGCGCCGGGTTGAGGAGGTGCAACAGAGCCGACAGCCACCTTGACTTTGAGGTGCTGCCATTGCGCCATAAGGTGGCAATCTTGAGCCTCCGTGATAGCATCCACGGGGTAGCTGGGAGCCGTGAAGTGAGGTTGCTGAAGGAGCTCGGTGGAAGCCACGCTGCTTCTCCGCTGAGATGGCGGGGTAGCTTCTGGGGTAGCTTCGGCAGGTCACTGCCTCTGAACTAGTGCTTGTTCCTCTAGCGCTCGTACCCTTGCATTCAGCTTCTGCAGTTCGGTCTGCTCCACTTTCCTCCTCCTCTCCCGGGTTTTGTAACCGCCTGCGCTGGGAAACCCTTCCTTCCACGCAACGGAGCCTGCTGTGCCTCGTGTTCGTCTTGGGTGCTCAGGATTCCCGAGGGCCATTGTGAGCTCGTCGTTCTCTCTGTCGGGAACGAACGTCCCTTGCTGCGCTGCGGCGATATACTTCTGAAGCTTCTTGACGGGTATTTCAAGTTGCTCCTTCGTCCAACGGCACTTCCCTGTTTCAGGCTCCAAGGTTTCCCCAACCCCGAAGAACCAAGTCCTTGAACGGTCTGGCCAGTTCAATGTCTCTGGTTCGACCCCTTTATCAAGCAGGTCCTTCTCAGCCTTGTCCCACAACGGCCGGGCTTTGAGGTAGCCACCTGACCCCGTGCGATGGTGATGCTCCTTCTTTGCAGCATTTTTCTTGTTTGACGCTGACATCTTCTTACTCTTCTCCGATGTCTTGTGGGCCACAAATGCGGGCCAGTGATCTCTTATCTTCTCAAATCGGCCGGTGAATTCTGGAGTCTTCCCTTTGTCGACAAACGTTGATTTCAACTCATTCTTCCACCTCCTGAATAGATCTGCCATCTTCTTAAGAGCATGAGCCTTGACCAATGGCTCTATAACTGGCTTATCCGGATCCTCCTCTGGCGGTAGGGTGAAATTTGCCTTCAGCGCGGTCCAAAGATCATCTTTCTGTCTATCGTTGACAAACGACACTTGAGGGTCTTCGCTCTTAGGCTTATTCCATTGGTGGATGCTGATCGGGATCATGTCCCTAACAAGAACCCCGCACTGAGCGGAAAATGCTTCCTTGGTCCGGCTGGGTTCAATCGGTTGGCCATCGCCCTTGATTGCTGTGATCGTGAACCTTTCATCCTGGCGCAACCTTTTCTTCGGGCCTCGTCTCGTTACCGAAGTTTGGCTCAATCCGGAGGGCTAGAAAAGAAGAAAGAAGAGAGTTAATATGTGTACATACCAAAACAATTAATGCATCAATTAGCTAGTCAGCACAGGCTTAATTAATATATATACCTCGCCGGACTTTGCAACATCTCCTTCCTCCGTTCGCTCACCGGAGCAGTCATCACGGTCTCCTTCTTCCACCGGCATTCTGTCACCGGAGACATCATAGTCATGTCCTTCCACCTCCATTGTTCGATCACCGGAGCCTGCTTCACCCTCTCCTTCCAGACCATCGGTGTCATTGAGAAACGACAAGACATCACCTCCGCCGAGGATTATGTCCCCCAACAACTGTTCTGCTTCGATGTCTCGGTGCTCCCTAGTTTCTGCAAATATTACAACATGGCAATTAATATACAAACATGACAGATGGATATATTAGTGCAAACGTAGACCTAGCTAGCTCGACGCTTCTATGGTTTGGGGTGGCCTCGACAACGCTTCTATGGTTTGGGGTGGCCTCGACAACACTTCTAGGGTTTGGGCGACGGGGGGCGGCGACCATGGAGCAGTGGCAGAGCAAGGCCGAGCTCGGGGGAGCACGCGGCGAAGTTATCGGGGAGGGGGTATATCGACCCCCCCCTCATGTCGAAGTTATCGGGGAGGGGGTATATCGCCCCCCCCCTCATGTCGAAGTTATCGGGGAGGGGGTATATCGACCCCCCTCCCACCCACCCAAACCATCGCCCGTACCCGCCGATTGGGGGAGCCCAAACCCAGGGGGCCTAGGTCCCGGGTAGAGAGGTGTGGGGGGGGGCCGAGGTATAGGGGAGGATGGGATGTCGCGAGTCACCCGAGCCGCCTGCTGCGGGGAAGATCGGTCCAACAGTATGGACGTAGGAGGAACAGGGCCATCCCTGCTCGGTGCCCGTAACCGAGCCTTGGCGTGGTGGACAACGTAGAAATCTAGGCCCCGGGCCGTCAGGAGGGTCCCGTATGTAGGGGATGGCCGGTGACCACTTTGGTCTCCCCGTGTGGCAAAGGACCACTGTGGGAGGGGAGGATCGGCGGGAGTCCGCCTGATAATGAAGGCCACAAGGGGTAGAGGAAGGTGCCTGGTGAGAGAGGGCGGAGAGGGGAAAAGAGGGGGGGGGAAATTATCGGTCGAAAGTTATCGGGGAGGGGTATATCGCCCCCCCTCATGTCGAAGTTATCGGGAGGGGTATATCGACCCCCCCCCCCTCATGTCAAAGTTATCGGGGGAGGGTATATCGACCCCCCCCCTCATGTCGAAGTTATCGGGGGGGGTATATCGACCCCCCCCCTCATTTCGAAGTTTATCGGGGAGGGGGTATATCGACCCCCCCCCTCATGTCGAAGTTATTGGGAGGGGGTATATCGCCCCCCCCCCCCTCATCATGCATATATAGCTACCACAACATATATACATTGAAAAAAATTACATTATATATATATATATGAACAAAAAAATTACATCATTTATACATATGTACATCACCCCCACCCCCCTCATCATAACAAAAACTGCTCTGAACAAAAAAATTGACCAAGTTTTCATATCATCACATCATCATCTTACAACAAAAATTTGACCAAGTTTTCATATATATACTACAGAAAAAATTATCTAACAAAATGTTCATCCATCCATCCATATTCAAAAGGTTCATATTCTACACATATCACCAAAAAAAATTTCATGAACAAAAAATTCTAACTTTTGCATATGAATATACATACATTTTCTTTTTTCTTAATGTAACTTTTGCATATGAACATACATCTAAAATTCTTATGAACAAAAAATGACTTTTTTGTAGGGCTTACATAAATATCTCCAATATTTTTCTAAAAATGCAAAAAAGAGCATATACCTAAAATTTCAAAAAGAGGCATATACATAGCATATATAGAGCATTACATAATCTCCAATAATCTCCATGACATAATTCAACTTGAACAAAGGAAAAAAAAGAAAAAACATGGGGGCATTCTTGATAAATCTATTATATGTTAAAATTCAAACTTGTGACATATGATCAAATGTTGCATATGTCAAAATTCAACTTTGACATATGATCAAACTTTGATATTGATCAAATGTTGCATATGTCAAAATTCAAACTTTGACATATGATCAAACTTTGATATATGCCACCCGCGATATAAATAATACATAGACTTGTTCGGCGGAGGGGGTTTGAATCGACGTCCCCGCCTCATGTCGAAGTTACCGGAGTTATCTTCTAGTGGTTTGGGGTGGCCTCGAGAGTTTGTCGGGTAGGGGCGGGGGGGTAGGGATCGACACGGCTTTTTTTCTAGGTTTTGGGTGGCCTCGAGGAGTTGGTCGCCCGGTATATTGAGAGGGGGGTGAACATTTTACCTTAGTAACTTAGAAAAAATGTTATCGGGGAGGGGGTATATCGACCCCCCCCCTCATGTCGAAGTTATCGGGGAGGGCTTAATCGACAACGACATCACATATAGCCACTACATATAAAAAAATTCTATGAACACTCATACATACATATAGCCACATACATATATATGGCTATTAAAAAAAAATTCATCATAAAAAAATGTTATCGGGAGGGGGTAAATCTCAAACTTTGACATAAATGGACTTTGATCATGCACAATTTTCCTATAATCATTACATAATTGACAAAGAAAATTCGTATGACAAAAAAAAATCATAAAAATTCTATGAACATAAAATTCTAATCTAACTTTTGCATATTCTTTGCCATATACATACATACATTTTCTATTTTTTTCTTAAATGTAACTTTTGCATATAGTAACATACATACATAAATTATACATACATGAAAAAAAATTGCTATGAACAAAAACACATCATATATGAACATTTTGTATATACATCCATATCCATCCATCCTACATACATACATACATGGACAAAAAAATGCTATGAACAAAACATCAATTTTGGTCCAATCTTGGCATTGAACTACAACCCAATTTTTCCTTGCTAAAAAAATTATGAATTTTTTACAACTTGTAGTCCTTCCAACTAAACCCTTAAGTCCAGAAGGGCAGCCCCAATTTCATCTAGCAAGTCCACCAAAAAAATTCATATAGTTTCTGTCCAGCACTAAATTTTAATAAAACTTGCACTAAGAAGTTTTTCCTTTTATCAAACCAACTTAACCATCTTCACTAACATCCAAGGAGACATCATCCTGCCAAGTTTCACATAAAACAAAGTTCCCTAGCAAGCCCTAGCATTTCATCAAACACCTTGTGGACATGGCTGAATTTATGCACTGAACCAACTTCACCATCATCACATACATGGAGGAAGGACAGAGGAGAGGGGTGGGAGGGAGGAGGGAGTACCGGCCTGGCCGGCGGGCACTGGTGCGGCGGCGTTGACGGCAGGGTAGGGGCATGGCGGGGCGTCGGGGTAGGGCAGGGGCGCGGCGGCGTTGGCGTCGAGGTCGAGGCAGGGGCGCACGGCGTCGGCGTCGGAGTAGGGCAGGGGCGCGGGGCGCGGGGCGATAGCGACGAGGAGCGGGCGGCGATGGCGACATCGGGGCGGCGACGGCGAGCACGGGCAGCCTGGCGGCGTCGATGAGCTCGGCGTCGTCGGGGGGCAAATGGTCGATGAAAACTGAAAAATTAGTAAGTCCTGCTTATATACACAGAGCATTGGTCCCGGTTCGTGGCACGAACCAGGATGAATGCCACCCTTTGGTCCCGGTTCGTGCCACCAACCGGGACCAAAGGTCTCTTTTTAGCAGCCAAAGGGCGGAAACGAGACCTTTGGTCCCGGTTGGTGCACGAACCGGGACCAAAAGGGGGGGGGTTGGTCCTGGTTTGTCCACCAACCGGGAACCAATTGCCCCCCCTTTCGTCCCGGTTGCTGCTACCAACCGGACCAAAGGCCTTGCGCTAGCGCGGTGCGGTGGGATGTTTAGTCCCACCTCGCTAGTTGAGAGAGCTCGAGAGTGGTTTATAAGTGCTGCTGCGCCGACCCTCTCGCTCCTCTCAACTGCAGCTTTTCGGGCCTTCTCTGCTACTCTTGCCGTGGGCCTCTGGGCCTCTGCGGCCTGAATCTGCCCATGGACTGGGGTTTTCTATGTCGATTCAGGCCGTGGTGGCCCAGTAGGTGGCTTTTTTTAATATTTTTCTAGTTTTTTTTTGTTTTCTTTTTTGCTTTTTATTTATTTTGTTTCTACTTACAACAAAACAAACCGTTTTTCAGTGATTCTTTTTGCTTTTAGGTAATAAAAATTATAAACTTGCTGTTAGTGCCATTAGTTTTACATTGAATAGTTTTTAAATTTGAATTCTTTGAAATTTGTGTAATCACTAGTTAGTGATTAACTTACTAAAAATAGATTTTGGAGTGATTCTTTTTCCTGCTATTTATATTACTGGTTTTATCATTATATTCAAAAACAGTTTTTGTTATTTTAGTTTCTAACAAAAAAATCTTTATGATAATTTCCTTTGCTATAAAAGTTCTAACAAAAAAGTTCTTTATGAAAATTCTTATTGCTTTAATGTTTTTGAACAGAAAAACTTTGATAATTTTAGTGCATAAATTTAGTTGATCCTTTTGCTATTAGTTTCATTAAGTTTTCTAGTTCATTCTTTTTTCTATTACAGTTTATTAAAGTTTTCTAGTTCATTCTTTAGTTTATTTTTTTGCTATTAGAGTTTCAAAAAGTTGAGAGGGTTACGGCAAAACTGGATGCACTTCGTTGTACAAATGGACAATCTTTTTCGAAGTATCATGGTTTCAGACGAAAATTGATCTGTTACAAAGGGATTTCATTTTTTGGAACTTATTTGAACTCCAGACTTTTTGTGTGTTCAAAATGAACCATTTAAGCCACATCATCAATTTTCAACCTTTATAACCTTCATCTGTTATTTTTCATGCATTTACTGATTCTTTTGAGCTAAATAACCCTGAAATTAAAAAGCACTCAGATGAACTTTGAAGAGGTTGAAAATTGGCATGGTATCATCATTTCCCCAAAGCATGTGCTAAAAATTGATAGAGGTACGGGCCAAAAACGGATGCACTTCGTGTTCACAAGGACAATCTCTTCGAAGTATCAGGGTTTCGGACGAACCTCATCTGTTACAAAGGGATTTCATTTTTTTGAACTTATATTGAACTCCAGACTTTTTGTGTGTTCAAAATGAACCATTCAAGCCCATCATCAATTTCAATCACCTTTCTTCAGACTTCATCTGTTTTTTTCATGCATTTACTGTATTTTTTTGAGCTAAATGACCCTGAATTAAAAGCACTTCACATGAACTCTGAAGAGGTTGAAAAATGGCAATGATATCATCATTTCACACCACATAGCAGGTGCTAAAAAGTTAGGGGGTTACGGCAAAAACTGGATGCACTTCGTGTACAAAATGGACAATCTCTTTCGAAATATCAGGGTTTCAGACAAAAACTCATCTGTTACAAGGGATTTCATTTTTTTAAACTTATTTGAACTCCAGACTTTTTGTGTGCTCAAAATGAACCATCAAAGCTACATCATCAAGTTTTAACCCTTTCTGACTTCATCTGTATTTTTCATGCATTTACTGATTTTTTGAGTCAAAATGACCCTGAAATTGAAAAGCACTTCACATGAACTCTGAAGAGGTTGAAAATTGGCATGATATCATCTATGTTCACCCACTAGCATGTGCTAAAAAGTTGAGAGGGTTACGGCAAAAACTGGATGCACTTCGTGTACAAATGGACAATCTCTTTGAAGTATCAGGTTTCGGACAAAAACTCATCTGTTACAAAAGGGATTTCATTTTTTAACTTATTTGAACTCCAGACTTTTTGTGTGTTTCAAATGATACCATTCAAAGCCACATCATCAATTTTCAACCCTTTCGACTTCACTTATATTTTTCATCATTTACTGATTTTTTGAGCTAAATGACCCTGAAATTGAAAAGCACTTCACATGAAACTCTGAAGAGGTTGAAATTGGCATGATATCATCATTTCACCACCACATAGCATGTCCTAAAAAGTTGAGAGGTTACGGCAAAAACTGGATGCACTTCGTGTACAAAATGGACATCTCTTTCGAAGTATCAGGGTTTCGACGAAACTCATCTGTTACAAAGGGATTTCATTTTTTTGAAACTTATTGAACTCCAGACTTTTGTGTGCTCAAAATGAACCATTCAAAGCCATATCATCAATTTTCAACCCTTTCTGAGTTCATCTGTCTTCACTTTTTCTTCACTTGTGTCCCTTTGCTATTGTGCCGTAACCTTGGATATTCTTCAATCACTTAACAGGGTGCTTGGGTCAGCCTTACTTGAGAGGGAGGAATTTCATGAAACTTTCATAATCTTCAACATGTCTGCTTACCCTCCACTCCACGATGTCTCTTTTCCCTGAAAGAACTAGTGGCACTTTGGCTCATCGTATGATGTATTTTCGCTTCCTTATCTTTTCTTTTTTCTCGGTTTGGTAGACATGTCCTTCACATAGAAAACCTCGCCACATCATGGTAGGACGATGGTTTTCGTCTGTGTACCCAAGATTGTTTTAGATCACTGTTGTTCATTCCGTAATGTGGCTCTACCTGTACCCCGCCTCCTGAAGATTGACCCCATTTGCACTTAAACAAAAGGGACCTTAAAATCATGTCTGTAGTCAAGTCCCATATGTCCACTATGTAACCATAATATGTGTCCTTTCCTCTCTTGTTGCTGCATCAAAGCGGACACCGCGGTTTTGGTTGGTTGACCTTTTGATCTTGGGCGATCGTGTAAATGTATTCCCATTTATCTCGTATCCTTTGTAAGTCAATACAGTCAAAGATGGTCCCTCTGACAACGGTACAGCTCATCAGAACCAGTGTTGTCACCCTCTGAGACGTTTTCCAACCAACTGCCGAAAGTCCTGATGTGTCACAATGTAATCCAGTCGTCACACTGCTCCAGGTGTTTGGAGCGCAGAATGTTCTTGTTTTCATCGACATACGGGTCACCAAGGTAGAGTTCTAGAACTGTGTAGGTGCTTGAGACCAAGAATCCCGTCCCGCATTATTGAGTCCCCTCCTAGGTGCCTTTTCCAGTCAGTCTACCCCTCATACCGCGATTGAGGAGACCAATCTTCTTAAGGTCAGGAATGATCAACACAAAACCCAATGAACATCCTCTGTTTGATCCCCATGGAGATGCTTCCTTCTGGCCTAGCGCGGTTACGACATATTTCTTAGGACTCCCATGAACCTCTCAAAGGGGAACATAGTGTGTAGAAATATCGGGGCCCAGAACAACAATCTCGTCGACTAGATGAACTAGGACGTGCGTCATGATATTAAGAAGGATGGTGGGAACACCAGCTCGAACTGATAAGACATTGCGCCACATCACCCTTAGCCTTGGTATGATTTCTGGATCGATCACCTTCTGAGAGATTGCATGAGGAATGCACATACCGTTCACAATGGCTAATCGAACGTTTTCCGGTAGAAGCCCCCTCAATGCAACCGGAAGCAGTTGCGTCATAATCACGTGGCAGTCATGAGACTTTAGGTTTCTGGAACTTTTTTCTCTGGGATACTTTATTATTCCCTTTATATTCGAGAGAAGCACAGACGGGACCTTCATAACTGAGCAGGCATTCAAGAAGTTTTCCTTCTCTTCTTGGTAAGAGCGTAGCTGGCAGGACCTTCATACTCTGCTTGGAGGCATGCCGTCTTTTTCGTTGCCAACGGTGCAGTCCTCCCGTGCCTCCGGTGTATCTTTGTCTTTCCATACACGCCCAAGAAGCCTAGCAGTCACGCTAAGGTTCTTTGGTCACTGCATCACATCGTTGAAGACGGACCTCTAGGTCTTTCCATAGGGCAGGTCCCAAAATATAGATATCTTCTTCCATGGGATCGCGTCCCTCAGCGTCATTCGGAACAGATAGTCCGCCGGACCCTTTCCAAAGATTACGTGTAAATCATTGACCATAGCTAGTACGTGATCACCGGACGCATGGCGGCTTCTTCCGGTGATCTGCCGCGCCTTTGAAATGCTTGCCTTTCTTCGACATTGATGTGGTCGGGGAAGAAATCGACGAGGCCCCAGGTACACATTCTTCCTGCATTTGTCCAGGTATATACTTTCGGTGTCAGCTAAACAGTGCGTGCATGCGTGGTTCCCCTTGTTTGTCTGTCCTGAAAGGTTTTGAGAGCAGGCCAATCATTGAGGGTTACAAACAGCAACGCATGCATGTCAAATCCCCTGTCTGTGTCTATCCCACACACGTACAACCGTTTCATTCCACAGCTGTAAAAGTTCTTCAACAATGGCCTTAGGTACACATCAATGTCGTTGCCGGTTGCTTAGGGCCTTGGATGAGTACTGCATCATATGAAACTTCCGATTCATGCACAGCCAAGGAGGAAGGTTATAATACATGAGTCACGGGCCAGTGATGTGATGGTTGCTCTGTCCCCGAAAGGATTAATGCCATAACCCTTAAACCAAACCAATGTTCCTTGCGTCACCTGAAACAAACTCCTCCTGGTCCTTTCTCTTCTCTCATTTTTCTCCACTGCGACCCGTCAGGGTGCTCCTCCTTCCCTCTTTCTTACGGTCCTCTGCTGTGCCTGCATCACCTTGGCATGCTCTTGTTTCTGAACAACGTTTCAACCGTGGTATATAGGAGCATACCACATCACACTTCGCAGGAACCCTCTTCTGGGGGGCTCGCCGTCAACATCACCAGGGTCATCTCGTCTGATCTTATACCGCAATGCAGCCGCATACCGGGCAATGGCTTCAAATCCTCGTACGCACCACGTACAGGATGCAGTCATTAGGGATGCATTTCTTCTGCACCTCCAACCCTAAGGGCATACGACTTCTTGCTGCGTACGTACTGTCGGGTAATTCGTTATCCTTTGGAAGCTTCTTCTTCAATATTTTCAGTAGCTTCTCAAATCCTTTGTCAGGCACAGCATTCTTGCCTTCCAACTGCAGCAATTCCAGTACGGTACCGAGACTTTGTGTTGCATCTTCGCAATTGGGGTACAACCCTTTTTGGTGATTGTCTAACATGCGATCGAATTTCAGCTTCTCCTTTTCCACTTTGCACTGTCTCCTTGCATCAACAATGACCCGGCGGAGATCATCATCGGGCACACGTCTGGTTCCCTCTTGATCTTCAGCTTCCCCCGTTGCAGCATCACCGTATTCAGGGGCACATATTGTCATCGTCCTCTTCTTCTTCACTGTCTTCCATCATAACCCTATTTCCCGTGCCTGGTCCAAACATTATAGTGGGCATGAAACCCTTCTCAAGCAGGTGGGTGTGAAGGATTTCTCACTGCAGAGTAAGACTCGTATTCCCACATATAGGGCATGGACAACACATAAAACCATTCTGCTTGTTTTGCCTCAGCCACTTCGAGAAATTATGCACGCCCTTAATGTACTCGGAGGTGCGTCTGTCACTGTACATCCATTGCCGGTTCATCTGCGTGCATTATATATAATTAAGTGTGAAAAAACCGGCGACGAGAATTTTTTCTTTTAGAAAGAAGATAAAACAAGAGGTCACCATAGTTTATGCCGGCGACGAGATCGTCGCGGGCGATCGATGCGGTGAGACGGGGACGGGACGTGACGGACCGCTAACCTAGACAATCTCTGAGGAAAATGGAGCTTGAAGGTCGATTCGAGAGAGGAGATAGCTTAACTAGTGTGGCTCGGGCATTTCATCAAACACCTCATGTGCATAGGAGGTTGGCTAGAGCACCACAAAGCTCTCCCCTCGCCGGCCATAAAAAACAGAGCAGTGTGGAGTGCTCTGCTCACCGGCGATGGGGTATATATAGCCACCTCATTGGTCCCGGTTCGTGCTTGGACCCGTGACTAAAGGCCCCCCTTCTGTCCTGGTTCAAGCCACAACCGGGACCAATGGATGTGGGCTCAGGAGCGAGGCCCATTGTCCCGGTTCGTGCCAGGAACCGGGACAATGGGTCTAGACGAACCGGGACCAATGCCCACGAGGCCCCGGCCGGCCCCCTGGGCGCATGAACCGGGACGTATGCCCCCCAGGGTCCCGGTTCGTGACTGACCGGGACTAATGGGCTGGGCTAGCCTGAACCAAAGCCCCGTTTTCTACTAGTGAATGCCCAAGTCCCTGAGGCAGGCTAGAGCACGCCAAGAGCGGAGCTGCGTGGCTCAATTATCTACTCATCGACAGCTTCGTTGAACCCCCTGTGTCTATAAGGCTGGGATGACTCTAGGTTAGTCAGTGTGCCCTGTTTGGTGCCGGCTCTACGCAATGAGCGCTTGCACAAATATTTTAGGGGCCCTCGTAAAGTGCCTAATTACACGCTGATCTCCCACCTGGAGGGATGGTTTGGAGAGCTATGAGCTGGCCATGGAGATGTTGATGTGAACGATGCTGTATGTGCCAAGTTATTTCACAATGATGCTGTAGTGGGCAGCTTGAACTGGTTGAAGGGGTTACCAGCTAATCTATCGGTTAATGGCTGAGTGAGGCACGTTTGATCCAAGAATTTCAAAGACACTGCAAGCAGACTCTGTCGATTATTGACCTAGATGCTTTGTGGTTCAGCGCGAGACGAGTCGGCGCCACCATGGGTGCGCCGGTTCAGCCTGTATTCATTCATCGGATAGCAATCAACGCCGGCTCTGCTGTTCTGATTCTGGAAAAAGAATGCTGATTTACCCCTCTTACACAAAAGTTAGGGCAGTTTAAGCGTCACTGCAATGACATGGGGGAGCTCATGGCGGCTCTCATCAAATATGCCGATTTGACAGTACTAAGGATCCTGGGTCGATGAGGAGAGGTCCAATAAGGGGAAAAAGAACAACAAGGAAAGGGACAGCAGTCAAACACGACGGTTCATAATCAAGGTAATAGTGGTAAGTTGCAAGCCCTGACGCGGGTCAGATTTGGGCTAATACCATACCCAGAATAACGATCGGCGTTGAAGGGAAAGCATTTCCTCGGCCGGGAGGACCAAAATTCAACTTGAAGCGATGTAAACCAGCCCTGCCCAACGCACACCACCCGGATAGACCGTCAACTCGCACCTGTGGAAAGATTGCTTTATCATGAAGGAATATAAAATGCGGGTTCACTCACAGGATTCATAATAACAATAATGGTCCCACAACGACGGGCAGGATCGGCTCTCACGGGCCCGGCTTTGGAGGTGGCGGCTCAGGTTTCTGGATTGGGGTCAGGGCAATCTGCAGGGTGTTTTAACCAGCATCTCGTCAAGCAATCAGCAACAATAGTCAGGATATCAGAAACACCCAAAGCAGTTACATAGTGGTCAATATCATGTTTTCACCACAAACCTGGCAAGCGAGATCAGAAGGTTCATAAGCGAGCAGTCAGTGCGGTTGAGCCGGCGGTCCCTCGATACTTACGATGGTCAGAGCAGCCAATGTATTGGAGCCGTGAGGAATCACCCGCCCCGGTTGACAATCGGTCAGCTGCTTTGGTGGTGGCCCCTCAGTTGGAGGTTACAAGTTCACTAAAGTTGCTATTGATGGAGCAGGCAGTATCAATATCCTTTATTATGATACTTTTCGCAGGATGAATTAACTGACAAAGATCTTAAGCCGTCCTCTACGGTCTTTCATGAGTGGTGCCTGGTAAGTCGGCTTATCCATGGGTAGGATAGCCTTAGAGTGGTGGCTTTTGGCAATGAACCAACTACAGGGCTGAGACATTGAACTTTGAAGTGGTTAAAATCAAAAGCCCCTATCATGCCTGTTTGGGCGGCTGGCTTATGCAAGTTTATGGCACGGCGTGTTATGTGTATTTGCAGCTTAAAATGCCGGGTCGCAAAAGTACTATCATGGTGCATGGTGACCGAAAGTGCCTTGGAATATGAAGAAGGTGATGCTGCTTACGCTGAGTCTGTCTGTGCCACAGAGAACTTAAGTTTTATAAAGACAATGTCGACCCGGCTGATATGACTCCGTTGAAGAACCAACCACAGAGCATGATCCTTTGTTGAAGTTTAAATCGACAATGATACCAAATAGGTTGACACTTTGTCCCCGGCGACTCATCTCAGCAGTTCATCATCAGTGCCAATAGGATCCAAAATAGGAAAGACGCTCTCATCGAGTTCATTCGGGAGAACCGGGACAATCTTGCATGGAAGGCTTCAGACATGCCGGGTGTACCGAGAGAACTCGCTGACACACTCTCAATATTGATCCTAAGTTTAAGCCGGTCAAACACATTCCTTCGTCGTTTTAATGAAGAGAGGCGCAAGCCATTGGAGAAGAGGTGGCCCGGCTCTAAGCAGCCGGGTTCCATTGTCGAAGTTCTTCAGTCCTGAGTTTGTTGGCTAACCCGGTTCCTACTCAGAAAACGGCACTTGGCGCATGTGTGTGGATTACACAGACCTTAACAAAAGCTTGCCCAGCTGACCTTTTGCTCTTCCCCGTATGATCAGATCACTGATGCTCGGCAAGTTGTGACGTTTGAGCTTTCTTGGATGCTTATTCTGGTTATCATCAGATCAAGATGGCAGTTAAAGACCAAGAGAAGACGGCTTTCATCACGCCTTTTGGAGCTTTCTGCTAGTGTTCTATGCCCTTTGACTCAAGAGTGCCCAGAGCGACTTATCGCGTTGTGTTCAAATTGTCTTCATACCCAGATAGATGCAATGTTTCATGCTTATGTAGATGATAGTTTTTGGAATCCAGAAAGAAGGAGTCTCTGATAGATGATTTGAAGGAGACCTTTATAATCTCCGGGTCTACAAAGATGATGCTTAAACCCGGCCAAAGTGTTTTTGGCATGCCTGCAGGCAAGCTCTTGGGTTTTTTGGTCTCTGAGAGAGGATTGAAGCTAACCCGGAGAAAATCAAGGCTATCACTTCGATGGCTAAGCCGGCGTGCGTTAATGATGTTCAGCGTCTGGCGGTGTATTGCAGCTGTTAAGCCGGTTCATAAGCCGCCTAGGAGAAAAGGCTATTCCTCTGTATAGATGATGAAGAGAAAACGATCACTTTGTCTGGAGTAATGCTGCTATGAGCGTTTGAGGCGCTTAAAAAACAGTTAGCTGAGCCATCGTTCTTAGCTCTGTGAAGAAGGAGCCCTTACTTTTATATGTGGCTGCTAACAGCAGAGCCGTCAGCATGGCGATTGTAGTGGAAAGGAAGGAAACGGGCAAGATTCCGGTTCAAGCCGGCTTATTATGTCAGAAGTCTTAATTGAGTCCAAAAGAGGTACCTGAATTGGCAGAAGCTAGTCTATGGGGTGTTCATGGCCAGTCGCAAGTTGAAGCATATTCCTTGATCACCCCCATTACTGTGGTCAGTTCTGCTCCCTTGGGGGATATTATTCAAACAGAGAAGCCGCGGGCCGAATAGCCAAATGGGCCATTGAGCTGGACCCCTGGTTTGAAATATATGCCAAGGATAGCTATCAAGTCTCAAGCCTGTGGATTTCATCAATACTGGACAGATTGCAGATGCCTGAGGAGAAGCCTGATAATACGTATTGTATTATTCATTTTGATGGGTCCATGCAATTGGAGGGCTCGGGGGCTGGAGTATTTTGACTTCCTCGCGGTGACAAATTTTGCTATGTTTTGAGGCTGATTTTCTGTACTAACATGCAGCTGAGATGAGGCCTTGCGTCCATGGTCTTGCGGATGGCCAAAGAGAATGAACTTAATGCGGTTGAGATGCTTGGCGACTCAGATTTGGTGGCTCAGCAAGTCTTCGGAACTTGGGATTCTAAGGACCCGCCATGGCGGCTTATCGCCGGCGGTTGACAGCACGCTGGTCATTTTAAGGTTACCAAGTGGAACATGTGATCGCAGAAGAATGAGGCGGCCGATGCTTTAAGCTGGCTGAGGTCTCAGTGTAAGCCGTACCCACCAAATGTTTTCTTGATATATTGAATAACCCTTCAGTTAAGCTACCAACAAGGTAGGATCCTTGCAATCCTGACCCGGAGGCACAGTTGGTGGCGGCTCTTCATGCTATTCCTGATTGGACGGTACCGTACTTGGCTTATATGAACCAGGGCGATTTACCTGAGGATGAAAACTGAGGCCAGGCAGATACCGCGGTCTAATCTATGACCATTATCAACGGCGATTGCACCGCGCAGTGTCACAGGTGTGTTCCAGGCGATGTTTCTCCTGAGGAGGGCCGTGAGATCCTAAGGGAGACCATGAAGGTGATTGTGGTCCTCACGCCGGCTCTAAATCTCTGGTTGCTAAAGCTTTCTGGCACGGTTTTTATTGGTTGACTGTCATGCTGATGCCAGAAGATCGGTTAGTAAGTGTGACGGCTGCAGAAGTTTTCTAAAACGAGCTCACGTGCGCTCAAGAATTGAGGATGATTCCAATTACTTGGCCGTTTGCAGTCTGGGGGCTGGATATGGGTTGTGACCTTTAAAGAGGTCCAAGGACAAAAGACCCACCTCTTGGTGGCAGTTGACAAATTTAACCAAGTGGGTTAAGCAGAGCCGTCACCAAGTGTGATGCGGCAATGCGGTCAATCATTAAAAAAGGTGAATCTTCCGTTTTGGTTACCCTCACAGCATCATAACTGATAATGCACTATTTATCAAAGGTGCTATGAAAGAGTTCTGTCAACGAGAGCATTCGTCTGACGTCTCGTCAGTGGTCACCCCCAATCCAATGTCAAGCTGAAAGGGCCAATCAAGAAATCTTGAGAGGAACAACCCCCGGCTTTACGGTCCCTTTGCAAAGGATGCCGGGTTGTTGGGTTAAAGAGTACCCTAGTACTTTGGCGTATCATACTACCACCAACAGATCACGGTTACACGCCCTTCTTCATGGTCAACGGGGCCGAGGCGGTTTCTTCCAGTGACATCCGTCATATTCGCCCCGCGTGGCGGCTTATGTGAAGTGATAATGAAAAGCACGACAGGATGCTCTTGACAGTGTTTGAGGAGAGCGTGACCTGGCGGCGGCTCTTCGGCGATATATCAGCAAGATCTGCGTGCGCTATCATAGCCCGGGTTAAGACCCGGACCTTTCAGAAGGCGACTTAGTGCTCCGCTCATCCAAGATCAACAGCAATCAAGTTTCCCCACCTGGGAAGGACCTTTTGT
Source organism: Thinopyrum elongatum (assembly GCA_011799875.1). Taxonomy (NCBI): domain Eukaryota; kingdom Viridiplantae; phylum Streptophyta; class Magnoliopsida; order Poales; family Poaceae; genus Thinopyrum; species Thinopyrum elongatum. The sequence goes on from CM022298.1 coordinate 658,604,202, forward strand.
GGTCAGCAAGAACCTGAACAACGGGTCTACTACTTATTGATATTCGAGACCATAAGGATTCACGCACATCGGAGGAGAGACCTACCGGCCTTGGAACATTGCTCATCTTCGGCCTTACTACACTTGATGCACCGGTTCTTGTGCTATACTATTTCCATCCATGTATATTTATGAGCAATATAAAAAGCAGGCACCCCTGATAAATTCAGGGCCTCTGTCATTTTCGTTTCTAAGTATCGAGCTTCTATTCATTCATAAGGCCACTTGGGGGCAACCTGCTCAATGAGCACAGCTTTGATTACCCTCTTCGGCAGCTTACATGCCTCTGCGGGTCATTTGGGGGCTACCGCTCATGAGCAAGCATTGATTACCCTCTTGATCAGGCTTACACTGCCTTTTCGCAGGCACTTGGGGGCGACCTGCTCAATGAGCAGAGCCCTTGATTACCCTCTTGGTCAGGCTTACATGCCCTTCTCGGGTCTTTGGGGGCTACCTGCGTCAATGAGCAGACTTGATTACCCTCTTGATCAGGCTTCACATGCCTTTTCGCAGGTCATTTGGGGCGACCTGCTCAATGAGCAGAGCTTGATTACCATCTTGATCCGGCTTACATGCCAACCCTTTGGTCACTTGGGGCGACCTCTCAATGAGCAGAGCTTTGATTACCCTCTTGATCCGGCTTACCTCCGACCCTTGGTCACTTGGGGCACCTGCTTAATGAGCAGAGCCTTGATTACCCTCTTGATCCGCTTACATGCCGACCCTTTGGTACTTGGGGCGACCTGCTCATGACAGAGCCTTGATTACCCTCTTGATCCAGCTTACATGCCGACCCTTTGGTCACTTGGGGGCTTCCTGCTCATGAGTATAGCTAGCTTACCCTCTTGATCGGCTTCCATGCCAGGTATAAACACCAAATTATGGGTTAATCGGCCTGTATGTCCTTTTACTACTTCTACTACTTACTTACTTACCCGCCCAGGTAATCCTGGAATGACCCGCCGTACTTTTTGACAGTCATCTTTTAAATAAGACCCTGAACTTGTTAAAGTTAAAACGGCGGTTTTGTCATGTGAGGGCCGGCTTACAGTGTGGTGAAAATAACTCCGTGGCTGTGCGGCCATGAAAGCCTTGATGTTTTAGCTTGGCCGGCTATAAAGCCTTTTTTTTTATTTGAGTTTTTTCTGAAATTTTGGATTGATATATCCTTCTTCCATATTAACATATGGTTTCACAGTCAGGCCATCTAGCCTTGATTCTATGACTCATATTGAGCATGTGGGGTTATAATCCGCCCTGATAAGCACTTTACGTCGCCAGGATGATTTGCTGAATAAATTCAAGTCATGAATTTTCATATTTACAGGTTAAAACCCATGCGGATTACAATCCTTACAACATCATTATGATATCAGCCTACAGGTATGGCTTTCACTATTTGAATAAATATTTCGGGTTTTTTCTACCCGCTCTAGGTAAGACTTCAAGTCGCCAGAGCATATTATATTGGAAATTATGACCCCCCTGGCTAAAAACCGCCAGGGTTTATTTTTTGTACCATGTGTGCAGGAACATTGAAAAAACAATATGATATTCCCTGCAAGCTCATCAGTGGCACATAAGATATTTCATCAGTAGTTTTAAAGCTAAACATGCACGATGGAATGGCAGATCATTGTTTCAACCTACCCTATTACCAGGCTTTCCGCAGCCCAAATATTAAGAAGTTTTTCAAAAGAAGAAGCACCACGCCGCGGTCTGAGAGCCACCCTTTGATCAGTTGTTTTGATCTTGGCGGTTTTAACACTCCGGGTTACCCTACGCGGTTCTTCTTCTTCTTCCTCCCTGTCTGGAAGTCAGATGATGTCCCAGTCGATGCCAGTTAAAGCTTGGAATACAGCTTCATCGTCTATAAGGGGGGACGGATCGACATCAGAGCAAAGTTGTGTTTACGTATTGGATATGAGCTCTATCACAATCTCATAACTGGTGCTTTCACTTTTGCGTTCTTTGTGTATAAGCCACCTGATCTTAGACAAATCTGTCTCCTCGGCCAATTGGCTTGCCGAGGGCGCATCCTCTCTTACCCATTTGGTAAAGTCGCTGGCATCGAAGGGGCACCCATCTTCTTTGAAACTTGGACAGCCAGTTGCCATCTATCCGGGTCTAACTCAACTCCACTTGCCATGCTTTGGCCCGGCTCAAAGCAGTGATAGATAAGCACCAAGCTCGGGCTGAGGATAGCTTATTTTCTTCAATTCTATTTCTATGGGCATGACAGATAGCTTGTCCAATACATCCCTCATGAGTGAAGGTGGCTGCTGTATGAGTGCGGATGGCCCGCTATGTTCGCTGCGGCCTATATACAAGCTGTTCCACCAAGTATAAACCCGCCTTCCACCTCCACATGTCTTGGCCAAGGTTGGCACTCCTAGGGCCTGTTGAATATAGTGCACAGATAAGTCGTCGGGCGGATTAAGGGTAAAAATTGGAAGTGGTTGAACATCTGATTACTTACCAAGATTGCAGCGTCATCTGGGATACATGGCGTTTTAAGCCGGTCAATTCTGCAGACCGTCTCCTTCCAAAGAAGCTTTGGCAGTTTCTGCTCTCCTGTTACCAAGGTGGCTTTCTCTATTCCCAGGCGGTTCGTTTTGGGTGAAACCCAGTTGGAGCTTCTCCGCTCTCTTCAAGCACTAAGCTTCAGCTCTTGGAGTCGTTTCCGCGTTTCAGGCCTCTTGCTGCTCAAGCATGGTCTTTAAAATGACCACTGGAATTCAGCCTGAGTTAACCAGGCTCCTGCAAGTAAGTAATTAAACAAGTTATAAATAATATGTGCCATACAAAACTTTACCAGACAAGTCTTAAGTACGTGCACAGCAAAGCACTTTGACACTGGTGGGGCGAATTCAAGTCGGATGGATAAGTGGCTGCACGGATAAGACCCGCTTAGAAAGGACAATGTTGAATTCTGTGGCACCTCTCGGCGTTTTCAAGGAACCAGCGTGTTGGGTAAGCCGGAGGAAAGACTTTCCAACAGCCGCGTGTTACCGGGTGTGCGTCGAGACTTCATGCTGTTGTTCTTCAAATTTTTGTTTTAAAAGTTTGGATCCAAGTAGTAAAGGGTGAGAAAAACCATCCTATTTCTGGCTAACTTGTGGAAGTTCTTTTTCGGTACTTGGGCAAAGGCTTGATTCGGAGGAAGGATCAGTTACATCGTTCACCGTCTGCGGGTGGCTCGCGTATCCTGATAGTAATCATGTCAATAAGATGTACAAAAGAGGTCCAAGGGAATCAATTCTACTCCACTACTCGGTCGTTCGTGTAAATAGACTACGTGTGGGTTGTTTTCTTTTAGCGGCCCTCTTGGAGCCTTGCTCTTTACCCTGGCCTTTTTGGCGCGCTTTGTATGAAGTTTTATTCCAGACAGGACATCGGCTGAGGAAAGGAAAGCAATAAGTATAGTAAGAAGGCAAGATATGAGAAGGAAAGATAAGACACTAACAATGACTTGAAAATACTCTTACAGCACCCCGAAGCCAGGTTAAGGGTGCAAAAGGGGTCAGCCCCTCTGCTTGATGTCTAATCTTCATTGAGAAGCAGCCAATTTGGTCATCTCAATGATCTCTTTACATTCAGCGTATTTGGCAGTGCCGTTTGTGGGTCTGTTGGTGTGCCAGTAACTCGCCACACTAAGCCGGGCGGGTAGGCGCTCAAAGCTGATCCTCAGGCACACCCAGCATCGGACCAAATCGATGCCCAGTTAAAGCCGTTGGCCATTCAGGTCTCTTTTTTGCATAAGGGGAATGCTAAATGGCCCGTTCAGCGGCACTGATCCGGTCCGCGGAAGTGACGTGTCTTGGTGTTAAGCCGGTGGTCGCGGAACCAGGCAGAGTCTCTCGACCCAGCACGGAGGAGAGGTGGTCTTGGCATTAGAGGACAACCAAGTCTTGGGTTCCAGTATGTGGGGTGACTGGGAAGCGTGGCCGGTCAGGACGAAGCAGGCATCTTACGTCTTTGGATAGAATCCCCGCCAGCTTCAAGACTGGGTCCGTCGTCATTTCTGTTTGACGGTTTTTCAAATAGTAAAACTCTCTAAAAAGATCAACTGGGCTCCCCTGAAGCAACACTTCGCAAAGACTTGGAAATTGCATATGTTAGGAGACGTGAATGGGTCCATAATTTGTGGTAAAGTTGATAAAAATGCAGAACGTGCAGAAGGAGTAACTGTGAGCCAGGGTGGAGAGAGAACCGCCGATCACTATTGGTTCAGCAAAACCACAGGACTTCTTGGCCGTCCTTTGGATCAGGTCTATTTACTGTTCCTGGGGCCCGCAGTGGTATACTCTTCTTGGCTGAACAAACGCCCACTTGAACATCATTCGTTCAGAGTTGGTTCCGTATAGTGAACGGACCAATCAAATGCAGGTGGTTGTCTTATGTCATTTTGTGTCCTAAAAGGGGGAATAATGGTGGGTCAAATTTGTAGATAAACCGCTCGCATGGTTACAAGAATTTTAAAAATACTATGCAAGGTTTGGGTCATTATACGAACAGATTATTATGATAAAAGAACTAGTATGGACAAATCAACAAAAGCACAGTTGGGGATATAACATCAACGGATACAGCTTGATTTGATTTTCCGAAATAGAGCCGGCTGTGGTGTTTGGAGGTCTAAAGTATATATTTTTACCACCCACACAATGGTGTTTTGTGCTGGGATTTACAATCTGGGTTGAGGGGAAAAATTTCAGTTAAGTGTTGGACAAACAGGTTCCACAAGTGTGGATATATTTACGGATCTAACTGCAGTTCAGAAAGGGATAATTCGCTAAAACCTAAATATGACAGTGCGAAGAGCACAAGCAGCTGGGTGAATCTCAGGAAGATCGTATGCATCTACGATTGGAAACGGATGCAAAAACTGTAACCGCGCAACTTCCTACTGTTTTCTGATCGAAGGAGCCTAGAAAGAGGACTACATGAACGCGATGAACGCTGACGAACAGAGGAAACCCTAATCGATGGGGATGAACTAGAGAGAGGGAAGTACCTGGCGAGGCCAAATGATCAGCTGAGAAGGCGCAGCCGTTCTCCGGATACGATCAGGGTTTGATGCACGCGGCCTGGGTCGGATGTTGCTGAAGAGGTCGATGGAGGCGGCGGAGCTCTGATATCGGACGGGTGTAGCGAGGAAGAAGATAAGGCAGAGGCAGGGGTATTTAAAACAGTGAAAGAGGGGGGTCCCTGCCCATTTATAAGGGAATGACGAGATGGCAATCACGGAAATCCGAGGAGGTGAAAATGATTAAGTGGCTATAATGGGGACGCCTTGATTTCGGGAAGCTATTAAGGATAAAGCATCCGATGAAGATATCCTGGGTTCTTGTGCGGAATTAATGTGAGGACGTCATGGCGCGGTTATAACGTCACTGCTTCACAATTCATGGCGGATTATGGTGGACGTATGAGAGTTCATACTGGAGCATTTGTACTTGAGTTCGAATGAGGATTGATGTGAAAACAAAGTTCAAATCAACTGGGGCCCTATTAATCTTCAGACATGTTGTTTACCCTCCACTCCACGATGTCTCTTTCCCTGAAAGAACTAGTGGACTTTGATCAGCGTATGATGTATTCGCTTCCTTATCTTTTTTTTTCTCGGTTTGGTTAGACATGTCCTCACATTAGAAAACCTGCGCCACTCATGGTAGGGCCGAATGGTTCGTCTGTGTAACCCAGATGTGTAGATCATGTTGTCTTCCGTTTAAGTGGCTCTACCTGTACCCCCGCCTCCTGAAGATTGAACCCATTTGCACTTAAACACAAAGGGACCTTAAAATCATGTATGTAGTCAAGTCCCAGATGTCCACTATCGTAACCATAATATGTGTCCTTTCCTCCTCTGGCTTGCTGCATCAAAGCGGACACCGCGGTTTTGGTTGGTTGATCTTTTGCTCTTGGGCGATTCGTGTTAAAATGTATTCCCATTTTATCTCGTATCCTTTGTAAGTCAATACAGTAAGATGGTCCCCGGACAACGAGTACGACTAATAAGAAACAGTGTTGTCACTCTGAGACGTGTTCCAACCAACTGCCGAAAGTCCTGATGGTTCACATGTAATCCAGTCGTCACACTGCTCCAGGGTTTGGAGCGCACGAAGAATGTTCTGGTGTTCATCGACATACGGGGTCACCAAGGTCTGTGAGTTTTGTCATAAAATGTGTAGTGTGCTGAGACCCAAGAATAGCCCCTCCCGATATTATTGAGTCCCTCCTAGAGTGCCTTTTCCAGTCAGTCTACCTCATACCGGATGGGGAGACCAAATCTTTTAAGGTCAGGAATGACGGTCAAACACAAAAACCCAATGACATCCTTGTTGATGGCCATGGAGAGCTTCATTTGGCTGCGCGGTTACGGAACAATTCTTTCGGAACTGCCCATGAACCTACTCAAAGGGGGAACATAGTGATTGTAGAAAATACGCCCAGAACAACAATGCTCGTCGACTAGATGAACGTAGGACGTGCGTCATGATATTGAAGAAGGATGGTGGGAACACCAGCTCGAACAACTGATAAGGACATTGCGCACATCACTCCTTAGCCTTGGTATGATTCTGGATCGATCACCTTCTGAGAGAGGCATGGGAAGGCACATACCTTCACAATGCTAATCGAACGTTTTCTGGTAGAAGCCCCCTCAATGCAACCGGAGAAGCAGTTGCGTTTCCATAAATTTTTGTCCCACCCCAAAAAAAAAAAACGTCCCGGCAGTCATGAGACTTTAGTTCTGGAACTTTTCTCTGGGATATTTATTATTCCCGTATTGACGAGAAGAAGCAAAGACGGGACCTTGTCATACTAGAGGCATTCAAAGAAGGTTTCCTTCTCTTCTTTGGTAAGAGCGTAGCTGGCAGGACCTTCATAGCTTTGGAGGATGCCGTCTTTTTCGTGCCACGTGGCAGGGTCATCCCGTTGCCTCCGGGTATTTTGTCTTTCCATACAGCACAAGAAGCCTAGCAGGTCACGCTAAGGTTCGTGTGTCACGTGGCTCACATGATTGAAGAGCGGACCTCTAGGTCCTCCAATGAGGGCAGGTCCCAAAATATATGATATCTTCTTCACATGGGAGCGCGTCACATCAGCGTCACTTCCGGAAACAGATAGTCCGCCGGGACCCTTGACAAAGATTACGTGTAAATCATTTGACCATAGCTAGTACGTGATCACGGTTACCATTGGCGGGCTTCTTAGGGATCGGCTAGCTGGAACATGCTTGCCTTTCTTAGGACATTGATGGTAGGTTCGGAAGAAATCGGAGATTGCCCCAGGTACACATGCTTCCTGCATTTGTCCAAGGGTATACTGATACTTTCGGTGTCAGCTAAACAGTGCGTTGGGCATGCGTGGCATCCCTGTTTGTCTGTCTTGAACAGGTTATTGAGAGAAGGCCAATCATTGATGGTTAAAAACAGCAAAGCATGCATGTCAAATTCCCTCTGTCTGTGCTCATCCCACACACGTACCACGTTCCAATCCACAGCGTTAAAAAGTTCTTCAAACTAATGGGCCTTAGGTACACTAATGTCGTTGCCGCGGTTCTTAGGGCTTGGGATAGGAGTTACTGGCATCATAATGAACTTACGATTCATTGCACAGCCCAAGGAGCGAGTTATAGATAAATAGAGTCACGGGCAGGGGATGTGATGGTGCTCTGATCCGAAAGATTAATGACATACGCGATTAAACCAAACCATATGTTCCTTGCGTCAACTGCAAAAAATCCCTTCCTGGGACTTTCTCTCGATTTTTATCACTGCGACCCGTCAGAGGTGGACTCGCACTCCCGTCTTTCTTACGGTCCTCTCTGTGCCATCGCATCAAACCTTGGCATGCTCTTTGTTTCTGAACGACGTTTCAACAGTGGTAGATAGGAGCATACCACATCACATTAGACATGGACACCCTCTTCTGGGGGGCTCGCCGTCAAAATCACCAGGTCATATCGTCTGATCTTTATACCCAATGCACCGCATACGGGCATGGTTCAAATCCTCAGTCAAGCACCACGGTACAGGTGCAGTCATTAGGGCATGATTATCTTCTGCAACCTCTCAACCCTAGAGGGAATCGACCTCTTTGCTGCGTACGTACGTCGGGAATTCGTTATCCTTTGGACGCTTCTTCTCAATATTTTCAGTAGCTTCTCAATCCTTTGTCAGGCAAGCATTTGCCTTTCACTGCGCAATTTCCAGTACGGTACCGAGCTTTGTGTTGCATCTCGCAATGGGGTACCAACCCTTTTTGGTGATTGTCTAACATGCGATCGAATTTCAGTTCTCCTTTTCACTTTGCACTGCTCCCTGGCATAACAATGGACCCGGCGGAGATCATCATCGGGAAAAGCGTCTGGTTCCGTCTTGATCCTTCAGCTTCACAGTTGAGCATCACCGTATTCAGGGGGCACATAGTTGTCATCGTCCTCTTCTACGTTCACTGTCTTCAATCATAACCCTATTTCTCCGTGCCCTGGTCCAAACATATTAGTGGGCCTGAAACCCATTCTCAATCAGGTGGGTGTGACGGGATTTTCCGGTCGGTTAAGATAGACTTCGTATTCCCACATATAGGGCATGGACAACACATAAAAACCATTCTGCGTTGGCCTCGCCACTTCGAGAGAAATTATGCCACGCCCGTAATGTATCGGAGGTGCGTCTGTCACTGACATCCATGCCGGGTTTTCATCTGCGTGCTTATATATAATTAAGTGTGTAAAAAACCGGCGACGAAAGAATTTTGTTCTTTTAGAAAGAAAGATAAAGAACAAGATGGCACCTAGTTTTGCCGGCGCGAGATCGGCGCGGAAGCGATCGATGGCGGTGAGACGGGGGACGGGACGTGACGGGGACCGCTAAACCTAGACCAATTGCGGGAAAATGGATCCCACCATGCTGGAAGGATCGAGATTCGATGAAGGAGATAGTTAAACTAGTGTCGGTCGGGCATTTCATCAAACACCTCATGTGCATAGGAGGTGAGCTAGGTAGAGGGACACACAAAGCCTCCCCTCGCCGGCCAAAAAAAAGGAGCAGTTGTGGGTGCTATGCTCACCAGGCGATGGGGTATAGATAGCCACCTCATTGGTCCCGGTTCGTGCGTGGGTGGAAACGTGACTAAAGGCCCCCCTTATGTCCTGGTTCAAGCCACGAACAGGGACAACCAATGGATGTGGGCAGCTGAGGAGCGAGGCCCATTGGCCAGGTTCGTGCCAGGAACCGGGGAAAAATGGGTTATAGACGCACCGGGGGACAAGCCCACGAGGCCCCGGCCGGCACCCTGGGCGCATAATGAACCGGGACGTATTGCCCCACCAGAGGTCCCGGTTCGTGACTTCGACCGGGACTAATGGCGCTGGGATAGACCGGAACCCAAAGCCCCGTTTTTACTAGTGAATGCCCAAGTCTGAAGGCTCAGGCTAGAGGCACGCCAAGAGGCGGGAGGCTGGTGGTCAATTATCTATCATCGCCAGATTCAGTGAACCCCCTGTGTCTATAGAGGCTGGGTGGGACCATGACCTATAGGTATAGTCAGTGTGCCCGTTGGTGACGGGCTCTACGCAATGAGCGCTTGCACAAATAATTTTAAGGGCCATCGGAAAGTGCCTAAGTACACAGCTGGATCTCCCACCTGAGGATGGAATTGAGAGCTCTGACGGCCATGGAGGATGTAGATAGTGAACGATGCTGTATGTGCCAAGTATTTCACAATGATGCTGGACGATGGGCCAGCTTGAACTGGGTGAAGGGGTTACAAGCCTAATTCATCGGTTCATTGAGGCTGAAGTGAAGGCACGTTTTATCCAGAATTTCAAAGACACATGCAAGCAGACTCTGTGATTATTTTGACTAGAATGCTTGTGTTAGCGCGGAGGAAGAGTCGGCCCACCACTGGGTGCGCCGGGTCGTCAGCCATGTATTCATTCTCGGATTAGCATCAACGCCCGGCTCTGCTGTTCTGAGTCTGGAAACAAGAAATTGCTGATGTACCCCTCTTACACAAAAAGTTAGGGCCAGTTTAAGCGTAATGCAATGACATGGGGGGGAGCTCATGGCGGCTCTCACAAATATGCCGATTTGACAGTATAAGGATCCTGGGTTGGTATGAATGAGGAGAGGCCCAAATAGGGGAAAAAAAACAACATGGAAAGGGCAGCAGTCAAACACGACGGGTCATTAATCAAGGTAATAGTGGTAAGTGCAAGCAAGCCTGACGGCGGGTCAGATTTTGTGCGCTAATACAATACCCAGAATAACGAGCCGGGCGTGGAAAGGGAAAGACAGATTTCCCGGCCGGAGACCACCAAAATTCAACTTGGAAGCTGAGTTAAAACCAGCCCTGCCAAGCACAGGCCACCCGGATTAGACCGTCAACTCACCTTGGAAAGATTGCTTTATCATGAACGGAATATAAGAATTCCGGGTTTCACCAGGATTCATAATAACAATAATGGTCCACAACGACGGGTCAGGGATCGGCTCTCACGGGCCGGCTTTGGATTGAGGTGGCGGCTAGGTTCTGGATTGAGGGTCGGCAATCTGCAGGGTGTTTTACCCAGCATCTAAGTCAAGGCAATCAGCAACAATAGCAGGATATCAGAACCACCCCCAAAGCAGTTACAAGTGGTAATATCATGTTTTTCACCCAAACTGGCAAGCGGATCAGAAGGTTCATAAGCGAGCAGTCAGTTCGGTTGGAGCCGGCGGTCCCGTGCGATACTAAGATGGTAGAGCAGCATGTATGGAGCCGGGAGGATCAACCCGCCCCGGGTGACCAATCGGTCAGCTGGCTTTGGTGGTGGCCCCTCAAGTTGGAGGGTACAAGTTAACTAAAGTGCTATGGATGGAACTCCTTGGCAAGCAGTATCCTATCCTTTAGTATGATACTTTTCGCAGGATGAAATTTAACTGACAAAGATCTTAGCCGTCCTCTACGGTCTTTCATGGAAGTGGGTGCCTGGTAAGTCCGGCTTATACAGTGGGTAGGATATAGCCTTAGAGGTGGGGCTTTTGGCAATGAACAGAATACAGTGGCTTGAGGACATGAACTTTTGAAAGTGGTTTAAAATCAAAAGCCCCTATCATGCTCTGTTTGGGCGGCTGGTTATGCAAAGTTAGATGCCCGGCGTGTTAGGTGTATTTGCCAGCTTAAATTGCCGGGTCGACAAAGAGGGTACGATCATGGTGCATGGGACCGAAAGATAGCCTTGGAATATGACGAAGGGATGCTGCTTCGCTGCGTCTGTCTGTGCCCACAGAGGAAACTAAGTTTTATAAAGACAATGTACGACACCGGCTGATATGACTCCGTTGAAGAAAGACAACCACAGAGGCATGTCCTTTGTTGAAGTTTAAGTTTAAATCGACAGATGTACCAAATAGGGTGACATTTGTCCCCGGCGACTCATCTCAGCAGTCATCATCAGTGCCAATCTGGATCCAAAATAGAAAGAGCGCTCATCGAGTTCATCGTGAGAACCGGGAAATCTTGCATGGAAGGAGGAAGCTTAGACATGCAGGGGGACCTGAGAGAACCGCTGAGAACACTCTCAATATTGGATCTAAGTTTAAAGCCGGTCCAAACACATTCCTTCGTCGTTTTAATGAGAGAGGCGCACGGCCATGGAGAAGAGGTGGCCCGGCTTCTTAGCAGCCGGGTTTAATTGTCGACGTTCTTCATCCTGAGTTGTTTGGCTTAATACCCGGGTTTCCTCGTACTCAAGAAGAACGGAAGGGCGCATGTGTGTGGGGGATTACACAGACCTTAACAAAGCTTGCCCAGCTGATCCTTTTGCTTTCCCCGATTGATCAGATCACTGATGCTCGGCAAAGTTGTGAGCGTTTGAGCTGCTTGGATGATTATTTGGTTATCATCAGATCAAGATGGCAGTTAAAGACCAAGAAGGAAGACGGCTTTCATCACGCCCTTTTGGAGCGTTCTGCTAGTGTCTATGCCCTTGAGCTCAGAGTGCCAGGCGACGTATCAGAGTTGTGTCAGAATTGTCTTCAAACACAGATAGGATGCAATGTTCATGCTTATGTAGATGAGATTTTTGTGAAATCAGAAAGAAGGAGTCTCTGGATAGATGATTTGAACGAGGACCTGTGATAATCTCGGGGACAACAGATGATGCATTACCGGCCAAGTGTTTTTGGATGCCTGCAGGAAAGCTCTCTGGGTTTTTTCGGTATAGAGAGAGGTATTTGAAGCTAACAGGAGAAAATCAAGGCTATCACTTCGATGGCTAAGCCGGCGTGCGTTAATGATGTTCAGCGGTCGGCGGGTGTATTGCAGCTGAAGCCGGGGTTCATAAGCCGCTAGGAGACGAAAAGGCTATTCCTCTGTAATAGCTGATGAAAGAGGGAAAACAGATCATTTGCGCTGGAGTAATGTGCTAATGAGGCGTTTTGAGGAGATTTAAAAAACAAGTTAGCTGAGCATCGTTTTGCAGCTACGTGAACGAAGGAGCCCTACTTATATGTGGCTGCGGGGGGGGGATAAACAGCAGAAGCGTTTCAGAATGGCGGGTGTCGGGAAAGGAAGGGAAAACGGGCAAGGGACAATCCGGTTCAAAGGCCGGCTTATTATGTCAGCGAAGTCTTAATTGAGTCCAAAAAGAGGTACCTGAATTGGCAGGAAGCTAGTCTATGGGGCTGTGTTTCATGGCCAGTCGCAAGTTGAAGCATATTCCATTGATCACCCCCTTACTGTGGTCAGTCTGCTCCCTTGCGGGGTATAATTTTCAAAACAGAGAGCCACGGGCCGAAAGCCAAAGGGGCCATTGAGCTTGGACCCCTGGTTTGAAATATATGCCAAGGAATAAGCCTCAGTCTCAAGCTCTGTGGATTTACATAAATACTGGACAGAGTTGCAGATGCCTGAGGGAAGCCTGATAATACGGATTTGTTTATCATTTTGATGGGTCCATGACAATTGGAGGTGTAGGGGGCTGGAGTATTTTGATTCCCCGCGAGTGGTCGGTGACCAAATTTTCTAGTTTGAGGCTGGTTTTCTGTACTAACAAATGTGAAGCTGAGTAGAGGCTTGCTCCATGGTTTGGCATGGCCAAAGAGATGAACTTAAGCGGGTGAAGGTGGGGGTGAGATTGCTTGGCGACTCAGGATTGGGTTGGCTTGGCTCAGCAAAGTTCTTCGGAAACTTGGGATTCTAAGGACCGCTCCAGGGCGGCTATCGCCGGCGGCTTTGACAGCACAGATGGTCATTTTAAGGGTTACCAAGTGGAACATGTGATCGCAGAAGAAGTGAGGGCGGCCGATGCTCTTAAGCTTGGCTGATCGGTCTCAGTTGTAAGCCGGTTTTAACCCCCAAAAACCCCCCCAAATGTTTTTCTTGATATATGAAATAACCCTTCAGTTAAGCTACCAACAGAGTGAGGGATCTTTGCAATCCTGGAACGGAAGGAGGAAAGTTGGGGCGGGCTCTTCATGCTATTCCTGAGTGGACGGATACCGTACTGGGCTTATATGACACAAGGGCGAGTTACCTGAGGATGATGAAAACTGAGTCCAGGCAGATACCAGGCGGTCTAATCTAGACCATTATCAACGGCGAGTTGCACCGACGCCGTGTCAAGGTGTTTCCAGCGATTGTCTTTCTCCTGAGGAGGGCCGTGAATATAAGGGAGATCTCATGAAGAGGTGATTGTGGTCATCACGCCGGCGCTAAATCTCTGGTTGCTTAAAGCTTTTGGCACGGTTTTTATGGTTGAATGCTGCATGCTGATGCCAGAAAGATTGGGTTAGGAAGTGGTGACGGCTGCCAGAAGTTTCTAAACTGAGATCACGTGCGGCTCAAGAATTGAGGATGATTCCAATTACTTGGCCGTTTGCAGTGCTGGGGGCTGAGTATGGTTGGCCTTTAAAGAGGTCCAAGGACAAAAAACAAAAAAAAAAAAAAAAAAAAAAAGACCCACCTCTTGGTGGCAAGTTGAGCAAATTTACCACGGTGGGTTAAGCAGAGCGGTCAGCAAGGTGATGGACAGAGTGGCGGTCAATTTCATTCAAAAAAGGTGGAATCTTACGTTTTTGTGGTACCCTCACAGCATCATAACTGATAAATGGCACTAATTTATCAAGGTGATATGAAAGAGTTCTTGTTCAACGAGAGCAATTGTCCTTGACGTCTAGGAAGGGATCACCCCCAATCAAGGTCAAGCTGAAAGGCCAATAAGAAATCTTGAGGGAATCAACCCCCGGTTACGGTCCCTTTGCAAAGGAGGATTGCCGGGTTGTTGGGTTTGTTAAAGAGGATAACCCTAAAGTACTTTGGCGTATCATTACTTACCCCACAGATAACGGTTACACGCCCCTTCTTTCATGGTCTACGGGGCGAGGGGCCGGTTCTTCCAAGTGCCATCCGTCATTGATTCGACCGGGGCGGCTTATGTGGAGATGATAATGCAAAAGGCACGACCGGGTGCTCTTGACAGGTTGGCTGAGGAGCGGGAACTGGCGGCGGCTCGTTCGGGGATATATCAGCAAGATCTGCGTCGAATATAGCCGCGGGTTAAGACCCGGACATTTTAAAGAAGGCGATTAGTGCTTAGGCTCTCCAAGATCCAAACAACATGCATAAGTTATCCCCACATTGGGTAAGGACCTTTGTGGTCAGCAAGAACCTGAACAACGGGTCATCCTTACCTATTGATATTCGCAGACCATAAAGGATTCACGCACATCGGAGGAGGGAGACCTACCGGCATTGGTTGGAAACATGCCTCTTCGGCCTTTACTACACTTGATGCACGGTTCTGTGCTATTAAATATTTCCATCCCTGTATATATATGAGCAATATAATAAAACAGGCACCCTGACAAAATCAGGGCCTTGTCTTTCGTTCTAAGTATTGAGTCTTTATTCATTTCATAAGGCCACGTGGGGGCGACACATGACTCAATGATGCACGTAGCTTTGATTACCCTCTTGTCGGGCTTACATGCTTCTTGCGGTCATTTGGGGGCGCTACCGGCTCAATGAGCAGAGACATTGATTACCCTCTTGATCAGGCTACATGCCTTTTCGCGGCCCATTGGGGGCGAGCCTGCTCAATGAGCAGGAGCCTCGATTATCCCCTTGGTCAGGCTTACATGCCCTTCTCGAGGGTATTTGGGGGCTACCGGTCAATGAGCAGAGCCTGATTACCCTCTGATCAGGCTTACATGCATTTTCGCAGCTTCATTCGGTGGGGCGACCTGCTCCAATGAGCAGAGCTGATTACCATATTGATCGGCTTACGCCAACCCTCTTTGGACTTGGGGCGACCTGCCAAGTGAGCAGAGCCTTGCTCCTCTTGATCCGGCTTAACAGGCGACCTTGGTCACTTGGGGGCGACCTGCTTAATGAGCAGAGCCGTGATTACCTCTGACCCGCTTACAGGCCGACCTTGGTTCGCTGGGGGCGGATGCTCATGACAGAGCCTTGATTACCCTCTTGATCCAGATTACATGCCGACCCTTTGTCACGGGGGCTTCTTGATCAAGAGGATAAGCTTGGCTTACTCTTGATCGGCTCCATGCCAGGTATAAACAAAAAATTATGGGTTAATCGGCCTGGTATGTCATTGTGACTCCGCCCAGGAATCCTGGAATGACCCGCGTTAATTGTGAAAGTCAATCTTTTAAATAGACTAACTTGTTAAAGTCTAAAACGGCGGTTTGTCATGTGAGGGCCGGCTTAAAGGGGTGCTGGAAATAACTAGTGGCGTGCGGGCCCATGAAAGCACTTATGTTTGGCTTGGCGGCTATGAACGGCCTTTTTTTTTAGTTGAGGTTTTCTGATGAAATTTTGGATTGACTTATCTTTTCCATATTAAATATGGTTTCACAAGTCAGGCATCTAGCCTTGATTCTATGACTCATATTGAGCATGTGGGGTTTATAATCCGCATCCTGATAAGCCGGACTTGACGTCCGCAGGATGATTGCTTGAATAAATCAAGGTCATGAATTTTCATATTTAGCAGGTTTAAAACCCATGCGGATTACAATCTTTACAACATCATTTATGATATCAGCCTACAGGTATGGCTTTACAGATTTGACATAAATATTTCGGGTTTTTTTACCCGCTCTAGGTCTAGACTTCAAGTCGCCAGGCAATATTATATGGAAATTATGACCCCGCTGGCTTTAAAACCGCCAGGGTGTACTGTTTCTGTACAATGTGGGCAGAACATTGAAACAAACAATATGATATTCCTTGCAAGCTCATTCAGTGGGCACATAAGATATTCATCAGTAGTTTTAAAGCTAAACATGCACGATGGCCATGCAGATCTGTTTCAACTACCTATACCAAAGGCTTTCCGCAGCCCAACTGATTAAGAAGTTTTTCAAAAGAGACGCACCACGCCGCGGTCCTGAGAGCCCCCCACCTTGGATCAGTTGTTGTGATCTTGGCGAGTTGCAAGACCTCAGGGTTACCCTCCGCGGTGTTCTTCTTCTTCTTCCTCCATCGTCTGGAAGGCAGATGATGTCCCCAGTCGGATGCCGTTAAGCTTGGAATACGCTTCATCGTCTAATAAGGGTGGACGGATCGGGACCATCAGGAGCAAAAGTTGTGTTTACGTATGGTATGACATGAGCTCTTACAATCTCATCAGCTGGTGCTTTCACTTTTGCGTTATCTTGGTATAAGACACCTGAGACTTAGACAAATCTGTCTCCTCGGCCAATGGCTTGTCCAGAGGGCGCATCGCTCTTACACATTTGGTAAAGTCGCGGCGGCATCGGAAGGGGCCCCATCTTCTTGAAACTTGGACAGCCCAGTTGCCATCCATCCGGGTTCTGTATAAACTCCATTGCCATTTGCTTTTGTGTGGGCCCGGCTCAGCAGTGGAGTTGATAAGCCCCAGCTCGGGCTTGAGAATGACTTATTTCGTCAATTCTATTGGGCTGACCGATAGCTTGTCCAATACATCCCTCATAGTGGAAGGTGCGTGCTATTGATGCGAGATGGCCCTAGGGTGCGCTGCGTGCATCTATATACAAGATGTTCCACCAAGTATAAACGCTTCAGCTTCCACAAACATGTTTGGCCAAGGTTGGCACCCTAGGGCCTGTGAAATAGTGCACAGATTAAGCTCGTCGGGCGGCTTAATTAGGGTAAAAATTGGAAGTGGTTGAAACATCTTGAAGTACTTACCAACGATAGCAGCGGTTCATCTGGGATAACATGCGGTTTTAAAGACGGGTCAATTTGCAGACGTTCCCTTTCCAAAGAAGCTTTGGCAGTTTCTGCTCTCCCTGTACAAAGGTGGTTCTCTCCTTATTCCCAGGCGGTTCGTTTTGGGAAAACCAGTTTTGGAGCTTCTCGCTCTTTCAAGACTAAGCTTCAGCTTTGAGTCAGTTTCGCGTTTCAGGCCTCTTGCTGCTCAAGCATGGGTCTTTAAATAGACCAACTGGGATTCAGCCTGAGTTAACCGCCTCCTGCAAGTAAGAATTAAACAAGTTATCAATATATGTGCCAGGACAAAAATTTACAGACAAGTCTTAAGTACGGCACGCAAAGCACTGACACTGGGGGGCGAATTCAAGTCGGATGGATAAGTGGACTGCACGGATAGACCCGCCTTAGAAAAGGACAAGGTTGAATTCTGTGGCACATCTCGGCTTTTCAAGGAAACCAGCGTGTTGGGTAAGCCGGAGGAAAGATTCCAACAGCGCGGTTAAGGGTGCGCTAGCGCGGTGCGGTGGGATGTTTAGTCCCACCTCGCTAGTTGAGAGAGCTCGAGAGTGGTTTATAAGTGCTGCTGCGCCGACCCTCTCGAGCTCCTCTCAACTGCAGGCTTTCGGGCCTTCTCTGCTACTCTTTGCCGTGGGCCTGCTGGGCCTCTGCGGGCCTGAATCCTGGCCCATGGATGGGTTTCTAGTCGTATTCAGGCCGTGGTGGCCCAGTAGGTGGCATTTTTTTAATATTTTTTCTAGTTTTTTTGTTTTCTTTTTTGCTTTATTTATTTTATTTTGTTTCTACTTACAACAAAATACAAACCGTTTTTCAGTGATTCTTTTTGCTTTTAGGTAATAAAAATTATAAACTTGCTGTTAGTGCCATTAGTTTTACAATTTGAATAGTTTAAATTTGAATTCTTTGAAATTTGTGTGAATCACTAGTTAGTGATTAACTTTACTATAAAAATAGATTTTGGAGTGATTCTTTTTCCTGCTATTTAATATTACTGTGTTTTATCATTATATTCAAAAACAGTTTTTGTTATTTTAGTTTCTAACAAAAAAATCTTTATGATAATTCCTTTTGCTATAAAAGTTTCTAACAAAAAAAGTTCTTTATGAAAATTCTTATTGCTTTTAATGTTTTGAACAGAAAATACTTTGATAATTTTAGTTGCATAAATTTTAGTTGATTCCTTTTGCTATTAGAGTTTCATTAAAGTTTTCTAGTTCATTCTTTTTTCTATTACAGTTTAATTAAAGTTTTCTAGTTCATTCTTTTAGTTTATTATTTTTGCTATTAGAGTTTCATAAAAGTTGAGAGGGTTACGGCAAAAACTGGATGCACTTCGTGTACAAAATGGACAATCTCTTTCGAAGTATCATGGTTTCAGACGAAAATTGATCTGTTACAAAGGGATTTCATTTTTTTGAACTTATTTGAACTCCAGACTTTTTGTGTGTTCAAAATGAACCATTTAAAGCCACATCATCAATTTTCAACCCTTTATAACTTCATCTGTTATTTTTCATGCATTTACTGATTCTTTTGAGCTAAATGACCCTGAAATTAAAAAGCACTTCAGATGAACTTTGAAGAGGTTGAAAATTGGCATGGTATCATCATTTCACCCACATAGCATGTGCTAAAAAGTTGAGAGGGTTACGGCAAAAACTGGATGCACTTCGTGTACAAAATGGACAATCTCTTTCGAAGTATCAGGGTTTCGGACGAAAACTCATCTGTTACAAAGGGATTTCATTTTTTTGAACTTATATTGGAACTCCAATCTTTTTGTGTGTTCAAAATGAACCATTCAAGCCCATCATCAAGTTTTAAACACCCTTTCTATGACTTCATCTTTTTTTTTCATGCATTTACTGTATTTTTTGATGCTAAATGACCCTGAATTAAAAGCACTTCACATGAACTCTGAAGAGGTTGAAAATGGCAATGATATCATCATTTCACCCACATAGCAGGTGCTAAAAAGTTTAGGAGGGTTACGACGGCAAAAACTGGATGCACTTCGTGTACAAAATGGACAATCTCTTTGAATATCAGGTTTCGACAAAAACTCATCTGTTACAAAAGGGATTTCATTTTTTTTAACTTATTTGAACTCCAGACTTTTTGTGTGCTCAAATGAACCATTCAAAGCACCATCATCAATTTTCAACCCTTTCTGACTTCATCTGTATTTTTCATGCATTTACTGATTTTTTGATGAAAATGACCCTGAAATTGAAAAGCACTTCACTGAACTCTGAAGAGGTTGAAAATTGGCATGATATCATCATTTCACCCACATAGCATGTGCTAAAAAGTTGAGAGGGTTACGGCAAAAAACTGGATGCACTTCGTGTACAAATGGACATCTCTTTCCGAAGTATCATGGTTTCGGACAAAAACTCATCTGTTACAAAGGGATTTCATTTTTTTAACTTATTTGAACTCCAGACTTTTTTGTGTTGTTCAAATAACCATTCAAAGCCACTATCATCATTTTCAACCCTTTCGACTTCATCTTATATTTTTCATGCATTTACTGATTTTTTGAGCTAAATGACCCTGAAATTGAAAAGCACTTCACATGAACTCTGAAGAGGTTGAAAATTGGCATGATATCATCATTTCACCCACATAGCATGTGCTAAAAAGTTGAGAGGGTTACGGCAAAAACTGGATGCACTTCGTGTACAAAATGGACAATCTCTTTCGAAGTATCAGGGTTTCGGACGAAAACTCATCTGTTACAAAGGGATTTCATTTTTTTGAACTTATTTGAACTCCAGACTTTTTGTGTGCTCAAAATGAACCATTCAAAGCCATATCATCAATTTTCAACCCTTTCTGAGTTCATCTGTCTTCACTTTTTCTTCACTTGTGTCCTTTGCTTATTGTGCCGTAACCTTGGATATTCTTCATCACTTAACAGGGTGCTTGGGTCAGCCTTGACTTTGAAGGGAGGAATTTCATGAAACTTTTCATAATCTTCAGACATGTCTGTCTTACCCTCCACTCCCACGATGTCTCTTTTCCCTGAAAGAACTATGTGGCACTTTGGCTCATCGTATGATGTATTCGCTTCCTTATCTTTTCTTTTTCTCGGTTTGGTAGACATGTCCTTCACATAGAAAACCTGCGCCACATCATTGGCTAGGACGAATGGTTCGTCTGTGTACCCAAGATTGTTTAGATCCACTGTTGTCATTCCGTAATGTGGCTCTACCTGTACCCCGCCTCCTGACAGATTGACCCATTTGCACTTAAACAAAGGGACCTTAAAATCATGTCTGTAGTCAAGTTCCCATATGTCCACTATGTAACCATAATATGTGTCCTTTCCTCTCTTGGTTGCTGCATCAAAGCGGACACCGCTGTTTTGGTTGGTGCTCTTTTGATCTTGGGCGATCGTGTAAAATGTATTCCCATTTATCTCGTATCCTTTGTAAGTCAATACAGTCAAAGATGGTCCCCTGGACAACGAGTACAGCTCATCAGAAACAGTGTTGTCACCTCTGAGACGTGTTTCCAACCAACTGCCGAAAGTCCTGATGTGTTCACATGTAATCCAGTCGTCACACTGCTCCAGGTGTTTGGAGCGCAGAATGTTCTTGTGTTCATCGACATACGGGGTCACCAAGGTAGAGTTCTGTAGAACTGTGTAGTGTGCTTGAGACCAAGAATGCCCGTCCCTGCATATTATTGAGTCCCCTCCTAGCGTGCCTTTTCCAGTCAGTCTCCCCTCATACCGCGATTGAGGGAGACCAATCTTCTTAAGGTCAGGAATGAAGTCAACACAAAACCCAATGACATCCTCTGTTTGATGGCCCATGGAGATGCTTCCTTCTGGCCTAGCGCGGTTACGGACATATTTCTTTAGGACTCCCATGAACCTCTCAAAGGGGAACATATTGTGTAGAAATACGGGGCCCAGAACAACAATCTCGTCGACTAGATGAACTAGGACGTGCGTCATGATATTGAAGAAGGATGGTGGGAACACCAGCTCGAAACTGATAAGACATTGCGCCACATCACTCCTTAGCCTTGGTATGATTTCTGGATCGATCACCTTCTGAGAGATTGCATTGAGGAATGCACATACCTTCACAATGGCTAATCGAACGTTTTCCGGTAGAAGCCCCCTCAATGCAACCGGAAGCAGTTGCGTCATAATCACGTGGCAGTCATGAGACTTTAGGTTCTGGAACTTTTTCTCTGGGATATTTATTATTCCCTTTATATTCGACGAGAAGCCAGACGGGACCTTCATACTGAGCAGGCATTCAAAGAAGGTTTCCTTCTCTTCTTTGGTAAGAGCGTAGCTGGCAGGACCTTCATACTGCTTTGGAGGCATGCCGTCTTTTTCGTGCCAACGTTGCAGGTCCTCCCGTGCCTCCGGTGTATCTTTTGTCTTTCCATACACGCCCAAGAAGCCTAGCAGGTTCACGCTAAGGTTCTTTGTCACGTGCATCACATCGATTGAAGAGCGGACCTCTAGGTCTTTCCAATAGGGCAGGTCCCAAAATATAGATATCTTCTTCCACATGGGAGCGCGTCCCTCAGCGTCATTCGGAACAGATAGTCCGCCGGGACCCTTTCCAAAGATTACGTGTAAATCATTGACCATAGCTAGTACGTGATCACCGGTACGCATGGCGGGCTTCTTCCGGTGATCTGCCTCGCCTTTGAAATGCTTGCCTTTCTTTCGACATTGATGGTTGGTCGGAAGAAATCGACGATGCCCCAGGTACACATTCTTCCTGCATTTGTCCAGGTATATACTTTCGGTGTCAGCTAAACAGTGCGTGCATGCGTGGTATCCCTTGTTTGTCTGTCCTGAAAGGTTATTGAGAGCAGGCCAATCATTGATGGTTACAAACAGCAACGCATGCATGTCAAATTCCTCCTGTCTGTGCTCATCCCACACACGTACACCGTTTCCATTCCACAGCTGTAAAAGTTCTTCAACTAATGGCCTTAGGTACACATCAATGTCGTTGCCGGGTTGCTTAGGGCCTTGGATGAGTACTGGCATCATAATGAACTTCCGATTCATGCACAGCCAAGGAGGAAGGTTATAGATACATAGAGTCACGGGCCAGGTGATGTGATTGTTGCTCTGCTCCCCGAAAGGATTAATGCCATACGCGCTTAAACCAAACCATATGTTCCTTGCGTCACCTGCAAACTCCTCCTGGTACTTTCTCTCGATTTTTCTCCACTGCGACCCGTCAGCGGGTGCTCTCAACTTCCCGTCTTTCTTACGGTCCTCTCTGTGCCATCGCATCAACTTGGCATGCTCTTTGTTTCTGAACAGACGTTTCAACCGTGGTATTATAGGAGCATACCACATCACCTTCGCAGGAACCCTCTTCCTGGGGGGCTCGCCGTCAACATCACCAGGGTCATCTCGTCTGATCTTATACCGCAATGCACCGCATACCGGGCATGCGTTCAAATCCTCGTACGCACCACGGTACAGGATGCAGTCATTAGGGCATGCATGTATCTTCTGCACCTCCAACCCTAGAGGGCATACGACCTTCTTTGCTGCGTACGTACTGTCGGGTAATTCGTTATCCTTTGGAAGCTTCTTCTTCAATATTTTCAGTAGCTTCTCAAATCCTTTGTCAGGCACAGCATTCTTTGCCTTCCACTGCAGCAATTCCAGTACGGTACCGAGCTTTGTGTTGCCATCTTCGCAATTGGGGTACAACCCTTTTTGGTGATTGTCTAACATGCGATCGAATTTCAGCTTCTCCTTTTCACTTTCGCACTGTCTCCTTGCATCAACAATGACCCGGCGGAGATCATCATCGGGCACATCGTCTGGTTCCTCTTGATCTTCAGCTTCCCCCGTTGCAGCATCACCGTATTCAGGGGGCACATAGTTGTCATCGTCCTCTTCTTCTTCACTGTCTTCCATCATAACCCCTATTTCTCCGTGCCTGGTCCAAACATTATAGTGTGGCATGAAACCCTTCTCAAGCAGGTGGGTGTGAAGGATTTTCCGGTCAGAGTAAGACTTCGTATTCCCACATATAGGGCATGGACAACACATAAAACCATTCTGCTTGTTTGCCTCAGCCACTTCGAGAAAATTATGCACGCCCTTAATGTACTCGGAGGTGCGTCTGTCACTGTACATCCATTGCCGGTTCATCTGCGTGCATTATATATAATTAAGTGTGTAAAAAACCGGCGACGAGAATTTTTTTCTTTTAGAAAGAAGATAAGAACAAGAGGCTCACCATAGTTATGCCGGCGACGAGATCGGCGCGGGCGATCGATGGCGGTGAAGACGGGGACGGGACGTGACGGACCGCTAAACCTAGACAAATCTTGAGGAAAATGGAGCTTGAAGGTCGAGCTTCGAGAGGAGATAGCTTAACTAGTGTGGCTCGGGCATTTCATCAAACACCTCATGTGCATAGGAGGTGAGCTAGAGCACCACAAAGCTCTCCCCTCGCCGGCCATAAAAAACAGAGCAGTGTGGAGTGCTCTGCTCACCGGCGATGGGGTATATATAGCCACCTCATTGGTCCCGGTTCGTGCGTGGAACCGTGACTAAAGGCCCCCCTTCTGTCCTGGTTCAAGCCACGAACCGGGACCAATGGATGTGGGCCAGGAGCGAGGCCCATTGGTCCCGGTTCGTGCCAGGAACCGGGACAAATGGGTCTAGACGAACCGGGACCAATGCCCACGAGGCCCCGGCCGGCCCCCTGGGCGCATGAACCGGGACGTATGCCCCCCATGGGTCCCGGTTCGTGACTGAACCGGGACTAATGGGCTGGGCTAGCCTGAACCAAAGCCCCGTTTTCTACTAGTGAATGCCCAAGTCCTGACGGATCAGGCTAGAGCACGCCAAGAGGCGGAGCTGGTGGCTCAATTATCTACTCATCGACAGCTTCAGTTGAACCCCTCTGTGTCTATAGAGGCTGGGATGACCTCTAGGTTAGTCAGTGTGCCCTGTTTGGTGCCGGCTCTACGCAATGAGCGCTTGCACAAATATTTTAAGGGCCCTCGTAAAGTGCCTAATTACACAGCTGATCTCCCACCTGAGGGATGGATTGAGAGCTATGAGCTGGCCATGGAGATGTTAGATGTGAACGATGCTGTATGTGCCAAGTATTTCACAATGATGCTGTATGGGCCAGCTTGAACCTGGTTGAAGGGGTTACCAGCTAATTCTATCGGTTCATGGGCTGAGTTGAAGGCACGTTTTATCCAGAATTTCAAAGACACATGCAAGCAGACTCTGTCGATTATTGACCTAGATGCTTGTGTTCAGCGCGAGGACGAGTCGGCCCACCACTGGGTGCGCCGGGTTTCAGCCATTATTCATTCATCGGATAGCATCAACGCCGGCTCTGCTGTTCTGATTCTGGAAAAGAATTGCTGATTTACCCCTCTTACACAAAAGTTAGGGCAGTTTAAGCGTCACTGCAATGACATGGGGGAGCTCATGGCGGCTCTCATCAAATATGCCGATTCTGACAGTACTAAGGATCCTGGGTCTGATGAGGAGAGGTCCAATAAGGGGAAAAAGAACAACAATGGAAAGGGACAGCAGTCAAACACGACGGGTCATAATCAAGGTAATAGTGGTAAGTGCAAGCAGCCTGACGGCGGGTCAGATTTTGTGGCTAATACCAATACCCAGAATAACGATCGGCGTTGGAAGGGAAAGCAATTTCCTCGGCCGGGAGGACCAAAATTCAACCTTGAAGCGATGTTAAACCAGCCCTGCCCAAAGCACAGCCACCCGGATAGACCGTCAACTCACCTGTGGAAAGATTGCTTTATCATGAAGGAATATAAGAATTCCGGGTTTCACCAGGATCATAATAACAATAATGGTCCACACGACGGGTCAGGATCCGGCTCTCACGGGCCCGGCTTTGGAGGTGGCGGCTCAGGTTCTGGATTTGAGGGTCAGGGCAATCTGCAGGGTGGTTTTAACCAGCATCTCAGTCAAGGCAATCAGCAACAATAGTCAGGATATCAGAACAATCCAAAGCAGTTACATAGTGGTCAATATCATGTTTTCACCACAAACCTGTGCAAGCGAGATCAGAAGGTTCATAAGCGAGCAGTCAGTGCGGTTGAGCCGGCGGTCCCTCGATACTTACGATGGTCAGAGCAGCCAATTGTATGGAGCCGTGAGGATCACCCGCCCCGGGTTGACAATCCGGGTCAGCTGGCTTTGGTGGTGGCCCCTCAAGTTGGAGGTTACAAGTTCACTAAAGTGCTTATGGATGGAGGCAGCAGTATCAATATCCTTTATTATGATACTTTTCGCAGGATGAATTTAACTGACAAAGATCTTAAGCCGTCCTCTACGGTCTTTCATGGAGTGGTGCCTGGTAAGTCGGCTTATCCAGTGGGTAGGATAGCCTTAGAGGTGGCTTTTGGCAATGAACATGACTACAGGGCTGAGACATTGAACTTTGAAGTGGTTAAAATCAAAAGCCCCTATCATGCTCTGTTTGGGCGGCTGGCTTATGCCAAGTTTATGGCACGGCCGTGTTATGTGTATTTGCAGCTTAAAATGCCGGGTCGCAAAGGTACTATCATGGTGCATGGTGACCGAAAGATAGCCTTGGAATATGAAGAAGGTGATGCTGCTTACGCTGAGTCTGTCTGTGCCACAGAGGAACTTAAGTTTTATAAAGACAATGTCGACCCGGCTGATATGACTCCGTTGAAGAAGCCAACCACAGAGCATGATCCTTTGTTGAAGTTTAAATCGACAGATGATACCAAATAGGTTGACTTTGTCCCCGGCGACTCATCTCAGCAGTTCATCATCAGTGCCAATATGGATCCAAAATAGGAAAGCGCGCTCATCGAGTTCATCCGTGAGAACCGGGACATCTTTGCATGGAAGCCTTCAGACATGCCGGGTGTACCGAGAGAACTCGCTGAGCACACTCTCAATATTGATCCTAAGTTTAAGCCGGTCAAACAATTCCTTCGTCGTTTTAATGAAGAGAGGCGCAAGGCCATTGGAGAAGAGGTGGCCCGGCTCTTAGCAGCCGGGTTCATTGTCGAAGTTCTTCATCCTGAGTTGTTGGCTAACCCGGTTCTCGTACTCAAGAAGAACGGCACTTGGCGCATGTGTGTGGATTACACAGACCTTAACAAAGCTTGCCCAGCTGATCCTTTTGCTCTTCCCCGTATTGATCAGATCACTGATGCTACGGCAAGTTGTGAGCGTTTGAGCTTCTTGGATGCTTATTCTGGTTATCATCAGATCAAGATGGCAGTTAAAGACCAAGAGAAGACGGCTTTCATCACGCCTTTTGGAGCTTTCTGCTATGTGTCTATGCCCTTTGAGCTCAAGAGTGCCCAGGCGACTTATCAGCGTTGTGTTCAGAATTGTCTTCATAACCAGATAGGATGCAATGTTCATGCTTATGTAGATGATATTTTTGTGAAATCCAGAAAGAAGGAGTCTCTGATAGATGATTTGAAGGAGACCTTTGATAATCTCCGGGTCTACAAGATGATGCTTAACCCGGCCAAATGTGTTTTTGGCATGCCTGCAGGCAAGCTCTTGGGTTTTTTGGTCTCTGAGAGAGGTATTGAAGCTAACCCGGAGAAAATCAAGGCTATCACTTCGATGGCTAAGCCGGCGTGCGTTAATGATGTTCAGCGTCTGGCGGGTCGTATTGCAGCTTTAAGCCGGTTCATAAGCCGCCTAGGAGAAAAGGCTATTCCTCTGTACTAGATGATGAAGAAAACAGATCACTTTGTCTGGAGTAATGCTGCTAATGAGGCGTTTGAGGCGCTTAAAAAACAGTTAGCTGAGCCATCGGTTCTTGCAGCTCCTGTGAAGAAGGAGCCCTTACTTTTATATGTGGCTGCTAACAGCAGAGCCGTCAGCATGGCGATTGTAGTGGAAAGGAAGGAAACGGGCAAGGAATATCCGGTTCAAAGGCCGGCTTATTATGTCAGTGAAGTCTTAATTGAGTCCAAAAAGAGGTACCTGCATTGGCAGAAGCTAGTCTATGGGGTGTTCATGGCCAGTCGCAAGTTGAAGCATTATTTCCTTGATCACCCCATTACTGTGGTCAGTTCTGCTCCCTTGGGGGATATTATTCAAAACAGAGAAGCCACGGGCCGAATAGCCAAATGGGCCATTGAGCTTGGACCCCATGGTTTGAAATATATGCCAAGGATAGCTATCAAGTCTCAAGCTCTTGTGGATTTCATCAATGACTGGACAGAGTTGCAGATGCCTGAGGAGAAGCCTGATAATACGTATTGTATTATTCATTTTGATGGGTCCAGGCAATTGGAGGGCTCGGGGGCTGGAGTTATTTTGACTTCCCCGCGAGGTGACAAATTTTGCTATGTTTTGAGGCTGATGTTTTCTTGTACTAACAATGCAGCTGAGTATGAGGCCTTGCTCCATGGTCTTCGGATGGCCAAAGAGATGAACTTAAGCCGGGTGAGATGCTTTGGCGACTCAGATTTGGTGGCTCAGCAAGTCTTCGGAACTTGGGATTCTAAGGACCCGCTCATGGCGGCTTATCGCCGGGCGGTTGACAGCATCGCTGGTCATTTTAAGGGTTACCAAGTGGAACATGTTGATCGCAGAAAGAATGAGGCGGCCGATGCTTTAAGCTGGCTGAGGTCTCAGTGTAAGCCGGTACCACCAAATGTTTTTCTTGATATATTGAATAACCCTTCAGTTAAGCTACCAACAGAGGAGGATCTTGCAATTCCTGACCCGGAGGCACAGTTGGTGGCGGCTCTTCATGCTATTCCTGATTGGACGGTACCGTACTTGGCTTATATGACCAGGGCGAGTTACCTGAGGATGAAACTGAGGCCAGGCAGATAACCCGGCGGTCTAAATCTATGACCATTATCAACGGCGAGTTGCACCGATGCAGTGTCACAGGTGTGTTCCAGCGATGTATTTCTCCTGAGGAGGGCCGTGAGATCCTAAGGGAGATCCATGAAGGTGATTGTGGTCATCACGCCGGCTCTAAATCTCTGGTTGCTAAAGCTTTCTGGCACGGTTTTTATTGGTTGACTGCTCATGCTGATGCAGAAGATCTGGTTAGTAAGTGTGACGGCTGCCAGAAGTTTTCTAAACGAGCTCACGTGTCGGCTCAAGAATTGAGGATGATTCCAATTACTTGGCCGTTTGCAGTCTGGGGGCTGGATATGGTTGGACCTTTAAAGAGGTCCAAGGACAAAAAGACCCACCTCTTGGTGGCAGTTGACAAATTTACCAAGTGGGTTAAGCAGAGCCGGTCAGCAAGTGTGATGCGGCAATGGCGGTTCAATTCATTAAAAAGGTGATCTTCCGTTTTGGTTACCCTCACAGCATCATAACTGATAATGGCACTAATTTATCCAAAGGTGCTATGAAAGAGTTCTGTCAACGAGAGCATATTCGTCTTGACGTCTCGTCAGTGGCTCACCCCCAATCCAATGGTCAAGCTGAAAGGGCCAATCAAGAAATCTTGAGAGGAATCAAACCCCGGCTTACGGTCCCTTTGCAAAGGATGCCGGGTTGTTGGGTTAAAGAGCTACCCTCAGTACTTTGGAGTATCAATACTACCCCCAACAGATCAACGGGTTACACGCCCTTCTTCATGGTCTACGGGGCCGAGGCGGTTCTTCCAAGTGACATCCGTCATGATTCGCCCCGCGTGGCGGCTTATGTGGAAGCTGATAATGAAAAGGCACGACAGGATGCTCTTGACATGTTGGATGAGGAGCGTGACCTGGCGGCGGCTCGTTCGGCGATATATCAGCAAGATCTGCGTCGCTATCATAGCCGCCGGGTTAAGACCCGGACCTTTCAAGAAGGCGACTTAGTGCTCCGGCTCATCCAAGATCAAACAGACATGCATAAGTTATCCCCACCTTGGGAAGGACCTTTTGTGGTCAGCAAGAACCTGAACAACGGGTCATACTACCTTATTGATATTCGAGACCATAAGGATTCACGCACATCGGAGGAGGAGACCTACCGGCCTTGGAACATTGCTCATCTTCGGCCTTACTACACTTGAGGCACCGGTTCTTGTGCTATACATATTTCCATCCATGTATATATTATGAGCAATATAATAAAGCAGGCACCCCTGATAAATTCAGGGCCTCTGTCATTTCGTTTCTAAGTATCTGAGTCTTTATTCATTCATAAGGCCACTTGGGGGCGACCTGCTCAATGAGCAGAGCTTTGATTACCCTCTTGGTCAGGCTTACATGCCTTCTTGCGGGTCATTTGGGGGCTACCTGCTCAATGAGCAGAGCATTGATTACCCTCTTGATCAGGCTTACATGCCTTTTCGCAGGCCACTTGGGGGCGACCTGCTCAATGAGCAGAGCCTTGATTACCCTCTTGGTCAGGCTTACATGCCTTCTCGCGGGTCATTTGGGGGCTACCTGCTCAATGAGCAGAGCCTTGATTACCCTCTTGATCAGGCTTACATGCCTTTTCGCAGGTCATTTGGGGGCGACCTGCTCAATGAGCAGAGCCTTGATTACCATCTTGATCCGGCTTACATGCCAACCCTTTGGTCACTTGGGGGCGACCTGCTCAATGAGCAGAGCCTTGATTACCCTCTTGATCCGGCTTACATGCCGACCCTTTGGTCACTTGGGGGCGACCTGCTCAATGAGCAGAGCCTTGATTACCCTCTTGATCCAGCTTACATGCCGACCCTTTGGTCACTTGGGGGCTTCCTGCTCAATGAGTATAGCTATGCTTACCCTCTTGATCGGCTTCCATGCCAGGTATAAACACCAAATTATGGGTTAATCGGCCTGTATGTCCTTGTTACTCCGCCCAGGTAATCCTGGAATGACCCGCCGTACTTTTGACAGTCAATCTTTTAAATAAGACCCTGAACTTGTTAAAGTTAAAACGGCGGTTTGTCATGTGAGGGCCGGCTTACAGGTGTGCTGGAAATAACTCCGTGGCTGTGCGGCCCATGAAAGCACTTGATGTTTTAGGCTTGGCGGCCTATGAAAGCCTTTTTTTTTATTTGAGGTTTTTTCTGAAAATTTTGGATTGATATATCCTTCTTCCATATTAACATATGGTTTTCACAAGTCAGGCCATCTAGCCTTGATTCTATGACTCATATTTGAGCATGTGGGGTTTATAATCCGCCCTGATAAGCAGACTTTACGTCGCCAGGATGATTTGCCTTGAATAAATTCAAGTCATGAATTTTCATATTTACAGGTTAAAACCCATGCTGGATTACAATCCTTACAACATCATTATGATATCAGCCTACAGGTATGGCTTTACATATTTGAATAAATATTTCGGGTTTTTTCTTACCCGCTCTAGGTATAGACTTCAAGTCGCCAGAGCATATTATATTGGAAATTATGACCCGCCCTGGCTTAAACCGCCAGGGTGTATGTTTTGTACCATGTGTGCAGGAACATTGAAAAACAATATGATATTCCCTGCAAGCTCATCAGTGGCACATAAGATATTTCATCAGTAGTTTTAAAGCTAAACATGCACGATGGCATGGCAGATCATTGTTTCAACTACCCTATTACAAGGCTTTCCGCAGCCCAAATGATTAAGAAGTTTTTCAAAAGAAGAAGCACCACGCCGCGGTCTGAGAGCCACCCTTTGGATCAGTTGTTTTGATCTTGGCGAGTTGAAGACTCCGGGTTACCCTACGCCGGTTCTTCTTCTTCTTCCTCCATCGTCTGGAAGTCAGATGATGTCCAGTCGATGCCAGTTAAAGCTTGGAATACAGCTTCATCGTCTATAAGGGTGGACGGATCGACATCAGGAGCAAAAGTGTGTTTACGTATTGGATGAATGAGCTCTACAATCTCATAAGCTGGTGCTTTCACTTTTGCGTTCTCTTTTGTATAAGCCACCTGATACTTAGACAAATCTGTCTCCTCGGCCAATTGGCTTGCCAGAGGGCGCATCTCTCTTACACATTTGGTAAAGTCGCTGGCATCGAAGGGGGACCCATCTTCTTTGAAACTTGGACAGCCAGTTGCCATCTCATCCGGGTCTAACTCCACTTGCCATGCTTTGGCCCGGCTCAAAGCAGTGATAGCACCAGCTCGGGCTGAGGATAGCTTAATTTCTTCAATTCTATTGGGCATGACAGATAGCTTGTCCAATACATCCCTCATGAGTGAAGGTGGCTGCTTATTGTGCGAGATGGCCGCTATGGTTCGCTGCGTGCCTATATACAGCTGTTCCACCAAAGTATAAACCGCCTTCAGCTTCACCAACATGTCTTGGCCAAGGTTGGCACTCCTAGGGCCTGTTGAATAAGTGCACAGATAAGTCGTCGGGCGGATTAAGGGTAAAAATTGGAAGTGGTTGAAACATCTTGAATTACTTACCAAAGATAGCAGCTGTCATCTGGGATACATGGCGTTTTAAGCCGGTCAATTCTGCAGCCGTCTCCTTCAAAGAAGCTTTGGCAGTTTCTGCTCTCTGTACCAAGGTGGCTTTCTCCTTATCCCAGGCGGTTCGTTTTGTGGAAAACCCAGTTTTGAGCTTCTCGCTCTCTTCAAGACTAAGCTTCAGCTTGGAGTCAGTTTCGCGTGTTTCAGCCTCTTGCTGCTCAAGCCTGGTCTTTAAATCGACCACCTGGGATTCAGCCTGAGTTACAGCATCCTGCAAGTAAGAATTAAACAAGTTATAAATATATGTGCCAGGACAAAATTTACAGACAAGTCTTAAGTACGTTGCAAGCAAAGCACTTGACACTTGGGGGCTAATTCAGTCGGATGGATTAAGTGGCTGACGGATAAGACCCGCCTTAGGAAAGGACAAGGTTGAATTCTGTGGCACCTCATTTCGGCGTTTTCAAGGAACCAGCGTGTTGGGTAAGCCGGAGGAAAGATTTCCACAGCCGCTGTTCCGGGTTGTGCGTCGAGCTTCATGCTGTTGTTTCTTCAAAATAAAGTTTGGATCCAAGTAAGCTAAAGGGTGAGAAAACCTTACTTTCTGGCTCACTTGTGGAACTTTCTGTCTTGGCAAAGGCTCTGAGTCGGAGGAAAGGATAGTTACCTCTTCCCCGTCTGCGTGGCTGGCCTCCGCGTCATCCTGATAGTAATCATTGTCAATAAGATGTACAAAAAAGGAGCCAAGGGAATCAAGTTCTACCTCCGACTCATCGTCGTTCAGTGTAAATAGCTCCGTTGTGTCTGTTTTCTTCTTAGCGGGCCTCTTGGGAGCCTTGCTCTTTACCCTGGCCTTTTTGGCCGGCTTGTCATGAAGTTTCTTATTCCAGAAAGGATCATCGGCCTGAGGAAAGCAAGTAATAGTAAGAAGGCAATATATGAGAAGGAAAGATAAGATAACAATGAGCTTGAAATACTTACAGCCGGAGCCAGGTTAAGGGTGCAAAAGGGGTTCAGCCCCGTCTTGCTGCAGTTGTCTAATCTATCATTGAGCAGCATTTTGGTCATCTCATTGATCTCTTTATCATTCAGACGTATTTGGCAGTGACGCTGTGGGTCTTTGGTGTCGCCAGTACACTCGCACATTAAGCCGGGGCGGCGGCTCAAAGGCATGATCCTCCAGGCAACCCAGCATCGGACCAAATCGATGCCAGTTAAGCCGTTGGCCATTAAGGCTCTTATTTTGCTAAAGGTGGATGCATAATTGGCCCGTTCAGCGGCACTGATCCGGTCCGGAAGTGGATGTCTTGGGTTAAGCCGGTGGTCGCGGAAACCCGGCAGAGGATTCTCACCCGCCGGAGAGGTGTCTTGGCAGTAGAACCAAGTCTGGTTCCAGTCTTTGGGGTGACTGGGAAGCGTGGCCGCAGGAAAGGCAGCATCCTTTCGTCTTTGGATAGAAATCCCGCCCAGCTCAAGACTGGGTCCGTCGGTCATTTCTGTTTGACGGTTCAAATAGTAAAACTCTCTAAAAAGATCAACAGTGGGCTCCTCCTGAAGGCACACTTCGCAAAAGACTTGGAAATTGCATATGTTAGAGACTGAAATGGGTCCAATATCTTGTGGATAAAGTTGATAAAAATGCAGAACGTTGCAGAAGAACTTTGAGCCGGGTGGAGAGAAACCCCGGATCATATGGTCAGCAAAAACCACGACTTCGCCGTCCTTTGGATCAGGTCTTATTTCTGTCCCTGGGGCCCGCCAGTGGATAACTTCTTTGGCTGACAAAACGCCCACTTGAACATATTCGTTCAGAGCTTGTTCCGTAATAGTGGAAGCGACCCAATCACATGAGGTGGTTGTCTTAGTCATTTTGGCCTAAAAGGGGGAATAATGGTGGGTCAAATTTGAGATAATAAGCCGCTCGATGGTTACAAGAAGGTAAAAATACTATGCAAGGTTTGGTTCATATACGAACAGATTATTATGAGAAAAGAAATAGTATGGACAAATCAACAAAAGCACAGTTGGGTGATATTAACATCAGACGGATACAGCTGATTTGAGTATTTCATGAATAAGCCGGCTGGTGTTTGGCAGGTCATAAAGTAATATTTTTTAGCCACCCACACAATGGTGTTTGTGCTGGATTTACGAATCTGGGTTTGAGGAAAATTTCATTAAGTGTTGGACAAACAGGTTCCACAAGTGGTGGATTATATTTACGGATCTACTGCAGTTCAGAAAAGGGGAATAATTGCTAAACCTAAATATGACAGTGGAAGAGCACACAAGCTGGGCTTGAATCTCAGGAAGATAGTATGCATCTACGATTGGAAACGGATGCAAAAACTGCTACCGCGCAACTTCCCTACTGTTTTTCTGATCGAAGGGAGCCTTAGCAAAGAGGACTACGATGAACGCCGATGAACGCTGACGAACAGAGGAAACCCTAATGCAGATGGGAACTAGAGAGAGGGGAGTACCTGGCGATGCAAATGATCAGCGGAGAAGCGCCGCCGTTCTCCGGATACGATCAGGTTGATGCAGCGGCCTGGGTCGGAGTTGTTGAAGAAGGTCGATGGAGGCGGCGGAGCTCTGGAAGCGTCGGGTGTCGCGAGGAAGAAGAAGAGGCAGAGGCAGGGGTAAAAAGTGAAAGAGGGGGTCCCTGTCCCTATTTATAAGGGAATGACGAGATGGCAATCACGGAAATCGAGGAGGTGAAAATGATTAAGTGGCTATATGGACGCCTTGATTCTCGGGAAGCTTATTAAGGATAAAGATCCGATGAAGATATCCTGGGTCTTGTGCGGAATTAATGTGCAGGACGTCATGGCGGGTTATAACGATCCTGCTTACACAATGTCATGGCGGATTATGGTGGACGGTATGAGAAGTTCATACTGGAGCATTTTTACTTGAGTTCGAATGAGGATTGATGTGAACAAGTTCAAATCAACCTGGGGCCTAATGTTGGGGATATAATTCTGATGTATGACCCGCCCAGGAGGGGTCGGGTTATACCATTGGCGACTTAAGGTGAGAAGGCCCAAGAAGGCTGAAGAAGATATAAAGGTGGCGGTTCATAAAGCAGGCTTATTCAAGGCCCAAGACCCGGAGGAGACTCAAGGCCCAAGGGTGTGAGCCGCCATGTGATAACTTGTTATATAAGGCAGGTTTAGTTAGAAACCGAGCCGGTCATGTTTGTGTGAGCCGGCCGGGACTCTGTAAACCGCCGGGCATCAACCTGTATATAAAGGGATGACCCGGCGGCGGGTTAACTCAAGAAACAACAAGCCGAGAACTAGGTCAAGCATATTCGCTCCCTTGTGTCCTTTGTCCCATTCAACCCCTTCAAGCTAACCTAGTCGCGATGGCTCCACACCTAAGTCCTTTTGCTAGGACATCTGCCGTGACAAATCCACGACAGGTGTCGAAAAGAAAATTCTTAGAGCCTGTTCGGTTCCTCTCCGCTCCCTCAACTGTGCTCCCGGAGCAGAGCAGACTGCAGCTCATTTTCACGGAGCGGCTCAAAGGGAGCTCCACAGCTCCGCGGATTGGAGCGGAGTGGATAGATTCCGAACAAGGCCTTAGCTAGGTTCATACACCGTGCATAAATAGGCCAACACTTTTGATATTTATGGACTACCTTGCTCCTGTTTTCATGTAGTTTGCTCGCTCCCAGGGAGAAGGGGTGCCACTTGGCTGGCAAAGTGGCCGGCAGCAGGAAGTATGCCGTCGACATCGTCGAGATCCGCTTCAAGGACGGCGCCATGGAAGGCGCTCAACGACCAGATCGTTGTCCTCTCCAAGAGGAGGGGCCAGCTCCAGGGGGTACAGCTAGCTCACCACAGCTCATTCCTCCTCCCTTCTTTTCTGTTTCATGTTCAATTGTTCAGCTACATAAATTAGATTTATGTGGTGGAAATATTTTCACAGAAGCTGCTCAGAGAATTGGCTGAATTAGTGTGTCAGATTTATTCTTAATTAGAAATTTCTCTCTAGCGGTGGTTGTATTGGAAACATCTCCTTCCAAAAAGTAAATGTTTTCACACCAGATATTTAATGTTTCTTCAGATAAGTGATGCAATGAGTAGCACTGTAGTCTTTCATGGAATTTATACTGAAACACACTTGTGAACTCTAAATATTTTTATTTACCTCCAAGATTGAAGCCCTCACTAAAAGGTAAATTCTTATTCCTCTTTGTGCAGGATACTACTGTGAGATTGTCTGAAACATAGAAGACAGACTCAAGCCCCTCCAGGGAAGCATCCAGTATCCCTTCTACCAATTTCGCCGGAACGTCGACCGCCTATGCTGCACCTGAGGTACGCCGTTCTAAAATCCATACAGCTAAGCCATGAGTAGCCTTCAAGTAGCAAGCTGTTATGTTTCGAAATTTATTTGAGAGATAATGTGTTTTGGGCTTTATACTTCACCATGATCTTCTACTATGTATCTGCATCGATAGCGTCTATCGTCATTGCCTTGCCATATACAGACATGCTATGGAGTTTTGCAAGCAAAAGTGAAACCTATAATAATGAGTGACGATTGTGTATGATTACTGGATGAGTAATTCAGGGCAGGAAAGCTAATTTACTGAAAAAAGTAAATACTGTATTAAACATAGTACAGATGTACTTCGCTTGCCAATTTTAATTTCCATTTAGATCTAACATGACGTCGTGCTTATAATTTCCACAAAATATTGCCGGTCACTTGCTTATGTTGGATGTGAAAAACAGCAATATACACTTTGATACTTTGAGGCTATAAGAAACAGTAGGGATGATATGCTAACCCTTCCAGTCTGCAACAATTTATTCTTGGTCCCCTTGCCTCGCTTACAGTTCATGTAGTACCATGTTTATGCTTCAAACCACCTACGACATCCCTCTTCCACCCATTCTATTTTATTGATATTGCTTCTAAATACACATATGCATGTAGTTACTCTTTTACAGTACTAATGCCAGATATCATAAGGTAGAAAAATGTAGTGCTATTTTAGTTATGGAGTCGGCAATGCATGTTACTGGAATGATCAGCTAGCATGCAAATGAGCTCCATTTCTTCTCTTTCATATACGATCTTATGTTCTGCCTGAACATAGATGCTTCCGCTGTGCACCCCATTGTTCTGTCTTATTACAATTGGGTATTGAAAGCGCCTATTTTGAATGCAACAATTTAAATATTTACTGCTCTCTGTCTCCCCATGTTTAGTGACGACGAAGTGATGCATACGGAAACATGTTCGATAAGAATCAGCGTGCCAATATGGAATATAAGGTGAGTGAGTATTGTGTATGATGAGCCCTCCAAACTTTTTGCAAGGCCTGTAAAACAGTGGAATGCAGCACTAACAGAAAGGAAGAACCGTAGACTCAATCGTGGACTACTTGAGTTAACTATTTGCTCAATACATCAAGCACCAGGCCTCTCCTACTCCTGCTCTCACAATGGAAAAGGAGATCAGGCAACTAGGGATCTGAGTACTGTAATTTGATAATTTGTGTTTTTTGGGTGCTAAAATAATATGACTATTGATGTACATTTTTCTTATGATCAGGCATGAAAGTGTCACCTTTTCTTAGAAGTGGCTTATTCTTAGCCAGTCCTTCCAATTAACACCTTATTGATTGGAACATAATGAGTAAATGTATGTGTGATTCTTTCTATTTAAGAGATTCAGATGAAATTATGGAAGCTACAACCTCTGTATCTTATAAGACCTTTTTTATACCAAAAAGCTCCTTACACATTAAGTTATTATAGAGGGAGTATGTGGGAGCGACTGTATCACATTAATAATTTTGCTTTCATCTTGGCATTACCTGCTTGATCTAAACGTTGGGACCGGCACCCTCCCTCGCGCCAAGGCGCGTTCCCGATCTAGTCTACATGTATGGAAGGAAACGGCCGAGCCGTGTGGCTGTTGCGTGAGGTTAGCTAGTGCTGACCGCGTTGTGTGCATGCGTGGAGACGTGGGTGCGTCTGTGCATGTTAGTGGGTTAGTGGCTGTGTTCTGGTCGTGTGAGTCCGGCTATATAAGCCATGCATTGGCGTTGTGTTAAGAGTGAGAATTGAACAAGAGGAAAAGGCACAAAAAATTCCCTGTGTGTTCATGTTCTGCCTCTTGTGTATGTGTGTAGTTTCTTTCTAGCTTCATCGATCCTGGGCAAAGCCAACAGTATCCATATGGGTTCTGCCGTGTCGTCGGTTTGGTCCGGATTTTTCGTTACGGAGTACCTTAATTACGTACCTGTTCCTCTCGGTTGGGCTCTGTTTGGCCTGAACGACGTACGGGTACCTACTTTTTTTCGGGTGAAAAGGGATTTCTCGTTACTCAAGGTGGCCTCTCAGCCGAGGCCAGACGTACAATAGACTCAATCCCCGAGTGAAACCACACAGCGGTCCGGGGGGTCCTTCGCCCATAAGAGGCAAGTTCATGACTACATTTATTTTGTGAACGACAACAAAGAGTAAATGAGATCTCCCTTCCAGCGGCAGCCGCTATATCTTTAATCTCCTGAATGAGGGTGCGATGCACCGAACGATCCTCCACATTTGCTGTGATCATCGCCATAGCCTCCGCGCAATCAAGCTCAACCGTTATTGGCAAACCGGTCCTATGCAGGGCCAACTCAAGGCCCTCCTTGCATGCCGCAAACTCCGCTCCCAGGGCAGTATCGTATGTGCGCAGCTCTCTACATGCAGTATAGATGATTTCTCCTCGATCATCGCGCAAAATCATCCCTCCTCCTACCGCTCCCGACGCCGCAACAAAACTTTCGACGTACGGGTACCTACTTGTCAGGTTTGACATAGGTTGGGTCCATGGTGGATGGGCATGGCTCTGGCTGGCTGGCTAGTACGAGCGAGCGGTGCAGATCCATCATGGCCGCGCGCACATGGCGAACGTGTTTTGGCATTGCCACAGCGATGCAAGGTCACAGGCCGCATTGGTGGTGGTGCAGACGGACGACCGACCTCAGTTAAGCTTAGGGTATTGCCGCGAGGCTGTTGCGATCAACCTCCCCGTGACTACAGCGGCCATTTCTCAAAAAGAAAAAGAAACAAACTATCAGCGGCCATTTCTCAAAAAGAAAAAAAAAACAGTACAGCGGCCAATCGCGACCGACCCATGGGCGTGTGGCCAGCAGCAATCCCACGTAGTAGAAACACGTACGGTCATATCCTCCATGCGTGTCCATAAAAAGAATATTCTCCATGCATGCGTGCCATGGTGGTCTCAGGCTTTTACGAATTTTCTTTTCCAAGAGCACAACTCTGTGAAAGAATTCAGTATTGTTATCCACTATTCCCTTTTAAGATCAAAATCTTCACTTGTTTTCCGATGCCAGAATTCCTCTTATCTATATCTATATCTTCTATATCTATATCTATTACTAATAATAAAGCGAGAAAGATTTCATGATTCTTCTTCCGTTACCCCTTTATATTTGTCAATTTTTGTGTCAACGACAAAGATTGACGGCTGAGATTTAAAACGACAATGGTGTTAATTTATTTTTTTGTAAAAAACGATTCACATTGTCTATCAGTCTACTTCGTGGAAATTACCCCCACATCGCCTACGGGTACAAATCATCGACACGTTGTGGATAGAGCAACCGCTCCCTCCGAGAGCGTCTGGCGTCGCCACCCGGATTCATTGGAGCCGGATCGTCCGCGAGGTATGCTCCATGTAGCCGATCAGGCCTACACCGCACAGCTCGGCGTCGATCAAGCCGCCGCCATGCGCCATCCTGGATCTGCCAGAGAAGGAGAGAGGGCAAATGAGGAAAAGGAGCCATGGGCTGCCGCCGCAGCTATGGGGAGGGGATGAGCGGGAAGAAGGTTGCCTCCCTCCGGTGCACATCTGGCGGTCAATCCAAGAGGTTGGGAGGTGGACACCGTTGATCCGGACGACCACCAGCACCGTTGCTGGGTAGTCGCCTTGACTGCGATTGGCTAGCTACGGCCTACAGGCACGCGGGCCGGCGTTCTGTGCGCACGTGCGGCTACTGGCTGAGCGCACGCAGGGCCGGTTGAGGCCCTAAATGCGGCGGTAACTTGAGCAGTTGTTGCTAGCCCTCATGTTGCGTTTCTCTGATTGCAGGGTCTCAGCCCGAACCAACAGGGAGAGTTCATATGCCATTCACAAGAACAATGTCAATTCTTTTTGTCATTGTCAACATTTTCATAAGGATCACTTTAAGCAGCCTGATGAAATCTCTACTACTTAAAAAGAACGTCCTATCCTGTCTTACATCAATGGTTCTACTACATGATACATGTCGATTGTTTGCTGATGAAAGGAAATAAATGTTTCCTAAACATATCGAACTTACAACTGTTGCAAATATAAACCGTTCGAATTATATTTGTTAATATGGAGGTTGAATTGGTACTTATAAGATAATATTAAAGTGTAGAAAAGAGAATATAGACAACCTACGTATAGACAATTTGCTGCAAAACTAGTTGTGTATAAGAAGGAATCTTTTTAGACTGTGTACATAGACATTTTACACAATGTGATATAGACATACATTTGGAGTTGCTACACCAGTGCTAGATAATCCTGGTTGAGAAAAATAAATACACGGCCGAGAGAACCCTGGTTGCTTGGAAAGATCCAGCAGCCACGCTGACCAGCACATCCGGCTGAACTATTTGTTGAAACGAAAGAACTTACTTTTCTCTTATTAGGCTGCGATCCAACCGAGCTAACTCTAGCTTTTGTAGCTAAAGTGGATTCCTTCACATATTGCATAGTCCCACCTTGCTCCCTTAAAGCTGAACCCATCAATTTAAATACAACTACGAGTTAAAATCAATAAGTCACCTACGGCTGGCCATAGTGGTGGTATCTTAGCTAGTATCATGCATTTGGGAATAGCAAACACGTTGATATGGCAAAGAATTAAAGAAGAGAGAGAGATGATTAGAGGAACATAGGTAGATACCATATCATATTAAATGCTATGCTACTTTATGTCATGCATGGCAATAAATAAAATAATCTATGATACTACTCTATGATACTATGCACTATTAAGGTAGTATCATGATACTACTATATGATACTCTCCACTATGAATACCCTAAAGGATAAATATGTAGAAGGAAGAGGGTGAGGAGTGGGTCCCCTTAATCCCCATGGAGAACAAACACACCATTGTTTGGTTATATATATGAGTGGCTAAGTGACCATCGGCCTAAGGATCTGAGCGGAAAAGACGAACCACTAAGTGGACCCCGACTAAAAAAATGCGCGTATTAATTGCCATGTTGAAATGGGATATTGTGGACATTCTGAGTACATCAATTAAATCCCCTCGATCAATGGAAATATTGGGCTAAGTGACCCCAGCATAATGACCTACGTCGATGACCCATGCAAAAATATAGACACGTCTAAGTGGACCACTGGCCTAATAATACCAAAACGAGGGAGTATAACATAAGAGCCGATGACCACCGGCACTAGAGCTCGTTTCGTGATTAATTTGCACAGTTGATGTAAATATCTTCTAGACATTGGGTGTGTGTATTTTGGTGGATGGGACAATTAACGCTTTCTTCGTAGTGAAGCACAACTATGCTTGCACATACAATTTTCACTAAATTCGAGTACATGTCAAAATTCTATCTCCTTGCAACGCACGGGTGTATGTGATAGTCCATTCTGTAGAACATCTAGAACTTCAATTTACTGATTAAACTTATGTTGATGATGTGTTAAAAAAACTTTGATGATATTTGCACGTAGGTGTATTTTATCTCTCTTTGAGGTACAAGTAATTTGCAAGGATCCTCATGTTTTGTTGGAAGCAAACAACATGTTCTTTCAAGTATTGAGCACTTGGACTTCTGATCGATTGGTTCCCCGCATGTATAGTGACCATCCCACTTTGTTAAAACAACTATTACGAGAAGGACTAATAAATCAGGATGAAGGTAGTAGCTCGTTTGCTCACTTTAGCCTAGGCAAGCGTGATTGATTTGCGTTCCATTGGTTTATTTTCTTCAAGGGGCTGAGGATATAGATGGTGGAGACGTGCGTCATTGTCATTGGTCATCATCACATTTTCTTCTTCTTCTTCTTTTCACACGTCTTTCAAGTATTAGATGCCAAGGGTCAAGGAAAACCGTGTAGTCCCCTCTTCCATTCTTGGCAAAGATAGAACGATGCTGTTACAGTGCGCATGCTGACATGAATATGCTATTGGGCTTGCAAAATGCGTAAGGTGGTTCGGTAACATGCTAGTGCCATATGGACACAGAGTTTGTGATACCGACCTCACATGCATCCGATCCGGGTGA
This sequence comes from Thinopyrum elongatum, assembly GCA_011799875.1. Taxonomy (NCBI): domain Eukaryota; kingdom Viridiplantae; phylum Streptophyta; class Magnoliopsida; order Poales; family Poaceae; genus Thinopyrum; species Thinopyrum elongatum. The sequence continues at coordinate 658,646,177 of CM022298.1, forward strand.
AGAGTAAAATCCAGAAAATAGTATAAAAAAAACATCATCAGTGCTACTAGGAACTATACAATCACCTTTTATTTTTGTGAGAAACTGTACCACTATACCTCCCATGCAAGTAGTTAAACGCTTGGCCATCAAGACAAAAAATAAGGTGATGAATGGGTCTCATGATCCATCTTCAAAACCTAATCGATCTATGACTAGTAACCTAACATATATGCGATGTAACTCCAAATTAAGGTCGTGCTGCCTTGTGCATACCGGCTAACGACATCCAACGTAGAAATAATCTCAAAATAAAATATGTGAAAAATAATCTAGTCAAAATGCCCTGCGTCGCCCCCGCTCGGGCGACTCGGGCGGGATCTCAACCCTAGCCGCCGGGGGCTCCCCGTCCTTCCATCCCTTCCTCCGCCGCCGCCGAAGGATGCCGCCGGCCGATAGCCCGGGGGCTGACGGCGGTGGCGGGGGCCTTCCCTCTCTCCTGCGCCATGGGGGCGGTGCGGAGCCCCGCGGCGTGTGGTGGCACGGCCGATCTGTCCTTGGCGGCGTGGCGGGCCTGCCTTGACCCGCGGCGGCACGGCGGCCGCCTCGGCCTAGGGCGGCGATGGTGGCGGGTGCGGCGGCCGGCCCTGCTTCGGGCAGCGGCCTTGGCTGCGTTCGGCGGCGGCGGCCGAGTCTGCGGCGACGGACCATCTGACCTCGGATCGGCGGTGGCGGCATGGAGGGCCTGGTGGTTGGGTCTGCGCCATGCGTGGTTTGCCCTCCGGACAGATCTGATCTGGCTGGTGCGGCCTGCTCGATGCGCGGCGGCTCAGATCGGCGGCGACCCGTGCACACAATGCTTGATGGAGGTTCTTCGAGTGGATCCGGGTGAAAACCTCGTTCTCGGCTTGATGCCAAGACCGGCGTTGGCGGCACTCTTTTGTGTCATTACCTTCTTGAAGGCATCACCGTGGAGAAGCTCCAGACCTCTATCCACTACCTCCGGGGGAAACCCTAGATTAGTAGATCGGATGACGGCAGCGCGTTGGTGTCGTTTCCTCCTTGGGGGCGTCATTCTTGGAGGTGTACACGGGATCGAGGGACCAGTGGGCGGCTTCTTTGGTGGAGCGGTGCTTCATCCTACACATGGATGGCGGCGGATCTCGGCGGCGTGGCTCAGTGGAGACTCGGCGCCCGATGCGCGGAGATGGACTTGCGCAGGAGGAGGTAGCTCTCTGGCGTCATGGTGGCGTCGATGGTAGAGTGGCCTGACAAGGTAGAAGCCTCAATATCTGCTCTGAAGACGGACCTGCGAAAGATGCCGGCGACGACACATGTGAGTGCGTCAGACCGGTTTGTGCCCCAGACCCGGTATGTGGCTCGGCTGGGGCTTCCGGCTTTTGATGATAGGCTTAGGTGAGTGGTCTGGGTATTTGGCCCAGGTAGCACCCCTTCATCATATGGATAGGAGTAGTGACAAATGTTGCCAAGATGGCGGATTCAGGCATATTGTTGTAATACTTTGTAAGGTCCTCGAGAATAATCAATAAAAGTGGCCGCATGCATCTCCCAGATGCAGAGGCCGGGGGTCATCCTCCTTTTCTAAAAAAAAAATTGATGTACTACCACCCGCTAGGCTTCTAGGCTAGGAGTAAGGTGTAGTAATAGCTAGCTAATGAAAATGTTGGATGAAGCAACAGTGGTCGGTGTGGGCATGGGTGACGGGGGAAGCACACAAATGGAATGGCCGGTCGATCGCTATCAATTAGCTGGGGTCACCAGTCCACAAAGCACGCGGGTAGCTACTGGAGTAGAAAATTACTGTGCGGTTAAAATGAGCAAGCCAGCTGCTACTGTAGCCTTCATGCATGCATGTATGTATGTGCCTGTGTGACGCGCGCTGAGCTTCACTCACATCACATGTCTGTACATCCCATTGCGCGAAAGGAATTAGCGTTGCCAAAGGACCGACCGATCAGGCTCCACAGACGCGCTGCTTGCCCGCAGTTTCCTTCCTTGTGCCCAGCCCCGTCGTCACTGCCATCCATCCATCGACACGTTGCGGGTGCTCGGCCCGGCACAGCACGCGCCTTCGCTTTCCATCGCGGGCTCGCAGCTGCTCTTAAACCGATCCTCACCCTAGCGTGGTCGTTCTGCCCCGCCATTGCTCTCCTCTCTCCAGCTCGAACCCGTCAAGCTACCTAGCAATCGGAGCAGCGAGGGTGAGTCCCCTCTCCCTCCGTCCCATCGACCCCGGCCGGCGATCAACTTCTTCTTCTTCTTCTTGATTCTTTCCTGTTGAAATTAAGCCGACTGTGTGCTGCGTTGTAGGTAGCCGATCTCGTCCTAGCAGACATGGACGGCCAGAAGATCCCAGGTTCGGTCAGGCTGGCCTGCGGATGGGTGCTCCTCAGCGCCTGCGCCATGGCCTTGGTCCACTACACCCTCTCCTGCAGCCAGGTAATTACCCCTTGGACCCTGTACATTCCGATCGAGTTTCTGACCGACCGATCCATCACGCGCCGGTCCTGTTCGTCGTCTGCATGCAGGCCATGACCTGCAAGTGCGATGCGCTGACGGACACCAAGGCCGCCTGCTTCAGCGCCCTCTGGATCGGGACTCTATGCTGCGCTGGATCCCAGACGACCGCGGCGGCGCTGGCGCTGCTGCTCCCACGCCGCCCCCGCTGGATCATCCGTGAACTGGCCAACTTCTCGGTCGCGGTCGCCGGCGCCGGCCACTGCATGTTCCATGGCGCCATCTACATCCTCCACACAGGAGTCTACTTCGCACTGGCCTCGATCCTGTTCATGCTGGGCGACATCATCTGCGGCATGGCTCTCTACCTGGTAGGTGAGGACTGAGGAGTAGGGCAAGCAAGACGCACCACGCAGCCACGCTTAGTTGAGCTAGCCGCATGAGATTATGTGTGATTATGTGCATGTATCAGCTCGTGGGAGAGGTACTGATGAGTGGTTCTAGCTAAGGAAGAATAAACCTGTAGAATGCACGCAGTATACTGCGATCGAGGAGAGGACTGATCGAGTGCCGTATGTATGTGTGAATCTACCAGTGTCCGGGATTTATGTTCATGAACTCATATGTATGTCGTTTCTCGTGTTGATCATTGTTTTCCATTAATTCAACCACCTGCAACTGCTGGCGTATGCATGTATTCATCTGGGTTCAGCTGTGTCGTCGGTTTGGCCCGGATTTTTCGTCACGGAGTACCTTACATGTTCCTCTTGATTGGCTGGGTGCGTCGTGGCTCCGTTCAGATCGTGTTCACGTCTTGGCTCCGTTTGGTCTGGACTCTGGACTCGACGACGGGTACCTACTTGCGAGGTTTCAGATAGGTTGGCTCCTTCGGATGGGCATGGCTCTGGCTGGCTGGCTAGTACGAGCGGTGCAGATCCATCATGGACGGCCGCGTGCACATGACGGACGTGCTCGTGCTTTGCCACAATGATGCAAGGTCGTAGTCGTAGCAATATGACACACGGCACGGGCCATCCAGCAAGATAAATTGGCGGCTGTCGCGGTCATCCTGCGCGTAACTACAGCCGTCATTTCTCAAAAGAGAAAAACCTGTAGCGGCCATTCGTGACCGACGCGTGTGGCCAGCAGCAATCCCTCCCACGTAGCAGAGACATGATCATAAACCGCATGCAACTTGTGGTTTGCAAGGGTATAGTAATTCACACAGACAGTCACGGTCATATCCACCATGCATGCATGCAAATTCTAAAAGAAAAAGGAGACAATATCAGGTCAAAACCAGGTTGACTCGGCAACGAAAACCCACAGGGACGAAAAGTGGCTGGTTTCGAGAGTTCGTGGTGCAATCTGTCCGATTTTAGAGTTGAAGGACCAAAAATGAGCAGACCGAAGAATTGAGGGACGAAAAGTAGACTTTTCTCTTTATATTACATGTAATTATATGGATTTCAGGATTTTGGTAATGGGATAGCCCGGTTGTAAAAGCAGACATTTGAGGGGTGATCGGCCACTAATTGCGAATGCGCCCTGACGCGTACATGGACGTTTAGGGGCCGTATTAGCTAGGTCCAGTGTGGACATTAGGGGGGCGGATTAGCTAGGTCCGGCGCAGACTGTAGGGAGTTGAATTAGTTAGGTCCCGCTGTAGATGCTCTTGTACACTATTCCCCTCTAAGGTCAATCTTCACTTGATTTCTAATGCCAAAATTCCTCTTATCAATTCTAAGAACATGTAGAACTTTAATTTAATGATTAAACTTATGTTGATGATACATTTATGTCACACATTTCCAGAATCTCGGCTGACATGAAATACATTTTATTGGCCGTTGCAATAGCCCATGCATGTAAGTGTTTTTTGTTTTTGTTTCCTAGCTAATAGCAATTTTAATATATACCATAGAACAATTGTTCTACGGGTTTGGCTTCAAAAAAAATTGCTAGGATCTTTGATTTTGTTTTGTGGATGCTAATAAAAATGTTGCATGTGTTGAGGGCTCTAAACTTTTGATCGATCGGTTCTCCAATCTCACTTTGTTAAAGCAACTAGCTCGTTTGCAAGTACAGTTGCTTTGCTTTGCATTGGTTTCCACTCTCACTTTATAAAAGCAACTAGCTCTAGAATCATCATGTCTTCTTCTTTTAACACGTCCTTCGAGTAGATGGCACGAGTCGAGAAAAACCGCGTGGCCTTTGAGCCCCACCTTCCATTCTAGGCAAAGGTTGAACAGTGCAATGTTCTAAAGAAAAACTTTTGCCCTAGTAGAAAACAGGGCTTTCGTCACAGCCGGATCGGAGCATTAGTCCCGGTTGCATTATGAACCGGGACTAATGTGAGCATTAGTCCCGGTTCGAGCGGCTAGGGCGCTGGGCAGGCATTAGTCCCGGTTCAAATGGGACCTTTAGTCCCGGTTTGAGCCACGAACCGGGACTAAAGGTAGCGATGCCCTTTAGTCCCGGTTCGTGGCTCAATGCCCTTTAGTCCCGGTTCGTGGCTCAAACCGGGAATAAAGGTTAGACCTTTAGTCCTGGTTCGAGCCACGAACCGGTACTAAAAGGGTTGAGGCTTTAGTCCTGGTTGGTGGATCCAACCGGGACTAAAGGGGTTTTGAAATTTGTTTTTTGTTTTTCCATTTGTTCTTTGTGTTTAGTTTCTGTTTTAAATTGCTTATATCTTTTAGGTTATTTGATGTTTTTGAGTGATTCTTTTTGCATTAGATTCAAAATTTTGTCTAGTTTCTGTTTGTGCCATTAGTTTTCAAATTTGAATGATTTGAATATGAATTTGTTCAAATTTGCTTCAAACCCTAGATTGTGAATAATTTGAGTTTAAAAATAGTTTTTAATTTAATTCTTTTTGCTCCTAGTCACATGTTAGATTATTGTCGCAGTAAGATTTATTTGGTTATTTTTAGAATAATTTATATTATGATTTTAATTAAAACAGTACTGTTTTGCTTATATAGTTGTTTTAGTCCTTTAATTTTTGTTTTCAATTATTTTTAGTTAGTTCTTTATGTAGATTTTAACATGTTGTAGTATACTTCTGTTAGACAACAGTAGATAAATTTTTATAATTAATTAATATTAATTTTGCTAAAGTTTTGTATTAATAGTTGTTTAGCCTTTAATAATAGTTGATAGAATTAGTTTTGCTATATTAAAAGTAATTCTTTTTGCCACTTTAATAGAACGTGACTCTGGCTTGGTTAACCTTAGTTGTGACTCTGGCTGGGACGGTGCTAGCAGATGTAGTCGACGGTAGGATTGGATGGACACCATCCCAGACTAAAGAGGTTCAAACTCTACTCCCCCCCCCCCCCCCCCCCGCGTGTATCGCCATTTCAGTTTTCTAAAAAACAAAAAAAATGATAAAAACTTCAAAAATTAAAATCCTTCGAGATGTAGTTATGTTACTACATCTACTAGTTAGGAAAATTAAAAACTTAAATTTGGACATGTTTTGCAAAAAAATGTTATGAAAAAGTAAAACGGACATATCTTTTGCATACGATGTCGAAAAAACCCGCATAATATATCAAAAAAATCAGCACGAAAATCCGCATCCGATTTCGACATCCGTAGGCCGTTTTGCAAATTTTCGAAATCTCAAATTCTTAAAGGAAAAAAAGTTATGCTCAAATTTCAGTTTTTTTGAATTTTGATTAAATCTGGTCAAACTGTGGTCAAACTATCGTCAAACTACTTATTCAAGAAATATTAGTGTTACTAAATAATTATTTTAGTTTTTTTGAATTTTGGTCAAACTATGGTCAAATCTGGTCAAACTATGGTCAAACTACTTATTCAAGAAATATTAGTGTTACTAAATAATTATTGTTTTTTAGAATAATAGTTTCAAACTCAAACGGTGCTTAATGCTCAAGTTCAACTCCTAAGGGTTAATATGATTGACAACTTAGTATTGTCAGGAAAACAACAAGTGCAGACTTAGAAATTAGGGGGAATAGAACTCGAAAGTTAAGCGTGCTCAAGCTGGAGTAGTGAGAGGATGGGTGATCGGCCGGAAAGTTAGACGATTTGGAATGAGTGCTGATTAGAGATTAAATTCTGAAGCAGTGAGGAGGGAGGGGTGATTATTGATTAAATTGTCAAATAATTCAAAGATTTGAAAATCAGAAAAAAAAAATTTACAAAAAAATTCCTTTAGTCCCAGTTGGTAACACCAACCGGGACTAAAGGTCCTCCAGCCCCGCTCCAGCCGGCGGCCACGTGGAGCCCCTTTAGTCCCGGTTCGCGTTGATTATTGATTAAATTGTCAAATAATTCAAAGATTTAAAAATCAGAAAAAAATTTCAAATTTTTTTTTCAAAAAAATTCCTTTAGTCCTGGTTGGTAACACCAACCGGGACTAAAGGTCCTCCAGCCCCGCTCCAGCCGGCGGCCACGTGGAGCCCCTTTAGTCCCGGTTCGCGTTCGTAAGCGAACCGGGACTAAAGGTTAGAGGCTTTAGTCCCGACCCTTTTGTCCCGGTTCCAGAACCGGGACTAAAGGCCCTCTGGAACCGGGACAGAAGCCCTGTTTTCTACTAGTGCTGATCTATTCATATTCAATCTTGACAGTACAACGAACACTAGAAATTAAAAAAAATTACATCCACATCCTTAAACTACCTAGCAACGACTACCAGCACTGAAACGAGCTGAAGGCGCGCCACCGTCGTCGCCCCTTCCTCGCCGACTACAGTGTACTTATTACAGTGCACATGCTGAGATGCTCGATCGATCATGAGAGCATGGCTACTGGGCTTGCAGCAAGGTTGTTCGTTAAGATAATACCGGCACATATATACATCAGTTACTACAAAATATACCACTCTAACTTTTATTTTTCCGAGAAACTATACCAGTCTAACTACATGCGAGGCAATAGTAACTCAACACTAGGCCATCAAGACCAAAAAATAAGCTGATGAATGGGTCTCCAGATCGATCGTCAAAACCTAATCGATCGATGAGCACTCACATATAGTACGCAATGTAACTCAAAATTAAGGATGTGATGCCCTGCACATACCGGCTAACGACGTCCAAGGTAGAAATAATCTCAAACCAAAGTATATAAAGAATAAACTATAGTCAAAATAATGTACTACTACCTGCAAGTAGGCTCCGAGGCTAAAAATAATCTCAAACCAAACCAAAATGTCGGCAAACCAAACCAAGTGGACAAGGGTGATCTAGGGATAGCGACTAGTAGTACCGCAAATGGAATGGCCGGGTTCATAGCTGGGGTGAGTAGTGCACAAAGCACGCGGGTTGCTACTGGAGTAGAAAATTACTGCGTAGTTAAAGTGGAGTTAATTGCACAGAAGTATCACAATTGGGGCATCACATGCAGATTGGTACCAAGATTGCTAATTTTTGCGTGTCAGTACCAAGATTGTGCCAGGCCGTTGCAAATAAGGCTAAACCTGTGTTTTATACGTATTGACGCTCGATCTGACAGCTCGGGCCCACCCGTCAGGTGCCACGGTGGCCAATCGGCACGTGCCCGCGCGCTGACGAGGACGAGCCGCTCTCTTACCCCGGTCGGGGCGCACAGGTTCGTCCCCCACCCCACCATTCCCCTTGAACCCTCTTCCTCCTCGCTCGTTCCCTCCCTCGCCGCCGCCCGGGTTCCCTACTACCGGTCGTCGCACCGCGCCGCCGACGCCATGGTTTTCGAGGAAGAAAGCAGCGACGATCAGTCTAGCCTCCCGTACATGCACTCCTCCTCCACCACCGACGGGCTTAACCAGGATCAGTACCGTTGAGCTAGGTTTCGGGTTAGGGTTTCAGATTTGGGGTTTCTTGATTTGGTTGATTTAGCTGGGTTTTGATTTGGCCATTGTCTTTGTACGAGCTTCTGTAGGTCCCTTTCAGCCTTGAAGATCCAGAATACAAGGGGCTTGAGCTGGATCTGATGTCCCCATGTGAGAAGCACGGCAAGGCATCTGAGAGGCTTGTTACCTTTAAGGGAACAGACACAGGCAGGAGGTTTTTAGCATGTGCAGAGCCGGTATGAATTGTAGGCATAGTGGTTTTTTTTCTTAGTTTGACACTGGCATATTTAACTGGAGTACAATGGCATAGTTGTTTTGGTTGACAGTGGTACTAGAGTAGCTTATTTAGTATAAGATCAGTACAGTGGCATAGTTGTTTTGGTTGATATGTAGTTTAATGTCAGTAAACCTGGTTTTGCATAAGCTCTTGTAGTTGAATTCAGAGGTATTTTCCATTTGGTACATGTTTGTTTATTTATGGATCAGCCACTGGTGGCTTGACACTAGTTAGTGGATATGCTCTTGTATTGATGCAAAAAAAAATAGTGCAATGGTAGTATAATATTTTAGTGTATATGCTCTTGTTCTGGTGCTAAATATTTTGCTATTTTGAGTGACACCATGTACTGCATATGCTTTTGCAGTTGGAGTTGGTTACCAACAGAGTGTTGAATGACGTACAATTTAGCTTGACTAGTTAAAAATGTAGTGCATTTGCTGTTGAAGTAGGAAATTCCTCTAGTTAAAAATGTAGTGCATTTAGCTTCAACAATCTTTAGCTGAATGCTGGTTTGCACATGTTGTTATTTTGTGGGTATATGCTCTTGTTCTGATGCTAAATGTAGCTCTTCTTGCTATTTTTGCAGTGATCTTGCTCTTCTTCTGTATTTACTTGGGGTATGAAATCTGTTGCTGTTCTTGCTGTTTTTGCAGGAAGGTCATAATTGTGGCTTTATTGAATGGGTTGATCACCAGTGGCCCCCAACAATGAAGAATGCATTGTTGAAGCTGTGGGCAATGGTTGAAAATACCAAAAGTGCTAGGGTGAATGATAATCTTGAAAGTGCTTTAGCTATTCATCATCTGACAGAAGAGAAGAACAAGCTGGAGGCCAACTATGACAAGTTAGTCCAAGATGTGCATGAACTTATGAATTTCCAGGAGGAAAGGGTGATTGATTTCAGTTATCTGCAGTCTAACCTTACATATCAGCAGCAGTGCAGAAAAGAACTGGTGGCTGATATGAAGGCAGAGATGGCAACTCAGATGGCAAAGAAAGATGCAGAGACCCAGAAGCTTAATCAGAAGTACGAACTACTGGTTAACCTGACAAGAGCTCAAGCAACAGTCATCCAGAACTTGAAGTTGAACAATATGAAAGAGAAGCAAGTGCTGAGTGAAGCTAGGATGAATTTGGGGTTGAAGAATGCAGAGCTCACAAAGTGTGAGAAGAAGCTCACCCAAGAGAAGCTAGAGTTGAAGCTTCAGGTTGCTGATCTGCTTAAGGGAAAGGAAAAGCATATTGAAGAGAAGTGCTAGTTAGAGCTTCAGATTGCTGAGCTCTTGAAGGGACAGGAGAAGCTGAAGGAGAAGATCAAGGGGATTCAGGCCATTTTAGAGAAGTAAAGAAGATGAATATGAGATTAGTGGCATTGCTGACCTTTTGGGAATGATGGTTGTGTAATGACCTAGCATCAATGAATTATGGTTGTGTACTGTATGGTTGTACTAATTGTGAACTATGGCTGTGTATGTATGTAGTAGTTATGCTATTCATCCTTTTGTGAGAAAAGGATGAACTATGCATTTGAACTTGAACTCCACTATGTATTGTGAACAATGGTTCTGTATGCCTATAATCAGTTGAACTCCAGTAAGTATTATGTGCTATGATTGCTAGACTAGAAATGGATGTGTATGCCTATTATCTATTGACCTCCATTAATTATTGTTTGCTATGATTGCCATACTATAAATGCTGATATCATGCATTGGAACAATAAATTTGACATGACTGGTACAATAAATTTTATGATTTCTCATGCACTAGGTCTTATATTAGATGCTTATGTTAGCATTGGAAGATTGTTACATGGTTATGTTTAGGTGGTTCCGTCGACCTTGAGCCACCCTAAACCCTAAAATGTTAGTTTAGGTGGTTCCATCGACCGTGAGCCACCCTAAACCCTAAAATGTTAGTTTAGGTGGTTCCGTCGACCCCGAGCCACCCTACACCCTAAAACGTTAGTTTAGGTGGTTCCGTCGACCCCAAGCCACCCTACACCCTAAAATGTTAGTTTAGGTGGTTCCGTCGACCCAGAGCCACCCTAAACCCTAAAATGTTAGTTTAGGTGGTTCCGTCGACCGTGAGCCACCCTAAACCCTAAAATGTTAGTTGTTGGGGATCGTAGCAGAAATGAAAATTTTTCTACGCATCACCAAGATCAATCTATGGAGTAATCTAGCAACGAGGGAGAGGGGAGTGCATCTACATACCCTTGTAGATCGCTAAGCGGGAGCGTTGCAAGAACACAGATGAAGGAGTCGTACTCGTAGCGATTCAGATCGCGGTTGATTCCGATCTAAGCGCCGAACAATGGCGCCTCCGCGTTCAACACACGTGCAGCCCGGTGACGTCTCCCACGCCTTGATCCAGCAAAGGGGAGAAGGAGAGGTTGGGGAAGACTCCGTCCAGCAGCAGCACGACGGGGTGGTGGTGGTGGAGGAGCGCGGAACTCCAGCAGGGCTTCGCCAAGCACTACGAGAGACGAGGAGGGAGAGAGGTAGGGCTGCACCGAGGGAGAGAACAATTCATGTGTTGGGCAGCCCCCTAGACCTCAAGTATATATAGGGGGAGCGGAGGGGCTGCGCCCCCACCTAGGGTTCCCTCCCTAGGGGTGGCGGCAGCCCCCAGATCCCATCTAGGTGGCGGCCAAAAGGGGGGGAGAGAGGGGAGGCGCACCAGGGTGGGCCTTAGGGCCCATCTGCCCTAGGGTTTGCCCCCTCCTCCTCTTAGAGGCGCCTTGGGCCTTGGTGGGAGGCGCCCCAGCCCACCTAGGGGCTGGTCCCTTCCCACTATTGGCCCACGCAAGCCTCCGGGGCTGGTGGCCCCTCCCGGTGGACCCCCGGACCCTTCCAGTGGTCCCGGTACACTACCGGTGATGCCCGGAACACTTCCGGTGGCCAAATCCTCACTTCCTATATATCAATCTTTACCTCCGGACCATTCCGGAACTCCTCGTGACGTCCGGGATCTCATCCGGGACTCCAAACAACATTCGGTAAACGCGTACATACTTTCCCTATAACTCTAGCGTCATCGAACCTTAAGTGTGTAGACCCTACGGGCTCGGGAGACATGTAGACATGACCGAGACATCTCTCCGGCTAATAACCAACAGCGGGATCTGGATACCCATGTTGGCTCCCACATGTTCCACGATGATCTCATCGGATGAACCACTATGTCAAGGATTCAATCAATCCCGTATACAATTCCCTTTGTCTACCGGTATAGTACTTGCCCGAGATTCGATCGTCGGTATCCCGATACCTTGTTCAATCTCGTTACTGGCAAGTCTCTTTACTCGTTCCGTAACACATCATCCCGTGATCAACTCCTTGATCACATTGTGCACATTATGATGATGTCCTACCGAGTGGGCCCAGAGATACCTCTCCATCACACGGAGTGACAAATCCCAGTCTCGATTCGTGCCAACCCAACAGACACTTTCGGAGATACCCGTAGTGCACCTTTATAGCCACCCAGTTACGTTGTGATGTTTGGTACACCCAAAGCATTCCTACGGTATCCGGGAGTTGCACAATCTCATGGTCTAAGGAAAAGATACTTGACATTAGAAAAGCTTTAGCATACGAACTACACGATCTTGTGCTAGGCTTAGGATTGGGTCTTGTCCATCACATCATTCTCCTAATGATGTGATCCCGTTATCAATGACATCCAATGTCCATGGTCAGGAAACCGTAACCATCTATTGATCAACGAGCCAGTCAACTAGAGGCTCACTAGGGACATGGTGTTGTCTATGTATCCACACATGTATCTGAGTTTCCTATCAATACAATTCTAGCATGGATAATAAACAATTATCATGAACAAGGAAATATAATAATAACCAATTTATTATTGCCTCTAGGGCATATTTCCAACAGTCTCCCACTTGCACTAGAGTCAATAATCTAGTTCACATCGCTATGTGATTAACACTTACAGGTCACATCGCCATGTGACTAACATCCAAAGAGTTTACTAGAGTCAATAATCTAGTTCACATCACTATGTGATTAACACTCAATGAGTTCTGGGTTTGATCATGTTATGCTTGTGAGAGAGGTTGTAGTCAATGGGTCTGCAACATTCAGATCCTTATGTACTTCGCAAAACTCTCTGTCATATTGTAGATGCTGCTACCATGTTCCACTTGGAGCTATTCCAAATGGTTGCTCCACTATACGTATCCGGTTTTTCTACTCATAGTCATCCGGATAGGTGTAAAAGCTTGCATCGACGTTACTCTTTGCGTCGAACTCTTTATCACCTCCATAACCGAGAAACATTTCCTTATTCCTCTAAGGATAATTTTGACCGCTGTCCAGTGATCCACTCCTGGATCACTCTTGTACCCCTTTACTAGACACGTGGCAAAGCACACATCAGGTGCGGTACACAACAAGGCATACTGTACAGAGCCTATGGCTAAGGCATAGGGGATGACCCTCGTCCTTTCTCTTTCTTCTGCCGTGGTCAAGCTTTGAGTCTTACTCAACTTCACACCTTACAACTCAGGTAAGAACTCCTTCTTTGACTGATCTATTTTGAACTCCTTCAAAATCATGTCAAAAGGTGTGTGTTCCTTTTGAAAGTATCACCAAGCGTCTTGATCTATCTCTATAGATCTTGATACCCAATATGTAAGCAGCTTTATCCAGGTCTTCCTTTAAAATCACTCTTCAAACAACCGTTTATGCTTTCCAGAAATTCCACATCATTTTGGATCAACAATATGTCAATCACATATACTTATCAGAAATGTTGTAGTGCTCCCACTCACTTTCTTGTAAATACAAGTTTCTTGCAAACTTTGTATAAACCCAAAATCTTTGATCACCTCATCAAAGCATATATTCCGACTTCGAGATGTTTGCTCTAGTCCATGGAAGGATCGCTGGAACTAGCATACCTTTTAGCATCCTTAGGATCGACAAAACCTTTCTGGTTGTATCACATACAACCTTTCCTCACGAAAAATGGTAAGGAAACTTGTTTTGACATCCATCTGCTAGATTTCATAATCGAAAAAATGCAGCTAATGCTAACATGATTCCGACGGACTTAAGCATTGCTACGGGTGAGAAGATCTCATCGTAGTCAACTCCTTGAACTTGTGGAAAACTCTTTGCCACAAGTCGAGCTTCACAGACGGTGAAATTACCGTCCACGTCCGTCTTCTTCTTAAAGATCCATTTATTCTCAATGGCTTGCCGATCATCGGGCAAGTCCACCAAAGTCCATACTTTGTTCTGATACATGGATCCTATCTCGGATTTCATGGCCTCTAACCATTTGTCGGAATACGGGCCCACCATCGCTTCTCCATAGCTCGTAGGTTCATCGTTTTCTAACAACATGACATCTAAGACAGGATTACCGTACTAATCAGTAGTAGTACATATCCTTGTCAGCCTACGAGGTTTGATAGCAACTTGATCCGAAGCTTCATGATCACCATCATTAACTTCCTCTTCAACAGACGTAGGTTCCACAGAAACATCTTTCTGTGTTGCACTACTCTCCGGTTGACGTAAAGGTTCGACAACCTCATCAAGTTCCATCTTCCCTCCACTCAATTCTTTCGAGAGAAACTCCTTTTCGAGAAAGGACCTGTTCATAGCGACAAACACTTTGCCCTCGGATCTGAGATAGAAGGTATACCCAACTGTTACCTTTGGGTATCCTATGAAGATGTATTTGTCCGCTTTGGGTTCGAGCTTTTTCCGGTTGAAGCCATAAGCATCGCAGCCCCAAACATTAAGAAAACGACAACTTTGGTTTCTGGCCAAACCAATGTTCATACGGCGTCGTCTCAACGGACTTAGATGGTGCCCTATCTAAAGTGAATGCAGCTGTCTCTAACGCATAACCCCAAAATGATAGCGGTAGATCAGTAAGAGACATCGTAGATCGCACCATATCTCATAAGGTTCGATTACGACGTCTGGACACACCATTACTCTGTGGTGTTCCAGGTGACTTCAACTGTGAAACTATTCCACAATGTCTTAAGTGATTGCCAAAACTCATAACTCAGAAATTCTCCCTCGATCAGATCGTAGGAGTTTGATTGTTATGATGATTCTTAACTTCACTCTGAAATTGCTTGAACTTTTCAAACGTTTCAGACTTGTGCTTCATTAAGTAAATATTCCCATATCTACTCAAATCGTCAGTGAAGATGAGAAAATAACGATATCCACCGCACGCCTCAATTCTCATTGGATCACACACATCAGCATGGACGATTTCCAACAAGTCACTTGCCCGTTTCATTGTACCTAAAACGGTGTCTTAGTCATCCTGCCCAAGAGGCATGGCTCGCATGTGTCAAGCGATTCAAAATCAAGTGACTCCAAACATCCATCAGCATGGAGTTTCTTCATGCATTTTATCCCAAAATGACCTTAGCGGCAGTGCCACAAGAAAGTGGTACTATCATTACTAACTCTGCATCTTTTGGCGTCAATATTATGAACATGTGTATTACTACGACCGAGATTCAATGAACCATTCACATAGGGTGCATGACCATGAAAGGTATTATTCATGTAAACACAATAACCATTATTCTCTGTCTTAAATGAATAATCGTATTGCAATGAACATGATCTAATCATATTCATGCTCAACGTAGACACCCGATAACATTTATCTAGGTTCAACACTAATCTTGAAAGTAGATGGAGCGTGCGATGGTGATCTTATCAACCTTGGAAACACTTCCAACACACATCGTCACCTCGCCCTCAGCCAGTCTCCGTTTAGTCCGTAGCTTTTGCTTCAAATCACCAATAATGGCAACTGAACCGGTATCCAATACCCAGGTGCTACTAGGAGTACTAGTAAGGTACACATCAATAACACATATATACTTTGTTTGAAGTTGTCAGCCTTCTTATCTACCATGTATTTGGAGTAGTTCCGCTACTAGTGACTGTTCCCCTTACAATGGAAGCACTCGGTCTCGGGTTTGGGTTCAACCTTGGGTACTTCACTGAAGCGACAACTGGTTTGCCATTCATGAAGTTTCCCTTCTAGCCCTTGCCCTCCTTGAAACTAGTGGTCTTGTTAAACCATCAACACTTGATGCTTCTTCTTGATTTCTACCTTTTGCGGTTTTAAGCACCGCGAATAGCTCCGGGATCATCTACATCCCTTGCAAGTCATAGTTCATCACGAAGTTCTAGTAACTTGGTGATAGTGTCTAGAGAACTCCTTCAACCACTATCTTATCTGGAAGATTAACTCCCACTTGATTCAAGTGATTGTAGCACCCAGACATTCTGAGCACATGCTCATTAGTTGAGCTATTCTCCTCCATCTTGTAGGCAAAAGAGCTTGTCAGAGGTCTCATACCTCTCAACACGGGCATGAGCCTGAAATCCCAATTTCAGCTCTTGGAACATCTCATATGTTCTACGGCGTTCAAAACGTCATTGGAATCCCGATTCTAAGCCGTGAAGTATGGTGCACTAAACTATCAAGTAGTCATCAGGACGTGTCTGTCAGGTGTTCACAACATCCACAGACGACGTTGTAGGGGTTTGCACATCGAGCGGTGCATTAAAGACATAAGCCTTCTGTGTAGCAGTGAGGACACTCCTCAGACAACGGACCTAGTCCGCATCATTGCTTACAATGTCTTTCAACTTAGTCTTTCTCTAGGATCGTATTAAACAGGGAGCTACAAAGCGAGCTATTGATGTACAACATGATTTGCAAAGTTAACTTAGACTATTGTTCATGATAATTAAGTTCATCTAATTATTTAATGAACTCCCACTCAGATAGACATCCCTCTAGTCATCTAAGTGATACATGATCCGAATCGACTAGGCCGTGTCCGATCATCACGTGAGACGGGCTAGTCATCAACGGTGAACATCTCATGTTGATCATATCTACTATATGACTCATGTTCGACCTTTCGGTCTCTTGTGTTCCGAGGCCATGTCTGTACATGCTAGGCTCGTCAAGTCAACCTAAGTGTTTTTGCTGTGTAAATCTGGCTTACACCCGTTGTATTCGAACGTAAGAATCTATCACACCCGATCAACACGTGGTGCTTCGAAACGACGAACCTTCGCAACGGTGCACAGTTAGGGGGAACACTTTCTTGAAATTTTAGCGAGGGATCATCTTATATATGCTACCGTCGTTCTAAGCAAATAAGATGTAAAAACATGATAAACATCACATGCAATCAAAATAGTGACATGATATGGCCATTATCACTTCGCTCCTTTTGATCTCCATCTTCGGGGCTCCATGATCATCATCATCACCGGCATGACACCATGATCTCCATCATCGTGTCTTCATGAAGTTGTCTCGCCAACTATTACTTCTACTACTACGGCTAACGGTTAGCAATAAAGTAAAGTAATTACATGGCGATTTCATTGACATGCAGGTCATACAATAAATTAAGACAACTCCTATGGCTCCTGCCGGTTGTCATACTCATCGACATGCAAGTCGTGATTCCTATTACAAGAACATGATCAATCTCATACATCACATATATCATTCATCACATCCTTTTGGCCATATCACATCACACGGAACAAGTTAGACGTCTCTAATTGTTGTTGCAAATTTTACGTGGCTGCTATAGGTTTCTAGCAAGAACGTTTCTTACCTACGCCAAAACCACAACGTGATATGCCAATTTCTATTTACCCTTCATAAGGACCCTTTTCATCGAATCCGATCCGACTAAAGTGGGAGAGACAGACACCCGCTAGCCACCTTATGCAACTAGTGCATGTCAATCGGTGAAACCAGTCTCACGTAAGAGTACGTGTAAGGTCGGTCCGGGCCGCTTCATCCCACGATGCCGCCGAATCAAGATAAGACTAGTAACGGCAAGAGAATTGACAAATCGACGCCCACAACTACTTTGTGTTCTACTCGTGCAAGAAACTACGCATAGACCTAGCTCATGATGCCACTGTTGGGGATCGTAGCAGAAATCAAAATTTTTCTACGCATCACCAAGATCAATCTATGGAGTAATCTAGCAACGAGGGAGAGGGGAGTGCATCTACATACCCTTGTAGATCGCTAAGCGGAAGCGTTGCAAGAACACGGATGAAGGAGTCGTACTCGTAGCGATTCAGATCGCGGTTGATTCCGATCTAAGCGCCGAACAACGGCGCCTCCGCGTTCAACACACGTGCAGCCCGGTGACGTCTCCCACGCCTTGATCCAGCAAAGGGGAGAAGGAGAGGTTGGGGAAGACTCCGTCCAGCAGCAGCACGACGGCGTGGTGGTGGTGGAGGAGCGCGGAACTCCAGCAGGGCTTCGCCAAGCACTACGAGAGACGAGGAGGGAGAGAGGTAGGGCTGCACCAAGGGAGAGAACAATTCATGTGTTGGGCAGCCCCCTAGACCTCAAGTATATATAGGGGGAGGGGAGGGGCTGCGCCCCCACCTAGGGTTCCCTCCCTAGGGGTGGCGGCAGCCCCCAGATCCCATCTAGGTGGTGGCCAAAAGGGGGGGAGAGAGGGGAGGCGCACCAGGGTGGGCCTTAGGGCCCATCTGCCCTAGGGTTTGCCCCCTCCTCCTCTTAGAGGCGCCTTGGGCCTTGGTGGGAGGCGCCCCAGCCCACCTAGGGGCTGGTCCCTTCCCACTATTGGCCCACGCAAGCCTCCGGGGCTGGTGGCCCCTCCCGGTGGACCCCCGGACCCTTCCGGTGGTCCCGGTACACTACCGGTGATGCCCGGAACACTTCCGGTGGCCAAATCCTCACTTCCTATATATCAATCTTTACCTCCGGACCATTCCGGAACTCCTCGTGACGTCCGGGATCTCATCCGGGACTCCGAACAACATTCGGTAACCGCGTACGTACTTTCCCTATAACCCTAGCGTCATCGAACCTTAAGTGTGTAGACCCTACGGGCTCGGGAGACATGTAGACATGACCGAGACATCTCTCTGGCTAATAACCAACAGCGGGATCTGGATACCCATGTTGGCTCCCACATGTTCCACGATGATCTCATCGGATGAACCACTATGTCAAGGATTCAATCAATCCCGTATACAATTCCCTTTGTCTACCGGTATAGTACTTGCCCGAGATTCGATCGTCGGTATCCCGATACCTTGTTCAATCTCGTTACTGGCAAGTCTCTTTACTCGTTCCGTAACACATCATCCCGTGATCAACTCCTTGATCACATTGTGCACATTATGATGATGTCCTACCGAGTGGGCCCAGAGATACCTCTCCATCACACGGAGTGACAAATCCCAGTCTCGATTCGTGCCAACCCAACAGACACTTTCGGAGATACCCGTAGTGCACCTTTATAGCCACCCAGTTACGTTGTGACGTTTGGTACACCCAAAGCATTCCTACGGTATCCGGGAGTTGCACAATCTCATGGTCTAAGGAAAAGATACTTGACATTAGAAAAGCTTTAGCATACGAACTACACGATCTTGTGCTAGGCTTAGGATTGGGTCTTGTCCATCACATCATTCTCCTAATGATGTGATCCCGTTATCAATGACATCCAATGTCCATGGTCAGGAAACCGTAACCATCTATTGATCAACGAGCCAGTCAACTAGAGGCTCACTAGGGACATGGTGTTGTCTATGTATCCACACATGTATCTGAGTTTCCTATCAATACAATTCTAGCATGGATAATAAACAATTATCATGAACAAGGAAATATAATAATAACCAATTTATTATTGCCTCTAGGGCATATTTCCAACATTAGTTTAGGTGGTTCCATCGACCCCGAGCCACCCTACACCCTAAAATGTTAGTTTAGGTGGTTCCGTCGACCCCGAGCCACCCTAAACCCTAAAATGTTAGTTTAGGTGGTTCCGTCGACCGTGAGCCACCCTAAACCCTAAAATGTTAGTTTAGGTGGTTTCGTCGACCCCGAGCCATCCTAAAGCCTAAAATGTTAGTTTAGGTGGTTCTGTCGACCGTGAGCCACCCTAAAGCCTAAATGGTTAGTTTAGGTGGTTCCGTCAACATAATCATCAATATATGATCATCAACATATCCATCAACATAATCATCAATATATGATCATCAACATATCCATCAACATATCCATCAACATAATCATCAATATATGGTCATCAATATAATCTTCAACATGATCATCAATATATCAAGTTCACTCATGTTAAAGAAACATTAGAGGCATCATATCATGGTCATGATCATCAATATATCAAGTGCAACCACATAACAAAAGAAAACAGCAGAGGCATCAACATATGCATCAATTAACATCACCATCAAGTTCAGTCATTCTAGCATCACTTTGTAGCATAACAGCACAGTCTAGCATGAACCAAAATAACAGCACATCAGTTCAACATTACATGGCAGCTCTTCCTCTGCTAGCAGTGAAGTAGGACATCCATCCAGTGTGTGTACCATCAGTAGGAATAGCAGCAGAAGTGGATGCAACATATTGCCTGGGGGCAGTGAATGGCCTTGGAGTACCTCTTCCAGCTCCTCCTCTGCCATCTCCTCCTCTGCCAGCTCCTCCTCTTCTTGCTTGTCTTGATGGTGGTGTAGGAGCAGAAGCAACAGCTCTTGCATGTCTTGATGGTGGTGTAGGAGCAGGACCAACAGCTCTTGGCTGTGAGTTGCTTGGAGTAGCCTTGCATACACAGGGAAAACAGTTAATAATACTGGCAAGAAATGTACAAGAAAGGAAACATTAGTATATTTCAAGGTCAAACATTATTACCACATGTTTATTCTTCCTCAAAGCTAGCTCAGGCTTCAACTATTTAAGACAGTTTGTGTACCTATGCCCTTGGAGACCACAATTGCCACATGTTATAGTCCCCATTCTTGAAGTGTCTTTTGGCTTTGGTACTTCAAATTTGCCCTTGATCCTCTTTTCTATCTTTCTTCCTCTCTTCACTTTGAATGCAGGTGGTTCTATGTCTGGACCAGGGGTCCTTGTCCAATCATGCTCACCAGGCATAGGAAAGATCATTGGTTCATAAGCTGCCACATAAAACTCTTTCTTGAAGAATTTGCTGACATAATCCTCTGGTTTCCTTTTAGCCTTGTTTATTGCAGAGATTTCATGGTTGCATGGGATGCCACTAAGGTCCCACTTCCTGCATCCACAAGTCTCAAGTTCCAGGTTGACAGCATGTGTTTGCTGCTCACTTGTAACTTGCCATAAGTTCACCCTAGCTTGTATTGGCTTGCAGTATCTGGCCCTCTCCTTCTCAACCTCTAGCTTCTCACTGTAATGAGGTGTTATCTCCCATCTTGCTGCCTTTCCACTCTCTCTGTTCCTGTGCCACCTCACCATTTGCTTATCTTTTACCCATCACACATTGTCCTTATAGGTTTCCTCCTAACATCTAGAATGTACTTGTTGAACACCTCAGACAAGTTGTTCACTTCCAAGTCAGCCTTACAGCTTGTGTCAAATGCATGCCTTGCCCATGTTTTTTTTGGTATTGCAGTAAGCAACTCCCAAGCTTCCTCACATTCAGCTCTGAGATCATTCATTGCAATATTAAATTTGTGTTCATTGTAGGCATAGCTAGCATTATCCATGCACTTCTTAAGATCTTCACCCCTAAACCCAGCATTTTGGAAATTTGCATATAAATGTCTAAGGCAGAATCTTTGGTTGCAGTTTGGAAACACAGTATTCACTGCACTCAGTAACCCCTGATACACACAATTTAACAAGTCTAAGCTACAAGCTAGAAGAAAGATAACAAATTGAAGTGTTGCAAGCCAATGTAAACACTTGTGCAAAACAAAATGAAATATGCATACACATACCTTTTGTCTAGCTGACATTATAGTATATGGTCCAAACTGTCCCACTTCTCCCCCTAGGCAAATTTTGAGTTGGTGTAGAAACCAACACCAACTAGGTGTGTCCTCTTCTCCAACTATGCCAAATGCCAGTGGATATATGTTATTGTTGCCATCTCTACCAGTGGCAGCAAGGAGTTGAGCACCTGTAGTGAGCTTAATGAAGCATCCATCAACACCTACATAATCAAAATTTCCCAAAATTGATTACATTTAAATGAGATACAATATGTAAGTGGTGCACAAGGTTCAGAAACTAACCAATGAATGGCCTGCACCCCTTGAGAAACCCCTCCCTTGCTCCATTCATGCAAAAGAACATGGCATGAAATCTTGGGCCGGGGTGGGGAATTTTTTCAGTTGGTATTGGAGTAACAGTAGTGACTATTACTCTACTCCCAGGGTTTGTGTCCATGACTGTCTGAGCATAGTCTCTAAGCCTAGGATATTGCTTCTTGTGATCTCCTAACACAGCTTCAATAGCTATGTTCTTTGCCCTATATGCCATGCAATTGGGCACATCTACACCATATTTTTCCATGCATGCATCAATTATAGTCTGAATACTAGTAGTTATATCAGATCTGAAGAGGTGCTCATATTTTTGTGCTAGTCATGTAGCACTCACCCTGGTGGTCTCAGTAGTACTAGGGCAAGTGTGCTCTAGTCTCATCTTCTTAATTACAAAGGTTTTCTCCCCTTTTATAACTGCTGCCACCATAAAGAACTGACATTGTTTATCTGTACACTCAACAATTATCCTCTGATCTGAATTCCTGTGGTACTTGAAATTCCTGTTCTGAGTGATGTGCAAATTCAACAAAGCATCTCTGAATTGATGTTGATCCCTAAAACACAACTTTAGACAGAATTGTTCATGTGGTTGCTCCATTTTCTCAGTGTACCACTTCCTAGCAGGCCTCTTCTTTGCCCTACTCTTCCTTTTCTTTGGTAGGACAAATGAGAGTGGCTGAAAACCATCATCATCACTCTCCCTCACCAAACCCTTCTCTTCTTCATCAGATGAAGGTCTGAAATCAGGTTCAACCTCTAGTAACTTACTGGAATGTGACCTTGTTGTTGGTCCTCTTCTAACTGGCAGCTTCTGCTTCTTCTTTACAGGTACAGCTATAGTTTGTTCTTCTTCAAAAGTGTTATCTTCTTCTACCTCAAATGGGTCCTCAACTTCAGTGTCACCCTCATAATGCAGCACTTGTTCCTCCTCTGATTGCTCATCATCTGATTCTTCCTCTTGTACTTCTTGCTCTCTCTGTCTCTTTCCCTCTTCCACCTCTATATCTTCATCATCACATATATAATAAGGGTCACTTCCAATTTGACCATCCTCATCAAAGGCACAAGCATCACTGTCCTCATATACCTCATATCCTTGATATCCCTCTTCTTCTTCTTCCAAAACAGCTTTCAACTTGGCATTTACATTCTTGCTTTCTTGTGTGCAACCACCAGGAGGATGAGGTGTGCTAGAGCTGCTACACTGACTTTCAAAAACTACTCCTTGCTGATCAACAGCTAAGACAGGAGTCTCACTCAGATCAAACACAACAGGCTCTTGGTACACAACAGTGGACAAATCTTGCCTTTCAGATTGCTGCCTCTCAAAATCACTAACAGAGGGTGGACAAGCCCTAACTAGCAAATTAAGCACCAAATTATGCTGGATCTTCCTCTTTATCATCTGTAACTCTGCATTACTATCTACCAAATCCAGCCCTTTCTCTCCTAAAGATGGATTATCAATGTGAAACAAACAATCATATGCATTAAATCCTTGTGTTTCCATCAGTGCAACCAAATTCAGATAAGTAATATCTGAACTGCACAGCTTCCTCTCCAATGGTTCTCTTGCATCAAAATGGATCCTTACTTCCCAAATGTCTTCATCCAAACTACACAACAAATTAAATTTCATGTATTCATTACCCTAACTCTAAATTTGGAGAGCAATAGCAGAGTAAAGGAAAATTTGAAGTAACTTTGCTGTAAGTCTACAATTTGAGTATAACATAACAGAACAGAAAACAAATGAAGGAAAAAATTCAAATAAATTTACTATTACAGTTAACAGAACATGAATCAATGTAGTTTTCTATTTCAGGTAACAGTAAGATAAATCTATTGAACTAACACTACTAAAATTGAGACTAACACAAGGATTCTTAAATACTAATCAGAGCTAATTGAGTACTCGAACTAATTAGAGAAGAAGCAGTGCAAATTTGATAGCACACTAGCAAATTCAAGGAAAAAGACAAGGACATAATACTTAAATTGGACAAACCCTAATCCCCAATTGTTACTGTAATTGAACTAATTTGAGAGTGCACTACACTAGGTTACTAGGCTACTGTAATTGTACTAGGATACTCATTTTAATTGGACAATCCCTAATCCCCAATTGCATAAAGCAGAAGATGAACAAACCCTAAAAGTCCCCAATTGCATAAATCGGAGGAGGAGGAGGAGGAGGATACTTACAGCACGCCGCCAAGTCCATGCGTCAACTCATGGCTGCTGCTAGGGTTCGCCACCCACAGCTGCGCCAACCGCAACCGCTGCTCCATGGACAACAACGGCTCCTCCTCGTCGTCGGTCGAGTACGCGGAGCTGGAGTCGTCGCCGCCGTCGCCGTACATAACGCCAGTCGGGCCGCTACGACAGAACGGTAGGTCACCGCCGCTGTCGACGCCCTCGCCGACGCCATGGCCGCGCTCGTGGACTAGGGTTCGAGGGGAATGGTGGGGTGGGGGATGAACTGGTGCGCCCCGACCGGGGTAAGAGAGCGGCTCGTCCTCGTCAGCGCGCAGGCACGTGCCGATTGGCCACCGTGGCACCTGACGGGTGGGCCCGAGCTGTCAGATCAGACGTCAATACGTATAAAACACAGGTTTAGCCTTATTTGCAACGGCGTGGCACAATCTTGGTACTGACATGGAAAAATTAGCAATCTTGGTACCAATCTGCATGTGATGCCCCACTTGTGGTACTTCTGTTCAATTAACTCGTTAAAATGAGCTAGCTTCTACTGTAGCCGTTTACTGTCATGCATATATGCATGTGCCTGTGTGTGTCCTGAGCTTCACTCACATCACATGTCTGTACACCCCATTGCATGAAAGAAATAAGCGTTGCGGCCAATGGTGGTACACGCGCTCCACAGACGCGGCTTGCTCGCAGTTTCCTTCCTTCCGCCCAGCCCACCGTCACGGCCGTCCACTCATCGACACGTTGTGTGGGTGTTGGGGCCCGGCACACCACTCGTCGCTTTCCATCGCGACGGGCTCGCGGCTGCTCTCAAACCTATCCTCACCCAGAGCCGGGCCGTCGTGCGCTGCCATTGCTAGTTTGCTACACTCTAGCTCGAACCCGGCCCTTCCCTCCTCCTCCTCCTCCTCCTTCTTCTCCTTCTTCTTCTTCTTCTTCTTCTTCTTTGTTGCTGTTGAAATTAAGCTGACTGTGCGCTGCGTTGTAGCTGATCTCGTCCTAGCAGACATGGACGGCCAGAAGATCCCAGGTTGTGTCAGGCTGGCCTGCGGATGGGCGCTCCTCAGCGCCTGCGCCATGGCTTTGGTCCACTACCACCTCTCCTGCAGCCAGGTGATTACCCCTTGGACCCTGTACATTCCGATCGAGTTTCCGACCGACCGATCCATCACGCGCCGGTCCTATTCATGGTCTGCACGCAGGCCATGACCTGCGGATGCGATGCGCTGACGGACACCAAGGCCGCCTGCTTCAGCGCCCTCTGGATCGGGACTCTGTGCTGCGCTGGATCCCAGGCAACCGCGGCGGCGCTGGCGCTGCTGCTCCCACGCCGCCCCCGCTGGGTCAGCCGTGAACTGACCGACTTCGCGCTCGCCGTCGCCGGCACTGGCCACTGCATGTACCACGGCGCCATCTGCATTCTCGACACAGGAGTCTACTTCGCACTGGCCTCGATCCTGTTCATGCTGGGCGACATCATCTGCGGCATGGCTCTCCGTCATGGCTCTGGCTGGCTGGCTCCTTCGGATGGGCATGGCTCTGGCTCCTTCGGATGGCTCTGGCTGGCTGGCTAGTACGAGCGGTGCAGATCCATCATGGACGGCCGCGTGCACATGACGGACGTGCTCGTGCTTTGCCACAACGATGCAAGGTCGTAGTCGTAGCAATATGACACACGGCACGGGCCATCCAGCAAGATAAATTGGCGGCTGTCGCGGTCATCCTGCGCGTAACTACAGCCGTCATTTCTCAAAAGAGAAAAACCTGTAGCGGCCATTCGTGACCGACGCGTGTGGCCAGCAGCAATCCCTCCCACGTAGCATAGACATGATCATAAACCGCATGCAACTTGTGGTTTGCAAGGGTATAGTAATTCACACAGACAGTCACGGTCATATCCACCATGCATGCATGCAAATTCTAAAAGAAAAAGGAGACAATATCAGGTCAAAACCAGGTTGACTCGGCAACGAAAACCCACAGGGACGAAAAGTGGCTGGTTTCGAGAGTTCGTGGTGCAATCTGTCCGGTTTTAGAGTTGAAGGACCAAAAGTGAGCAGACCGAAGAATTGAGGGACGAAAAGTAGACTTTTCTCTTTATATTACATGTAATTATATGGATTTCAGGATTTTGGTAATGGGATAGCCCGGTTGTAAAAGCAGACATTTGAGGGGTGATCGGCCACTAATTGCGAATGCGCCCTGACGCGTACATGGACGTTTAGGGGCCGTATTAGCTAGGTCCAGTGTGGACATTAGGGGGGCGGATTAGCTAGGTCCGGCGCAGACTGTAGGGAGTTGAATTAGTTAGGTCCCGCTGTAGATGCTCTTGTACACTATTCCCCTCTAAGGTCAATCTTCACTTGATTTCTAATGCCAAAATTCCTCTTATCAATTCTAAGAACATGTAGAACTTTAATTTAATGATTAAACTTATCTTGATGATACATTTATGTCACACATTTCCAGAATCTCGGCTGACATGAAATACATTTTATTGGCCGTTGCAATAGCCCATGCATGTAAGTGTTTTTTGTTTTTGTTTCCTAGCTAATAGCAATTTTAATATATACCATAGAACAATTGTTCTACGGGTTTGGCTTCAAAAAAAATTGCTAGGATCTTTGATTTTGTTTTGTTGGATGCTAATAAAAATGTTGCATGTGTTGAGGGCTCTAAACTTTTGATCGATCGGTTCTCCAATCTCACTTTGTTAAAGCAACTAGCTCGTTTGCAAGTACAGTTGCTTTGCTTTGCATTGGTTTCCACTCTCACTTTATAAAAGCAACTAGCTCTAGAATCATCATGTCTTCTTCTTTTAACACGTCCTTCCAGTAGATGGCACGAGTCGAGAAAAACCGCGTGGCCTTTGAGCCCCACCTTCCATTCTAGGCAAAGGTTGAACAGTGCAATGTTCTAAAGAAAAACTTTTGCCCTAGTAGAAAACAGGGCTTTCGTCACAGCCGGATCGGAGCATTAGTCCCGGTTGCATTATGAACCGGGACTAATGTGAGCATTTGTCCCAGTTCGAGCGGCTAGGGCGCTGGGCAGGCATTAGTCCCGGTTCAAATGGGACCTTTAGTCCCGGTTTGAGCCACGAACCGGGACTAAAGGTAGCGATGCCCTTTAGTTCCGGTTCGTGGCTCAATGCCCTTTAGTCCCGGTTCGTGGCTCAAACCGGGAATAAAGGTTAGACCTTTAGTCCTGGTTCGAGCCACGAACCGGTACTAAAAGGGTTGAGGCTTTAGTCCTGGTTGGTGGATCCAACCGGGACTAAAGGGGTTTTGAAATTTGTTTTTTGTTTTTCCATTTGTTCTTTGTGTTTAGTTTCTGTTTTAAATTGCTTATATCTTTTAGGTTATTTGATGTTTTTGAGTGATTCTTTTTGCATTAGATTCAAAATTTTGTCTAGTTTCTGTTTGTGCCATTAGTTTTCAAATTTGAATGATTTGAATATGAATTTGTTCAAATTTGCTTCAAACCCTAGATTGTGAATAATTTGAGTTTAAAAATAGTTTTTAATTTAATTCTTTTTGCTCCTAGTCACATGTTAGATTATTGTCGCAGTAAGATTTATTTGGTTATTTTTAGAATAATTTATATTATGATTTTAATTAAAACAGTACTGTTTTGCTTATATAGTTGTTTTAGTCTTTATTGTTGTTTCAATTATTTTTAGTTGTTCTTATGTAGATTTAACATGTTGTAGTATGCTTCTGTTAGACAACAGTAGATAAATTTTTATAATTAATTAATATTAATTTTGCTAAAGTTATGTATTAATGTTGTTTAGCCTTAATAATAGTTGATAGAATTAGTTTTGCTATATTAAAGTAATCTTTTTTTCCACTTTAATAGAACGTGACTCTGGCTTGGTTAACCTTAGTTGTGACTCTGGCTGGGACGGTGCTAGCAGATGTAGTCGACGGTAGGATTGGATGGACACCATCCCGGACTAAAGAGGTTCAAACTCTACTTCCCCCCCCCCCCCCCCCCTCCCCCCCCCCCCCCCCCCCCCCGTGTATCGCCATTTCAGTTTTCTAAAAAACAAAAAAATGATAAAACTTCAAAATTAAATCCTTCGAGATGTAGTTATGTTACTACATCTACTAGTTAGGAAAATTAAAAACTTAAATTTGGACATGTTTTGCAAAAAAATGTTATGAAAAGTAAAACGGACATATCTTTTGCATACGATGTCGAAAAAACCCGCATAATATATCAAAAAAATCAGCACGAAAATCCGCATCCGATTTCGACATCCGTAGGCCGTTTTGCAAATTTTCGAAATCTCAAATTCTTAAAGGAAAAAAAGTTATGCTCAAATTTCAGTTTTTTTGAATTTTGATTAAATCTTGTCAAACTGTGGTCAAACTATCGTTAAACTACTTATTCAAGAAATATTAGTGTTACTAAATGATTATTTTAGTTTTTTTGAATTTTGATCAAACTATGGTCAAATCTGGTCAAACTATGGTCAAATTACTTATTCAAGAAATATTAGTGTTACTAAATAATTATTGTTTTTTAGAATAATAGTTTCAAACTCAAACGGTGCTTAATGCTCAAGTTCACTCCTAAGGGTTAATATGATTGGACAACTTAGTATTGTCAGGAAAACAACAAGTGCAACTTGGAAATTAGGGGGAATAGAACTCGAAAGTTAAGCGTGCTCAGGCTGGAGTAGTGAGAGGATGGGTGATCGGCCGGAAAGTTAGACGATTTGGAATGAGTGCTGATTAGAGATTAAATTCTGAAGCAGTGAGGAGGGAGAGGTGATTATTGATTAAATTGTCAAATAATTCAAAGATTTGAAAATCAAAAAAAAAATTACAAAAAAATTCCTTTAGTCCCGGTTGGTAGCCCCGCTCCAGCCGGCGGCCACGTGGAGCCCCTTTAGTCCCGGTTCGCGTTGATTATTGATTAAATTGTCAAATAATTCAAAGATTTAAAAATCAGAAAAAAAATTCAAATTTTTTTTTTCAAAAAAATTCCTTTAGTCCTGGTTGGTAGGTCCTCCAGCCCCGCTCCAGCCGGCGGCCACGTGGAGCCCCTTTAGTCCCGGTTCGCGTTCGTAAGCGAACCGGGACTAAAGGTTAGAGGCTTTAGTCCCGACCCTTTTGTCCCGGTTCCA
This sequence comes from Thinopyrum elongatum, assembly GCA_011799875.1. Lineage (NCBI taxonomy): Eukaryota > Viridiplantae > Streptophyta > Magnoliopsida > Poales > Poaceae > Thinopyrum > Thinopyrum elongatum. The sequence continues at coordinate 658,675,219 of CM022298.1, forward strand.
GAACCGGGACTAAAGGCCCTCTGGAACCGGGACAGAAGCCCTGTTTTCTACTAGTGCTGATCTATTCATATTCAATCTTGACAGTACAACGAACACTAGAAATTAAAAAAAATTACATCCACATCCTTAAACTACCTAGCAACGACTACCAGCACTGAAACGAGCTGAAGGCGCGCCACCGTCGTCGCCCCTTCCTCGCCGACTACAGTGTACTTATTACAGTGCACATGCTGAGATGCTCGATCGATCATGAGAGCATGGCTACTGGGCTTGCAGCAAGGTTGTTCGTTAAGATAATACCGGCACATATATACATCAGTTACTACAAAATATACCACTCTAACTTTTATTTTTCCGAGAAACTATACCAGTCTAACTACATGCCAGGCAATAGTAACTCAACACTAGGCCATCAAGACCAAAAAATAAGCTGATGAATGGGTCTCCAGATCGATCGTCAAAACCTAATCGATCGATGAGCACTCACATATAGTACGCAATGTAACTCAAAATTAAGGATGTGATGCCCTGCACATACCGGCTAACGACGTCCAAGGTAGAAATAATCTCAAACCAAAGTATATAAAGAATAAACTATAGTCAAAATAATGTACTACTACCTGCAAGTAGGCTCCGAGGCTAGAAATAATCTCAAACCAAACCAAAATGTCGGCAAACCAAACCAAGTGGACAAGGGTGATCTAGGGATAGCGACTAGTAGTACCGCAAATGGAATGGCCGGGTTCATAGCTGGGGTGAGTAGTGCACAAAGCACGCGGGTTGCTACTGGAGTAGAAAATTACTGCGTAGTTAAAATGGAGTTAATTGCACAGAAGTATCACAATTGGGGCATCACATGCAGATTGGTACCAAGATTGCTAATTTTTGCGTGTCAGTAGCAAGATTGTGCCAGGCCGTTGCAAATAAGGCTAAACCTGTGTTTTATACGTATTGACGCTCGATCTGACAGCTCGGGCCCACCCGTCAGGTGCCACGGTGGCCAATCGGCACGTGCCCGCGCGCTGACGAGGACGAGCCGCTCTCTTACCCCGGTCGGGGCGCACAGGTTCGTCCCCCACCCCACCATTCCCCTTGAACCCTCTTCCTCCTCGCTCGTTCCCTCCCTCGCCGCCGCCCGGGTTCCCTACTACCGGTCGCCGCACCGCGCCGCCGACGCCATGGTTTTCGAGGAAGAAAGCAGCGACGATCAGTCTAGCCTCCCGTACATGCAATCCTCCTCCACCACCGACGGGCTTAACCAGGATCAGTACCGTTGAGCTAGGTTTCGGGTTAGGGTTTCAGATTTGGGGTTTCTTGATTTGGTTGATTTAGCTGGGTTTTGATTTGGCCATTGTCTTTGTACGAGCTTCTGTAGGTCCCTTTCAGCCTTGAAGATCCAGAATACAAGGGGCTTGAGCTGGATCTGATGTCCCTATGTGAGAAGCACAGCAAGGCATCTGAGAGGCTTGTTGCCTTTAAGGGAACAGACACAGGCAGGAGGTTTTTAGCATGTGCAGAGCCGGTATGAATTGTAGGCATAGTGGTTTTTTTTCTTAGTTTGACAGTGGCATATTTAACTGGAGTACAATGGCATAGTTGTTTTGGTTGACAGTGGTACTAGAGTAGCTTATTTAGTATAAGATCAGTACAGTGGCATAGTTGCTTTGGTTGATATGTAGTTTAATGTCAGTAAACCTGGTTTTGCATAAGCTCTTGTAGTTGAATTCAGAGGTATTTTCCATTTGGTACATGTTTGTTTATTTATGGATCAGCCACAGTTGGCTTGACACTAGTTAGTGGATATGCTCTTGTATTGATGCAAAAAAAAATAGTGCAATGGTAGTATAATTTTTTAGTGTATATACTCTTGTTCTGGTGCTAAATATTTTGCTATTTTGAGTGACACCATGTACTGCATATGCTTTTGCAGTTGGAGTTGGTTACCAACAAAGTGTTGAATGACGTACAATTTAGCTTGACTAGTTAAAAATGTAGTGCATTTGCTGTTGAAGTAGGAAATTCCTCTAGTTAAAAATGTAGTGCATTTAGCTTCAACAATCTTTAGCTGAATGCTGGTTTGCACATGTTGTTATTTTGTGGGTATATGCTCTTGTTCTGATGCTAAATGTAGCTCTTCTTGCTATTTTTGCAGTGATCTTGCTCTTCTTCTGTATTTACTTGGGGTATGAAATCTGTTGCTGTTCTTGCTGTTTTTGCAGGAAGGTCATAATTGTGGCTTTATTGAATGGGTTGATCACCAGTGGCCCCCAACAATGAAGAATGCATTGTTGAAGCTGTGGGCAATGGTTGAAAATACCAAAAGTGCTAGGGTGAATGATAATCTTGAAAGTGCTTTAGCTATTCATCATCTGACAGAAGAGAAGAACAAGCTGGAGGCCAACTATGACAAGTTAGTCCAAGATGTGCATGAACTTATGAATTTCCAGGAGGAAAGGGTGATTGATTTCAGTTATCTGCAGTCTAACCTTACATATCAGCAGCAGTGCAGAAAAGAACTGGTGGCTGATATGAAGGCAGAGATGGCAACTCAGATGGCAAAGAAAGATGCAGAGACCCAGAAGCTTAATCAGAAGTATGAACTGCTGGTTAACCTGACAAGAGCTCAAGCAACAGTCATCCAGATCTTGAAGTTGAACAATATGAAAGAGAAGCAAGTGCTGAGTGAAGCTAGGATGAATTTGGAGTTGAAGAATGCAGAGCTCACAAAGTGTGAGAAGAAGCTCACCCAAGAGAAGCTAGAGTTGAAGCTTCAGGTTGCTGATCTGCTTAAGGGAAAGGAAAAGCATATTAAAGAGAAGTGCTAGTTAGAGCTTCAGATTGCTGAGCTCATGAAGGGACAGGAGAAGCTGAAGGAGAAGATCAAGGGGATTCATGCCATCTTAGAGAAGTAAAGAAGATGAATATGAGATTAGTGGCATTGCTGACCTTTTGGGAATGATGGTTGTGTAATGACCTAGCATCAATGAAATATGGTTGTGTACTGTATGGTTGTACTAATTGTGAACTATGGTTGTGTATGTATGTAGTAGTTATGCTATTCATCCTTTTGTGAGAAAAGGATGAACTATGCATTTGAACTTGAACTCCACTATGTATTGTGAACAATGGTTCTGTATGCCTATAATCAGTTGAACTCCAGTAAGTATTATGTGCTATGATTGCTAGACTAGAAATGGATGTGTATGCCTATTATCTATTGACCTCCATTAATTATTGTTTGCTATGATTGCCATACTATAAATGCTGATATCATGCATTGGAACAATAAATTTGACATGACTGGTACAATAAATTTTATGATTTCTCATGCACTAGGTCTTATATTAGATGCTTATGTTAGCATTGAAAGATTGTTACATGGTTATGTTTAGGTGGTTCCGTCGACCTTGAGCCACCCTAAACCCTAAAATGTTAGTTTAGGTGGTTCCATCGACCGTGAGCCACCCTAAACCCTAAAATATTAGTTTAGGTGGTTCCGTCGACCCCGAGCCACCCTACACCCTAAAATGTTAGTTTAGGTGGTTTCGTCGACCCCAAGCCACCCTACACCCTAAAATGTTAGTTTAGGTGGTTCCGTCGACCCCGAGCCACCCTAAACCCTAAAATGTTAGTTTAGGTGGTTCCGTCGACCGTGAGCCATCCTAAACCCTAAAATGTTAGTTTAGGTGGTTCCATCGACCCCGAGCCACCCTACACCCTAAAATGTTAGTTTAGGTGGTTCCGTCGACCCCGAGCCACCCTAAACCCTAAAATGTTAGTTTAGGTGGTTCCGTCGACCGTGAGCCACCCTAAACCCTAAAATGTTAGTTTAGGTGGTTTCGTCGACCCCGAGCCACCCTAAAGCCTAAAATGTTAGTTTAGGTGGTTCTGTCGACCGTGAGCCACCCTAAAGCCTAAATGGTTAGTTTAGGTGGTTCCGTCAACATAATCATCAATATATGATCATCAACATATCCATCAACATAATCATCAATATATGATCATCAACATATCCATCAACATAATCATCAATATATGGTCATCAATATAATCTTCAACATGATCATCAATATATCAAGTTCACTCATGTTAAAGAAACATTAGAGGCATCATATCATGGTCATGATCATCAATATATCAAGTGCAACCACATAACAAAAGAAAACAGCAGAGGCATCAACATATGCATCAATTAACATCACCATCAAGTTCAGTCATTCTAGCATCACTTTGTAGCATAACAGCACAGTCTAGCATGAACCAAAATAACAGCACATCAGTTCAACATTACATGGCAGCTCTTCCTCTGCTAGCAGTGAAGTAGGACATCCATCCAGTGTGTGTACCATCAGTAGGAATAGCAGCAGAAGTGGATGCAGCATATTGCCTGGGGGCAGTGAATGGCCTTGGAGTACCTCTTCCAGCTCCTCCTCTGCCATCTCCTCCTCTGCCAGCTCCTCCTCTTCTTGCTTGTCTTGATGGTGGTGTAGGAGCAGAAGCAACAGCTCTTGCATGTCTTGATGGTGGTGTAGGAGCAGGACCAACAGCTCTTGGCTGTGAGTTGCTTGGAGTAGCCTTGCATACACATGGAAAACAGTTAATAATACTGGCAAGAAATGTACAAGAAAGGAAACATTAGTATATTTCAAGGTCAAACATTATTACCACATGTTTATTCTTCCTCAAAGCTAGCTCAGGCTTCAACTGTTTAAGACAGTTTGTGTACCTATGCCCTTGGAGACCACAATTGCCACATGTTATAGTCCCCATTCTTGAAGTGTCTTTTGGCTTTGGTACTTCAAATTTGCCCTTGATCCTCTTTTCTATCTTTCTTCCTCTCTTCACTTTGAATGCAGGTGGTTCTATGTCTGGACCAGGGGTCCTTGTCCAATCATGCTCACCAGGCATAGGAAAGATCATTGGTTCATAAGCTGCCACATAAAACTCTTTCTTGAAGAATTTGCTGACATAATCCTCTGGTTTCCTTTTAGCCTTGTTTATTGCAGAGATTTCATGGTTGCATGGGATGCCACTAAGGTCCCACTTCCTGCATCCACAAGTCTCAAGTTCCAGGTTGACAGCATGTGTTTGCTGCTCACTTGTAACTTGCCATAAGTTCACCCCAGCTTGTATTGGCTTGCAGTATCTGGCCCTCTCCTTCTCAACCTCTAGCTTCTCACTGTAATGAGGTGTTATCTCCCATCTTGCTGCCTTTCCACTCTCTCTGTTCCTGTGCCACCTCACCATTTGCTTATCTTTTATCCCATCACACATTGTCCTTATAGGTTTCCTCCTAACATCTAGAATGTACTTGTTGAACACCTCAGACAAGTTGTTCACTTCCAAGTCAGTCTTACAGCTTGTGTCAAATGCATGCCTTGCCCATGTTTTTTTTGGTATTGCAGTAAGCAACTCCCAAGCTTCCTCACTTTCAGCTCTGAGATCATTCATTGCAATATTAAATTTGTGTTCATTGTAGGCATAGCTAGCATTATCCATGCACTTCTTAAGATCTTCACCCCTAAACCCAGCATTTTGGAAATTTGCATATAAATGTCTAAGGCAGAATCTTTGGTTGCAGTTTGGAAACACAGTATTCACTGCACTCAGTAACCCCTGATACACACAATTTAACAAGTCTAAGCTACAAGCTAGAAGAAAGATAACAAATTGAAGTGTTGCAAGCCAATGTAAACACTTGTGCAAAACAAAATGAAATATGCATACACATACCTTTTGTCTAGCTGACATTATAGTATATGGTCCAAACTGTCCCACTTCTCCCCCTAGGCAAATTTTGAGTTGGTGTAGAAACCAACACCAACTAGGTGTGTCCTCTTCTCCAACTATGCCAAATGCCAGTGGATATATGTTATTGTTGCCATCTCTACCAGTGGCAGCAAGGAGTTGAGCACCTGTAGTGAGCTTAATGAAGCATCCATCAACACCTACATAATCAAAATTTCCCAAAATTGATTACATTTAAATGAGATACAATATGTAAGTGGTGCACAAGGTTCAGAAACTAACCAATGAATGGCCTGCACCCCTTGAGAAACCCCTCCCTTGCTCCATTCATGCAAAAGAACATGGCATGAAATCTTGGGCCTGGCTGGGGAATTTTTTCAGTTGGTATTGGAGTAACAGTAGTGACTATTACTCTACTCCCAGGGTTTGTGTCCATGACAGTCTGAGCATAGTCTCTAAGCCTAGGATATTGCTTCTTGTGATCTCCTAACACAGCTTCAATAGCTATGTTCTTTGCCCTATATGCCATGCAATTGGGCACATCTACACCATATTTTTCCATGCATGCATCAATTATAGTCTGAATACTAGTAGTTATATCAGATCTGAAGAGGTGCTCATATTTTTGTGCTAGCCACGTAGCACTCACCCTGGTGGTCTCAGTAGTACTAGGGCAAGTGTGCTCTAGTCTCATCTTCTCAATTACAAAGGTTTTCTCCCCTTTTATAACTGCTGCCACCATAAAGAACTGACATTGTTTATCTGTACACTCAACAATTATCCTCTGATCTGAATTCCTGTGGTACTTGAAATTCCTGTTCTGAGTGATGTGCAAATTCAACAAAGCATCTCTGAATTGATGTTGATCCCTAAAACACAACTTTAGACAGAGTTGTTCATGTGGTTGCTCCATTTTCTCAGTGTACCACTTCCTAGCAGGCCTCTTCTTTGCCCTACTCTTCCTTTTCTTTGGTAGGACAAATGAGAGTGGCTCAAAACCATCATCATCACTCTCCCTCACCAAACCCTTCTCTTCTTCATCAGATGAAGGTCTGAAATCAGGTTCAACCTCTAGTAACTTACTGGAATGTGACCTTGTTGTTGGTCCTCTTCTAACTGGCAGCTTCTGCTCCTTCTTTACAGGTACAGTTATAGTTTGTTCTTCTTCAAAAGTGTTATCTTCCTCTACCTCAAATGGGTCCTCAACTTCAGTGTCACCCTCATAATGCAGCACTTGTTCCTCCTCTGATTGCTCATCATCTGATTCTTCCTCTTGTACTTCTTGCTCTCTCTGTCTCTTTCCCTCTTCCACCTCTATATCTTCATCATCACATATATAATAAGGGTCACTTCCAATTTGACCATCCTCATCAAAGGCACAAGCATCACTGTCCTCATATACCTCATATCCTTGATATCCCTCTTCTTCTTCTTCCAAAACAGCTTTCAACTTGGCATTTACATTCTTGCTTTCTTGTGTGCAACCACCAGGAGGATGAGGTGTGCTAGAGCTGCTACACTGACTTTCAAAAACTACTCCTTGCTGATCAACAGCTAAGACAGGAGTCTCACTCAGATCAAACACAACAGGCTCTTGGTACACAACAGTGGACAAATCTTGCCTTTCAGATTGCTGCCTCTCAAAATCACTAACAGAGGGTGGACAAGCCCTAACTAGCAAATTAAGCACCAAATTATGCTGGATCTTCCTCTTTATCATCTGTAATTCTGCATTACTATCTACCAAATCCAGCCCTTTCTCTCCTAAAGATGGATTATCAATGTGAAACAAACAATCATATGCATTAAATCCTTGTGTTTCCATCAGTGCAACCAAATTCAGATAAGTAATATCTGAACTGCACAGCTTCCTCTCCAATGGTTCTCTTGCATCAAAATGGATCCTTACTTCCCAAATGTCTTCATCCAAACTACACAACAAATTAAATTTCATGTATTCATTACCCTAACTCTAAATTTGGAGAGCAATAGCAGAGTAAAGGAAAATTTGAAGTAACTTTGCTGTAAGTCTACAATTTGAGTATAACATAACAGAACAGAAAACAAATGAAGGAAAAAATTCAAATAAATTTACTATTACAGTTAACAGAACATGAATCAATGTAGTTTTCTATTTCAGTTAACAGTAAGATAAATCTATTGAACTAACACTACTAAAATTGAGACTAACACAAGGATTCTTAAATGCTAATCAGAGCTAATTGAGTACTCGAACTAATTAGAGAAGAAGCAGTGCAAATTTGATAGCACACTAGCAAATTCAAGGAAAAAGACAAGGACATAATACTTAAATTGGACAAACCCTAATCCCCAATTGTTACTGTAATTGAACTAATTTGAGAGTGCACTACACTAGGTTACTAGGCTACTGTAATTGTACTAGGATACTCACTTTAATTGGACAATCCCTAATCCCCAATTGCATAAAGCCGAAGATGAACAAACCCTAAAAGTCCCCAATTGCATAAATCGGAGGAGGAGGAGGAGGAGGATACTTACAGCACGCCGCCAAGTCCATGCGTCAACTCATGGCTGCTGCTAGGGTTCGCCACCCACAGCTGCGCCAACCGCAACCGCTGCTCCATGGACAACAACGGCTCCTCCTCATCGTCGGTCGAGTACGCGGAGCTGGAGTCGTCGCCGCCGTCGCCGTACATAACGCCAGTCGGGCCGCTACGACAGAACGGTAGGTCACCGCCGCCGTCGACGCCCTCGCCGACGCCATGGCCGCGCTCGTGGACTAGGGTTCGAGGGGAATGGTGGGGTGGGGGATGAACTGGTGCGCCCCGACCGGGGTAAGAGAGCGGCTCGTCCTCGTCAGCGCGCGGGCACGTGCCGATTGGCCACCGTGGCACCTGACGGGTGGGCCCGAGCTGTCAGATCAAACGTCAATACGTATAAAACACAGGTTTAGCCTTATTTGCAACGGCGTGGCACAATCTTGATACTGACATGCAAAAATTAGCAATCTTGGTACCAATCTGCATGTGATGCCCCACTTGTGGTACTTCTGTTCAATTAACTCGTTAAAATGAGCTAGCTTCTACTGTAGCCGTTTACTGTCATGCATGTATGCATGTGCCTGTGTGTGTCCTGAGCTTCACTCACATCACATGTCTGTACACCCCATTGCATGAAAGAAATAAGCGTTGCGGCCAATGGTGGTACACGCGCTCCACAGACGCGGCTTGCTCGCAGTTTCCTTCCTTCCGCCCAGCCCACCGTCACGGCCGTCCACTCATCGACACGTTGTGTGGGTGTTGGGGCCCGGCACACCACTCGTCGCTTTCCATCGCGACGGGCTCGCGGCTGCTCTTAAACCTATCCTCACCCAGAGCCGGGCCGTCGTGCGCTGCCATTGCTAGTTTGCTACACTCTAGCTCGAACCCGGCCCTTCCCTCCTCCTCCTCCTCCTCCTTCTTCTCCTTCTTCTTCTTCTTCTTCTTCTTCTTTGTTGCTGTTGAAATTAAGCTGACTGTGCGCTGCGTTGTAGCTGATCTCGTCCTAGCAGACATGGACGGCCAGAAGATCCCAGGTTGTGTCAGGCTGGCCTGCGGATGGGCGCTCCTCAGCGCCTGCGCCATGGCTTTGGTCCACTACCACCTCTCCTGCAGCCAGGTGATTACCCCTTGGACCCTGTACATTCCGATCGAGTTTCCGACCGACCGATCCATCACGCGCCGGTCCTATTCATGGTCTGCACGCAGGCCATGACCTGCGGATGCGATGCGCTGACGGACACCAAGGCCGCCTGCTTCAGCGCCCTCTGGATCGGGACTCTGTGCTGCGCTGGATCCCAGGCAACCGCGGCGGCGCTGGCGCTGCTGCTCCCACGCCGCCCCCGCTGGGTCAGCCGTGAACTGACCGACTTCGCGCTCGCCGTCGCCGGCACTGGCCACTGCATGTACCACGGCGCCATCTGCATTCTCGACACAGGAGTCTACTTCGCACTGGCCTCGATCCTGTTCTTGCTGGGCGACATCATCTGCGGCATGGCTCTCTACCTGGTAGGTGAGGACTGAGGAGTAGGGCAAGCAAGACGCACCACGCAGCCACGCTTAGTTGAGCTAGCCGCATGAGATTATGTGTGATTATGTGCATGTATCAGCTCGTGGGAGAGGTACTGATGAGTGGTTCTAGCTAAGGAAGAATAAACCTGTAGAATGCACGCAGTATACTGCGATCGAGGAGAGGACTGATCGAGTGCCGTATGTATGTGTGAATCTACCAGTGTCCGGGATTTATGTTCATGAACTCATATGTATGTCGTTTCTCGTGTTGATCATTGTTTTCCATTAATTCAACCACCTGCAACTGCTGGCGTATGCATGTATTCATCTGGGTTCAGCTGTGTCGTCGGTTTGGCCCGGATTTTTCGTCACGGAGTACCTTACATGTTCCTCTTGATTGGCTGGGTGCGTCGTGGCTCCGTTCAGATCGTGTTCACGTCTTGGCTCCGTTTGGTCTGGACTCTGGACTCGACGACGGGTACCTACTTGCGAGGTTTCAGATAGGTTGGCTCCTTCGGATGGGCATGGCTCTGGCTGGCTGGCTAGTACGAGCGGTGCAGATCCATCATGGACGGCCGCGTGCACATGACGGACGTGCTCGTGCTTTGCCACAACGATGCAAGGTCGTAGTCGTAGCAATATGACACACGGCACGGGCCATCCAGCAAGATAAATTGGCGGCTGTCGCGGTCATCCTGCGCGTAACTACAGCCGTCATTTCTCAAAAGAGAAAAACCTGTAGCGGCCATTCGTGACCGACGCGTGTGGCCAGCAGCAATCCCTCCCACGTAGCAGAGACATGATCATAAACCGCATGCAACTTGTGGTTTGCAAGGGTACAGTAATTCACACAGACAGTCACGGTCATATCCACCATGCATGCATGCAAATTCTAAAAGAAAAAGGAGACAATATCAGGTCAAAACCAGGTTGACTCGGCAACGAAACCCACAGGGACGAAAAGTGGCTGGTTTCGAGAGTTCGTGGTGCAATCTGTCCGATTTTAGAGTTGAAGGACCAAAAGTGAGCAGACCGAAGAATTGAGGGACGAAAAGTAGACTTTTCTCTTTATATTACATGTAATTATATGGATTTCAGGATTTTGGTAATGGGATAGCCCGGTTGTAAAAGCAGACATTTGAGGGGTGATCGGCCACTAATTGCGAATGCGCCCTGACGCGTACATGGACGTTTAGGGGCCGTATTAGCTAGGTCCAGTGTGGACATTAGGGGGGCGGATTAGCTAGGTCCGGCGCAGACTGTAGGGAGTTGAATTAGTTAGGTCCCGCTGTAGATGCTCTTGTACACTATTCCCCTCTAAGGTCAATCTTCACTTGATTTCTAATGCCAAAATTCCTCTTATCAATTCTAAGAACATGTAGAACTTTAATTTAATGATTAAACTTATGTTGATGATACATTTATGTCACACATTTCCAGAATCTCGGCTGACATGAAATACATTTTATTGGCCGTTGCAATAGCCCATGCATGTAAGTGTTTTTTGTTTTTGTTTCCTAGCTAATAGCAATTTTAATATATACCATAGAACAATTGTTCTACGGGTTTGGCTTCAAAAAAAATTGCTAGGATCTTTGATTTTGTTTTGTGGATGCTAATAAAAATGTTGCATGTGTTGAGGGCTCTAAACTTTTGATCAATCGGTTCTCCAATCTCACTTTGTTAAAGCAACTAGCTCGTTTGCAAGTACAGTTGCTTTGCTTTGCATTGGTTTCCACTCTCACTTTATAAAAGCAACTAGCTCTAGAATCATCATGTCTTCTTCTTTTAACACGTCCTTCGAGTAGATGGCACGAGTCGAGAAAAACCGCGTGGCCTTTCAGCCCCACCTTCCATTCTAGGCAAAGGTTGAACAGTGCAATGTTCTAAAGAAAAACTTTTGCCCTAGTAGAAAACAGGGCTTTCGTCACAGCCGGATCGGAGCATTAGTCCCGGTTGCATTATGAACCGGGACTAATGTGAGCATTAGTCCCGGTTCGAGCGGCTAGGGCGCTGGACAGGCATTAGTCCCGGTTCAAATGGGACCTTTAGTCCCGGTTCGGTAGCGATGCCCTTTAGTCCCGGTTCGTGGCTCAATGCCCTTTAGTCCCGGTTCGTGGCTCAAACCGGGAATAAAGGTTAGACCTTTAGTCCTGGTTCGAGCCACGAACCGGTACTAAAAGGGTTGAGGCTTTAGTCCTGGTTGGTGGATCCAACCGGGACTAAAGGGGTTTTGAAATTTGTTTTTTGTTTTTCCATTTGTTCTTTGTGTTTAGTTTCTGTTTTAAATTGCTTATATCTTTTTAGGTTATTTGATGTTTTTGAGTGATTCTTTTTGCATTAGATTCAAAATTTTGTCTAGTTTCTGTTTGTGCCATTAGTTTTCAAATTTGAATGATTTGAATATGAATTTGTTCAAATTTGCTTCAAACCCTAGATTGTGAATAATTTGAGTTTAAAAATAGTTTTTAATTTAATTCTTTTTGCTCCTAGTCACATGTTAGATTATTGTCGCAGTAAGATTTATTTGGTTATTTTTAGAATAATTTATATTATGATTTTAATTAAAACAGTACTGTTTTGCTTATATAGTTTTTTTAGTCCTTTAGTTGTTGTTTTCAATTATTTTTAGTTAGTTCTTTATGTAGATTTTAACATGTTGTAGTATGCTTCTATTAGACAACAGTAGATAAATTTTTATAATTAATTAATATTAATTTTGCTAAAGTTTTGTATTAATAGTTGTTTAGCCTTTAATAATAGTTGATAGAATTAGTTTTGCTATATTAAAAGTAATTCTTTTTGCCACTTTAATAGAACGTGACTCTGGCTTGGTTAACCTTAGTTGTGACTCTGGCTGGGACGGTGCTAGCAGATGTAGTCGACGGTAGGATTGGATGGACACCATCCCGGACTTAAAGAGGTTCAAACTCTACTTCCCCCCCCCCCTCCCCCCCCCCCCCCCCCCCCCCCCGACCCCCCCCCGTGTATCAGACCATTTCAGTTTTCTAAAAAAAAAATGATAAAAACTTCAAAAATTAAAATCCTTCGAGATGTAGTTCTGTTACTACATCTACTAGTTAGGAAAATTAAAAACTTAAATTTGGACATGTTTTGCAAAAAAATGTTATGAAAAAGTAAAACAGACATATCTTTTGCATACGATGTCGAAAAAACCCGCATAATATATCAAAAAAATCAGCACGAAAATCCGCATCCGATTTCGACATCCGTAGGCCGTTTTGCAAATTTTCGAAATCTCAAATTCTTAAAGGAAAAAAAGTTATGCTCAAATTTCAGTTTTTTTGAATTTTGATTAAATCTGGTCAAACTATCGTCAAACTACTTATTCAAGAAATATTAGTGTTACTAAATAATTATTTTAGTTTTTTTAAATTTTGGTCAAACTATGGTCAAATCTGGTCAAACTATGGTCAAACTACTTATTCAAGAAATATTAGTGTTACTAAATAATTATTGTTTTTTAGAATAATAGTTTCAAACTCAAACGGTGCTTAATGCTCAAGTTCAACTCCTAAGGGTTAATATGATTGACAACTTAGTATTGTCAGGAAAACAACAAGTGCAGACTTGGAAATTAGGGGGAATAGAACTCGAAAGTTAAGCGTGCTCAGGCTGGAGTAGTGAGAGGATGGGTGATCGGCCGGAAAGTTAGACGATTTGGAATGAGTGCTGATTAGAGATTAAATTCTGAAGCAGTGAGGAGGGAGGGGTGATTATTGATTAAATTGTCAAATAATTCAAAGATTTGAAAATCAGAAAAAAAAAATTGCAAAAAAATTCCTTTAGTCCCAGTTGGTAACACCAACCGGGACTAAAGGTCCTCCAGCCCCGCTCCAGCCGGCGGCCACGTGGAGCCCCTTTAGTCCCGGTTCGCGTTGATTATTGATTAAATTGTCAAATAATTCAAATATTTAAAAATCAGAAAAAAAAATTCAAATTTTTTTTTTCAAAAAAATTCCTTTAGTCCTGGTTGGTAACACCAACCGGGACTAAAGGTCCTCCAGCCCCGCTCCAGCCGGCGGCCACGTGGAGCCCCTTTAGTCCCGGTTCGCGTTCGTAAGCGAACCGGGACTAAAGGTTAGAGGCTTTAGTCCCGACCCTTTTGTCCCGGTTCCAGAACCGGGACTAAAGGCCCTCTGGAACCGGGACAAAAGCCCTGTTTTTTACTAGTGCTGATCTATTCATATTCAATCTTGACAGTACAACGAACACTAGAAATTAAAAAAAATTACATCCACATCCTTAAACTACCTAGCAACGACTACCAGCACAGAAACAAGCTGAAGGCGCGCCACCGTCGTCGCCCCTTCCTCGCCGACTACAGTGTACTTATTACAGTGCTCATGCTGACATGCTCGATCGATCATGAGAGCATGGCTACTGGGCTTGCAGCAAGGTTGTTCGTTAAGATAATACCGGCACATATATACATCAGTTACTACAAAATATACCACTCTAACTTTTATTTTTCCGAGAAACTATACCAGTCTAACTACATGCCAGGCAATAGTAACTCAACACTAGGCCATCAAGACCAAAAAATAAGCTGATGAATGGGTCTCCAGATCGATCGTCAAAACCTAATCGATCGATGAGCACTCACATATAGTACGCAATGTAACTCAAAATTAAGGATGTGATGCCCTGCACATACCGGCTAACGACGTCCAAGGTAGAAATAATCTCAAACCAAAGTATATAAAGAATAAACTATAGTCAAAATAATGTACTACTACCTGCAAGTAGGCTCCGAGGCTAGAAATAATCTCAAACCAAACCAAAATGTCGGCAAACCAAACCAAGTGGACAAGGGTGATCTAGGGATAGCGACTAGTAGTACCGCAAATGGAATGGCCGGGTTCATAGCTGGGGTGAGTAGTGCACAAAGCACGCGGGTTGCTACTGGAGTAGAAAATTACTGCGTAGTTAAAATGGAGTTAATTGCACAGAAGTACCACAATTGGGGCATCACATGCAGATTGGTACCAAGATTGCTAATTTTTGCGTGTCAGTACCAAGATTGTGCCAGGCCGTTGCAAATAAGGCTAAACCTGTGTTTTATACGTATTGACGCTCGATCTGACAGCTCGGGCCCACCCGTCAGGTGCCACGGTGGCCAATCGGCACGTGCCCGCGCGCTGACGAGGACGAGCCGCTCTCTTACCCCGGTCGGGGCGCACAGGTTCGTCCCCCACCCCACCATTCCCCTTGAACCCTCTTCCTCCTCGCTCGTTCCCTCCCTCGCCGCCGCCCGGGTTCCCTACTACCGGTCGCCGCACCGCGCCGCCGACGCCATGGTTTTCGAGGAAGAAAGCAGCGACGATCAGTCTAGCCTCCCGTACATGCACTCCTCCTCCACCACCGACGGGCTTAACCAGGATCAGTACCGTTGAGCTAGGTTTCGGGTTAGGGTTTCAGATTTGGGGTTTCTTGATTTGGTTGATTTAGCTGGGTTTTGATTTGGCCATTGTCTTTGTACGAGCTTCTGTAGGTCCCTTTTAGCCTTGAAGATCCAGAATACAAGGGGCTTGAGCTGGATCTGATGTCCCCATGTGAGAAGCACGGCAAGGCATCTAAGAGGCTTGTTGCCTTTAAGGGAACAGACACAGGCAGGAGGTTTTTAGCATGTGCAGAGCCGGTATGAATTGTAGGCATAGTGGTTTTTTTTTCTTAGTTTGACACTGGCATATTTAACTGGAGTACAATGGCATAGTTGTTTTGGTTGACAGTGGTACTAGAGTAGCTTATTTAGTATAAGATCAGTACAGTGGCATAGTTGCTTTGGTTGATATGTAGTTTAATGTTAGTAAACCTGGTTTTGCATAAGCTCTTGTAGTTGAATTCAGAGGTATTTTCCATTTGGTACATGTTTGTTTATTTATGGACCAGCCACTGTTGGCTTGACACTAGTTAGTGGATATGCTCTTGTATTGATGCAAAAAAAAAATAGTGCAATGGTAGTATAATTTTTTAGTGTATATGCTCTTGTTCTGGTGCTAAATATTTTGCTATTTTGAGTGACACCATGTACTGCATATGCTTTTGCAGTTGGAGTTGGTTACCAACAGAGTGTTGAATGACGTACAATTTAGCTTGACTAGTTAAAAATGTAGTGCATTTGCTGTTGAAGTAGGAAATTCCTCTAGTTAAAAATGTAGTGCATTTAGCTTCAACAATCTTTAGCTGAATGCTGGTTTGCACATGTTGTTATTTTGTGGGTATATGCTCTTGTTCTGATGCTAAATGTAGCTCTTCTTGCTATTTTTGCAGTGATCTTGCTCTTCTTCTGTATTTACTTGGGGTATGAAATCTGTTGCTGTTCTTGCTGTTTTTGCAGGAAGGTCATAATTGTGGCTTTATTGAATGGGTTGATCACCAGTGGCCCCCAACAATGAAGAATGCACTGTTGAAGCTGTGGGCAATGGTTGAAAATACCAAAAGTGCTAGGGTGAATGATAATCTTGAAAGTGCTTTAGCTATTCATCATCTGACAGAAGAGAAGAACAAGCTGGAGGCCAACTATGACAAGTTAGTCCAAGATGTGCATGAACTTATGAATTTCCAGGAGGAAAGGGTGATTGATTTCAGTTATCTGCAGTCTAACCTTACATATCAGCAGCAGTGCAGAAAAGAACTGGTGGCTGATATGAAGGCAGAGATGGCAACTCAGATGGCAAAGAAAGATGCAGAGACCCAGAAGCTTAATCAGAAGTATGAACTGCTGGTTAACCTGACAAGAGCTCAAGCAACGGTCATCCAGAACTTGAAGTTGAACAATATGAAAGAGAAGCAAGTGCTGAGTGAAGCTAGGATGAATTTGGAGTTGAAGAATGCAGAGCTCACAAAGTGTGAGAAGAAGCTCACCCAAGAGAAGCTAGAGTTGAAGCTTCAGGTTGCTGATCTGCTTAAAGGAAAGGAAAAGCATATTGAAGAGAAGTGCTAGTTAGAGCTTCAGATTGCTGAGCTCATGAAGGGACAGGAGAAGCTGAAGGAGAAGATCAAGGGGATTCATGCCATCTTAGAGAAGTAAAGAAGATGAATATGAGATTAGTGGCATTGCTGACCTTTTGGGAATGATGGTTGTGTAATGACCTAGCATCAATGAAATATGGTTGTGTACTGTATGGTTGTACTAATTGTGAACTATGGTTGTGTATGTATGTAGTAGTTATGCTATTCATCCTTTTGTGAGAAAAGGATGAACTATGCATTTGAACTTGAACTCCACTATGTATTGTGAACAATGGTTCTGTATGCCTATAATCAGTTGAACTCCAGTAAGTATTATGTGCTATGATTGCTAGACTAGAAATGGATGTGTATGCCTATTATCTATTGACCTCCATTAATTATTGTTTGCTATGATTGCCATACTATAAATGCTGATATCATGCATTGGAACAATAAATTTGACATGACTGGTACAATAAATTTTATGATTTCTCATGCACTAGGTCTTATATTAGATGCTTATGTTAGCATTGGAAGATTGTTACATGGTTATGTTTAGGTGGTTCCGTCGACCTTGAGCCACCCTAAACCCTAAAATGTTAGTTTAGGTGGTTCCATCGACCGTGAGCCACCCTAAACCCTAACATATTAGTTTAGGTGGTCCTCCGTCGACCCCGAGCCACCTCAACAACCCCTAAAATGTTAGTTTTAGGTGGGTTTCGTCGACCCCCAGCCACCCTACACCCCCCTACAAATGTTTATTTAGGTGGTTCCGTCGACCCCGAGCCACCCTTAAAACCCAAAATGGTCTGTTTAGGTGGTTCCGTCGACCGTAGCCACCCTAAAACCCTAAAATGTGTATTTAGGTGGTTCCACCATGCGACCCCGAGCCACCCTACACCACCTAAAATTTAGTTTAGGTGGTTCCGTCGACCCCGAGCCACCCTAAACCCTAAACATTTTAGTTTAGGTGGTTTCCGTCGACCGTGAGCCACCTAAACCCTAAAAGTTAGTTTAGGTGTTCTCGTCGACCCGAGCCACCCTAAAAGCCTAAAATGGTTTAGTTTAAGTAGGTGGTTCCTGTCGACCGTGAGCCCCTAAAGCCTAAATGTGTTAGTTAGGTGGTTCTGTCAACAATAATCATCAATATATATTCATCAACATATCCATCAACATAAATCATCAATATATGATCATCAACATATCCATCAACATAATCATCAATTAGTGTCATCAATATAACTTCACTAGATCATCAATATAATCAAGTTCACTCATGTTAAAGAACATTAGAGGGCATCATATCATGGTCCCATGATCATACAATATAATTCAAGTGCACAACCTAAAAAAGAAACACAGAGGCTAGACATATGCATCAATTACATTCACCATCAAGGTTCAGTTCAATCTCTAGCATCACTTATTGTAGCATAACAATCAAGTCTAGCATGAACCAAAATACACAGTCACATCAGTTCAACATTAATGGCAGCTCTTCCTCTGCTAGCATGGAAGTAGAGACATCCATCCGTGTGTGTACCATCAGAGGAAAGCGCAGAAGTGGGTGCAGCATATTGCCTGGGGGCAGTGAGGCCTTGTAGTACCTCTTCCAGCTCCTCCTCTGCCATCTCCCTCCTCTGCCCAGCATCCTCCTGCTTCATTGCTTTGTCTTGATGGTGGTATGGACAGAAGCAACAGCTCTTGCATGTCTTGATGGTGGTGTAGGAGCAGACCAACAGCTCTTGGCTGTGAGTTGCTTGGAGTATGCCTTGCATACACATGGAAACAGTTAATAATACTGGCAAGAAATGTACAAAAAGGAAACATTAGTATATTTCAAGGTCCAACATATTACCACATGTTTATTCTTCCTCAAGCTAGCTCAGGCTTCAACGTTTAAGACAGTTTGTGTACCTATGCCCTTGGGACCACAATTGCCACAAATGTTATAGTCCCCATTCTTGAGTGTCTTTGGCTTTGGTACTTCAAATTTGCCCTTGATCCCTCTTTCTATCTTTCTTCCTCCTCTCTTCACTTTGAATGCGTGGTTCTATGTCTGGACCATGGGTCCTTGTCCAATCTGCTCACCAGGCATAGGAAAGATCTTGGTTCATAAGCTGCCACATAAAACCTTTCTTGAAGAATTTGCTGACATATCCTCTGGTTTCCTTTTAGCCTTGTTTATTGCAGAGATTTCATGGTTGCATGGGAGCCACTAAGGTCCCACTTCCTGCATCCACAAGTCTCAGTTCCAGGTTGACAGCATGTGTTTCGTGCTCACTTGTAACTTGCCATAAGTTCACCCAGCTTGTATTGGCTTGCAGTATTGGCCTCTCCCTTCTCAACCTCTAGCTTCTCCCTGTAATGAGGTGTTATCTCCCATCTTGCTCGCTTTTCCACTCTCTCTGTTCCTGTGCCACCTCACATTTGCTTATCTTTTATCCCATCACACATTGTCCTTATAGGTTTCCTCCTAACATCTAGAATGTACTTGTTGACACCTCGACAAGTTGTTCACTTCACTTCCAAGTCAGTCTTACAGCTTGTGTCAAATGCATGCCTTGCCCATGTTTTTTTTGGTATTGCAGTAAGCAACTCCCAAGCTTCCCACTTTCATCTCTGGGATCAATTCATTGCAATATTAAATTTGTGTTCATTGTAGGCATAGCTAGCATTATCCATGCACTTCTTAAGATCTTCACCCCTAAACCCAGCATTTTGGAAATTTGCATATAAATGTCTAAGGCAGAATCTTTGGTTGCAGTTTGGAAACACAGTATTCACTGCACTCAGTAACCCCTGATACACACAATTTAACAAGTCTAAGCTACAAGCTAGAAGAAAGATAACAAATTGAAGTGTTGCAAGCCAATGTAAACACTTGTGCAAAACAAAATGAAATATGCATACACATACCTTTTGTCTAGCTGACATTATAGTATATGGTCCAAACTGTCCCACTTCTCCCCCTAGGCAAATTTTGAGTTGGTGTAGAAACCAACACCAACTAGGTGTGTCCTCTTCTCCAACTATGCCAAATGCCAGTGGATATATGTTATTGTTGCCATCTCTACCAGTGGCAGCAAGGAGTTGAGCACCTGTAGTGAGCTTAATGAAGCATCCATCAACACCTACATAATCAAAATTTCCCAAAATTGATTACATTTAAATGAGATACAATATGTAAGTGGTGCACAAGGTTCAGAAACTAACCAATGAATGGCCTGCACCCCTTGAGAAACCCCTCCCTTGCTCCATTCATGCAAAAGAACATGGCATGAAATCTTGGGCCTGGCTGGGGAATTTTTTCAGTTGGTATTGGAGTAACAGTAGTGACTATTACTCTACTCCCAGGGTTTGTGTCCATGACAGTCTGAGCATAGTCTCTAAGCCTAGGATATTGCTTCTTGTGATCTCCTAACACAGCTTCAATAGCTATGTTCTTTGCCCTATATGCCATGCAATTGGGCACATCTACACCATATTTTTCCATGCATGCATCAATTATAGTCTGAATACTAGTAGTTATATCAGATCTGAAGAGGTGCTCATATTTTTGTGCTAGCCACGTAGCACTCACCCTGGTGGTCTCAGTAGTACTAGGGCAAGTGTGCTCTAGTCTCATCTTCTCAATTACAAAGGTTTTCTCCCCTTTTATAACTGCTGCCACCATAAAGAACTGACATTGTTTATCTGTACACTCAACAATTATCCTCTGATCTGAATTCCTGTGGTACTTGAAATTCCTGTTCTGAGTGATGTGCAAATTCAACAAAGCATCTCTGAATTGATGTTGATCCCTAAAACACAACTTTAGACAGAGTTGTTCATGTGGTTGCTCCATTTTCTCAGTGTACCACTTCCTAGCAGGCCTCTTCTTTGCCCTACTCTTCCTTTTCTTTGGTAGGACAAATGAGAGTGGCTCAAAACCATCATCATCACTCTCCCTCACCAAACCCTTCTCTTCTTCATCAGATGAAGGTCTGAAATCAGGTTCAACCTCTAGTAACTTACTGGAATGTGACCTTGTTGTTGGTCCTCTTCTAACTGGCAGCTTCTGCTCCTTCTTTACAGGTACAGCTATAGTTTGTTCTTCTTCAAAAGTGTTATCTTCCTCTACCTCAAATGGGTCCTCAACTTCAGTGTCACCCTCATAATGCAGCACTTGTTCCTCCTCTGATTGCTCATCATCTGATTCTTCCTCTTGTACTTCTTGCTCTCTCTGTCTCTTTCCCTCTTCCACCTCTATATCTTCATCATCACATATATAATAAGGGTCACTTCCAATTTGACCATCCTCATCAAAGGCACAAGCATCACTGTCCTCATATACCTCATATCCTTGATATCCCTCTTCTTCTTCTTCCAAAACAGCTTTCAACTTGGCATTTACATTCTTGCTTTCTTGTGTGCAACCACCAGGAGGATGAGGTGTGCTAGAGCTGCTACACTGACTTTCAAAAACTACTCCTTGCTGATCAACAGCTAAGACAGGAGTCTCACTCAGATCAAACACAACAGGCTCTTGGTACACAACAGTGGACAAATCTTGCCTTTCAGATTGCTGCCTCTCAAAATCACTAACAGAGGGTGGACAAGCCCTAACTAGCAAATTAAGCACCAAATTATGCTGGATCTTCCTCTTTATCATCTGTAA
>CM022298.1:660560830-660741266 GCA_011799875.1 Thinopyrum elongatum
TACGTCGCACAGTGCACCTCTGCTGACATGGACATGACGAGTGGACGCCCTTGCGTTCAGCCTTATTGTGTTTGATACTAGTATAGCTAGCTGACTCAACCTTGCCTAATAAGTTGACCGAACAAAACTTTCTCTGTATCACAAACTCTGGTTTGTAAAACTTGCCTTTTATATCTCGGCAGTTTTTCTAGTATAATATTCTATTAGGGCATCTCCAAAGCGGACCCTCAAATCGCCTGCAACTGTCTGAACTACACGATCCAGATGTATTTAGCCATTGACTACGGGCCTGTATCGGTCCGCCCAGCGGTTCAGACGTACTTTTTCCAGCAAACCCGAGACAATTGGAGGATGGGGCTTTACGGAAGTCTAGACAACAACCACGTAGGACTCTGACACCCCCGGCCCACCCAAAAGCCCAATCAAAACCCTTCCCCGACCCCACACCTCCATCCTCCCATTTTATATCATTCATTTTTTCTATCTTGCCTCCATTGCCGCTCCACCACCCCGGCCGCCATGCCACACCGCTGCTGGAACTCGACGACTCCATCTATGATGAGCATTTCCATTAAACATGGTATTTTCTTCTAGTAATATCCTTCTATCATCATCTCCATGATAGTGTGGGCCATGACACACCCTAAATTCAAAGAATTTGCTTTTTATCATGTCATATTTTGCATATTTCGAGGTCCAAAATCAGCAGCACATCAAGCTAAGCACAGTAATGCAGCAGCCCACTCTCAGCACTTGCTCTCCTATCGACAGAGAGGTACGTGAGACCTAACGCCACCACTCCCTCATTAACTAGTACGCAGCCAACGGCGCTTCCCTCGCTTTGCCATCACCTGCCGCCCCACTCGGCCCCTCAGCTCCAAACGTCACTGGTGAGCCGCCTGCTCCCATCTGGCCTACTATTTCCCCTTCCCGGCAGGCCCCCACTCCCATGTCTTGTCCCGTGTCTATTGTCATCGAGGCGCCAACACCAGCTAGCCTACTTGGATCACAATGTCGTTTGGCCGCACGGCCCGGATCGCCTCCAACCTACCAAATGTCCGCAGTCCGCAATATCGCCCCCTCCTCCACGGCGCTAGACAGACACTGACGACCTGTCATAGAAAGTTAGCAAGGTGCAATCTATCTTCCTGCAATTTTGCTTAGCAATTTCGGAAAATGAAGGTGAATAATTGATGCATGCAATGGTCCTGCTTGTATTGCCATTGATGTCAACCATACAATTGATGTCAACAATGTTCATGTCAAATTACCATTGATGCAAATCATGCAATTTTTTCTTTTTGACTCATTCTGCATATAGAAATATTTTGCACATAGTATGCATTTGTGCTTTATCTGCATTGTAGTTCAACCTGACTTTCTTTCAGTCACAACAACTACATCTTTGTCTGTCTCAAGCTTATATTATTGAAATAATATTTTTGGTTGACTATATACATATTCTTTGACTATTTCAGTGAGAATGAGAACATTATTGGATAAGCAGGAAGGGAAATCCTTAACTGGGACTATTTAGCATCCACTATTCATCTGCCTAATAAGGTTTAAATGGCAGGTGTTGCTAGGAAAGGGATGTCCAAGTGGGATACAAAAGAAATTTCTCCTTATATTGTTGAGATCAGTGAAGATGAATTTCCACCTATGAATACAGATGATCGTCGCAAATATGGAGATTTGCCCCCTGATCACACTAATGATAATGGAAATCAACTTGGTGAATCTTCAAACCTAAAATCTGATGCGTTCATGCACGAAGGCAGTACTGAGTATGAGCAGGAACATACCGATAGGTTCGCAGGCTCGTTGTTCTCCTCCCGACGCTCACCAGATCTGCCGGCGCTGACTGAAACAAGCAGAGGAGCGGCTGTGTGGGCGTGAAGAAAGAGATGAGGTTGCGTCATCGGGAGAACATGAGAGGCTAGCCAATCATGAAGGGAAAACACCAGAATTTTGTTTGTCTCTGTCTCTCTCTCAAAGACACGTGTCCACCACACACACAACGTACCTCTCCCGCCATTCGCTATGTCGCACACTGTGCCTCTGCCGATGTGGACACGGCGAGTGGGCACCCTTGCATTCGGCCTTATTGTGTTTGATACTAGTATAGCTAGCCGACTCAAACTTGTCTAATAAGTTGACCGAAAAAAACTTTCTTTATATCTCTACCTCTGGTTTGCAAAACTTGCCTTTTATATCTCGGCAGTTTTTCTAGTATAATAATCTATTAGGCCAGTTATGTCACGGCAGTTGAAATTATCTATAACAACTATTAGATTCTAGTGCATGTTGTACAAGATTGTAAAATAACACATGCTATTTGTAGTGGACTAACATCCCATTTCAAATGATGATATGAAGTCAGTTATTGGATGAATATCTCCATCGGTCTATACAATTCTATGGGATGGTATGATCCAACCCCATGATATCAAGGTGTCCATGCGGGCCTTCTTGACAAGGTAATTAAGTACCATTATTATGCTTTTGAGTTATATATTTACGCGGCCCCACCAATGGTGCATTGACCTTGTCTTGTTCTTGTGTTTGGGGGCGGGCTTTAGTTGTGGTTTGTGAAAGCCATAAAGTGATATATATTTCATGATTTTTTGAAATGTCATGACCATATTTTAAAATGGGTGAACATTTTCTAAATTTCATGATCTTTTAACATTTTCTAAACATGTGAATATTTTGTAAGTGTCTTGAACATTTTTTAAATGGTTATAAACAATTTTATATATGCCATAAATATTTTTAAATTTGCGTGAACAAAGTTTTGCATGACACGGACATTCTAAAAATTATCATGAGATTTTAGACGTGTGGACATTTCTGTTGAATGGTGCACTTGTTAAATGTCACAAGCATTTTTATTGTATGGTTCAAATAATTTGTTAAATGCCATGAACATTTTTTTAAATGTGTGAACATTTAATTGATACTTGAATTTTCATTAAGGTTTTAATTACTGATACTTAAATTGGATGTAGCCATAGCTATACCAAAGAGATAAGCCATATATATGAGTTAACAGATCTGGCGCCTTTTGATAGTCAAAAGGTTGATTAGAGTAATGTGGCTATATATTACCTTCATGTGATGCCTATTGAAAAAGTGAAATATTATCTATAATAACTATGAGATTCTAGAGCATGATGTACACATGCTATTTCCAGTGGACTAACATCCCATTTCTGATAACTATATGGACTCAGTTATTGGATGATAATGTCCATCGGTCTATACAAGTCTATGGGATGGCATGATCCAACTTGATCATATCAAGGTGTTTGTGCGGACCTTTTTGCAAGGTTAGTATCATTATTATGATTTTGATTTATATATTGGCGCGGCTACAAGGGGGGCAACGGCTACAACGGTGAGAAGCCAGAGCTGCGGGTGAAGAGAGGGTGACGGCGGTGGCGAGGATGGTGGGATGAGTCGGAGAGATAGCGCAGGCTAGAAAGCGGGAGGGCAGGGAGGGGGTTTCTGCTGAAGGACCTGAACTGCGACCTGAGGGTGAGCAAGGGCGCACCCATATATCCTAACAGCGGCAGTGTGTGAGAGGAGGAGGTGGTGGTCAGCGATGGAAGGCTTGGTGGCGGAGTTGCGCGCCGAGCTGGCCTCCACGGGCAAGCGGCGTATATGGTCGATAATGGTGCTTCTTCCATGATCATCGCCTTGCAGACTAGTTATTTTCCTTCTGACGCTCACCAGAGATGCCGGCGCTGAGTGAAACAAGTAGAGGAGCGGCTGTGTTGGCATGCGGAAAGAGATGAGGTTGTGTGCATCGGGAGAACACGAGAGGCTAGCCACTCATGAAGGGAAAAACACGTGAATTTTCTCTATATCTCTCTCAAAGACGGGTATCCACCACACGCATAGTGTACCTCTCTCACCATTCGCTACGTCGCACAGTGCACCTCTGCTGACATGGACATGACGAGTGGACGCCCTTGCGTTCAGCCTTATTGTGTTTGATACTAGTATAGCTAGCTGACTCAACCTTGCCTAATAAGTTGACCGAACAAAACTTTCTCTGTATCACAAACTCTGGTTTGTAAAACTTGCCTTTTATATCTCGGCAGTTTTTCTAGTATAATATTCTATTAGGGCATCTCCAAAGCGGACCCTCAAATCGCCTGCAACTGTCTGAACTACACGATCCAGACGTATTTAGCCATTGACTACGGGCCTGTATCGGTCCGCCCAGCGGTTCAGACGTACTTTTTCCAGCAAACCCGAGACAATTGGAGGATGGGGCTTTACGGAAGTCTAGACAACAACCACGTAGGACTCTGACACCCCCGGCCCACCCAAAAGCCCAATCAAAACCCTTCCCCGACCCCACACCTCCATCCTCCCATTTTATATCATTCATTTTTTCTATCTTGCCTCCATTGCCGCTCCACCACCCCGGCCGCCATGCCACACCGCTGCTGGAACTCGACGACTCCATCTATGATGAGCATTTCCATTAAACATGGTATTTTCTTCTAGTAATATCCTTCTATCATCATCTCCATGATAGTGTGGGCCATGACACACCCTAAATTCAAAGAATTTGCTTTTTATCATGTCATATTTTGCATATTTCGAGGTCCAAAATCAGCAGCACATCAAGCTAAGCACAGTAATGCAGCAGCCCACTCTCAGCACTTGCTCTCCTATCGACAGAGAGGTACGTGAGACCTAACGCCACCACTCCCTCATTAACTAGTACGCAGCCAACGGCGCTTCCCTCGCTTTGCCATCACCTGCCGCCCCACTCGGCCCCTCAGCTCCAAACGTCACTGGTGAGCCGCCTGCTCCCATCTGGCCTACTATTTCCCCTTCCCGGCAGGCCCCCACTCCCATGTCTTGTCCCGTGTCTATTGTCATCGAGGCGCCAACACCAGCTAGCCTACTTGGATCACAATGTCGTTTGGCCGCACGGCCCGGATCGCCTCCAACCTACCAAATGTCCGCAGTCCGCAATATCGCCCCCTCCTCCACGGCGCTAGACAGACACTGACGACCTGTCATAGAAAGTTAGCAAGGTGCAATCTATCTTCCTGCAATTTTGCTTAGCAATTTCGGAAAATGAAGGTGAATAATTGATGCATGCAATGGTCCTGCTTGTATTGCCATTGATGTCAACCATACAATTGATGTCAACAATGTTCATGTCAAATTACCATTGATGCAAATCATGCAATTTTTTCTTTTTGACTCATTCTGCATATAGAAATATTTTGCACATAGTATGCATTTGTGCTTTATCTGCATTGTAGTTCAACCTGACTTTCTTTCAGTCACAACAACTACATCTTTGTCTGTCTCAAGCTTATATTATTGAAATAATATTTTTGGTTGACTATATACATATTCTTTGACTATTTCAGTGAGAATGAGAACATTATTGGATAAGCAGGAAGGGAAATCCTTAACTGGGACTATTTAGCATCCACTATTCATCTGCCTAATAAGGTTTAAATGGCAGGTGTTGCTAGGAAAGGGATGTCCAAGTGGGATACAAAAGAAATTTCTCCTTATATTGTTGAGATCAGTGAAGATGAATTTCCACCTAAGAATACAGATATGGAGATTTGCCCCCTGATCACACTAATGATAATGGAAATCAACTTGGTGAATCTTCAAACCTAAAATCTGATGCGTTCATGCACGAAGGCAGTACTGAGTATGAGCAGGAACATACCGATAGGTTAAATAAAGATATCAATGAAAGGCATTCTAAAGCTTCATCTGATAGGTTGCATGCTCCTAGAAGGCCGAAGATGTGCATAATAATGATGACTAGGTAAGTTAGCTTTGGAAAAGTCAACTGGTAACCAAGATATGAGAAGAATTGCTAATGACAGAAGACGTGGCGACGGATGGGGCACAACTATTGGCCATTATTATAGTTCTAGGATGTCGTTTGGTCCTGATGCCTGGAGGAAGTGCACTCGCAGTCCATCTACAAGAGGTGTACGGAACATGTCATGTAGGTATGGTTGCACCCCTAGTTACTTTCCTTTTCTTGGTTTTAAAGACATGTAGCACTTAATTCCCTTTTTGTGAGTAAAATTGTCGGTTTTTTAACTATGCATGTATTGGCACTTTGATTATGTGTTCCATGTGTATTGCATATGTAAAGAAATATAAGATTATTTAGTGATCTGAACATTCTTATATTTCTTTGCAGAGGGAGTATGTTGTTTCGAAAGTAACTTTTTGAGCTACTCTGGCGTTGAAACTTAGCTATTACTGGAATCCAAGATAGAATTAATGATTATGTTGCACAAGTAAATCAAGCTAGGGCATACAATTCTTCATTAAGTTTAGATGTTTATCATCTCTATTTGTACATAGGCACCATATCATATTCATTGCATTACAAATTAGAAGAAAGTACTATAGATGTTGTTTTATTATCTATATTCTACTAGCGGTGAAAATATAAAATTCATTTTGATTTGTTAGATGAGTTGTTAATTTAAGAGATCTTCTTAATTTCTAGATTAGTTCAAACTTAAATTGGATGTGACGATAGTTGTACCAAGGAGATAAGCAATATATAAGAGTTAAACAGTGATGCATTTTGGCAGTCGAAAGGTTGATTAGATTAATGTGGCTATATATTACCTTGATGTGATGTCTAGTGAAAAAATGAAATTATCTATAACAACTATTAGATTCTAGGGCACGTTGTACAAGATTGTAAAATAACACATGCTATTTGTAGTGGATGAACATCCCATTTCAAATGATGATATGAAGTCAGTTATTGGATGAATTTCTCCATCGGTCTATACAATTCTATGGGATGGTATGATCCGACCCCATGATATCATGGTGTCCATGCGGGCCTTCTTGACAAGGTAATTAAGTACCATTATTATGCTTTTTAGTTATATATTTACGTGGCCCCACCAATGGTGCATTGACCTTGTCTTATTCTTGTGTTTGGGGGAGGGCTTTAGTTGTGGTTTGTGAAAGCCATAAAGTGACATTTCATGATTTTTTGAACTGTCATGACTATATTTTAAAATGAGTGAACATTTTATAAATTTCATGATCTTTTAACATTTTCTAAACATGTGAATATTTAGTAAGTGTCTTGAACATTTTTTAAATGGTTATAAACAATTTTATATATGCCATAAATATTTTAAAATTTGCGTGAACAAAGTTTTGCATGACACGGACATTCTAAAAATATCACGAGTTTTTAAACGTGTGGACATTTCTGTTGAATGGTGGAATTGTTAAATGTCACGAACATTTTTATTGTATGGTTCAAATAATTTTTTAAATGCCATGAACATTTTTATAAATGTGTGAACATTTAATTGATACTTGAATTTTTCATTAAGGTTTTAATTATTGAATCCTTAAATTGGTGTAGCCATAGCTGTACCAAAGAGATAAGTATTATATATATATATAATATATATATATATATATATATTATATTATATATATTATATATATATAATATATATATATATAATAAGAGTTGCAGATCTGGTTTCATTTTGACAGTCGAAAGGTTGATTAGAGTAATGTGGCTATATATTACCTTCTTGTGATGCCTATTTAAAAAGTGAAATACTATCTATAATAACTATGAGATTAGCATGATGTACACATGCTATTTCCAGTGGACTAACATCCCATTTCTGATAACTATATGGACTTAGTTATTGGACGAATATGTCCATCGATCTATACAAGTCTATGGGATGGCATGATCCAACTTGATCATATCAAGGTGTTTGTGCGGGCGTCTTTGCAAGGTAAGTACCATTATTATGATTTCAATTTATATATTGGCGCAGCCCCACCAATGTTCCATTGACTTTTGTCTTGTTTTTTTTTAAGGGGTGTTTGGTTCGTGCCATAACAGGCAGCCAGCTGGCTAGGTATAAATCATAGCCTCATGCCTGCTAAATCGGACGCCTGGGATCGTTGTCTGAGTCAGGCAACTTTTTAAGGAGGTAAACAAACAGCCCCTTAGGGGCGGGCTTTAGTTGCGGTCTTTGAAAGCCTAAAGTGAGATTTTCATGAACATTTTTTAAAATGGCATGAACATATTTTTATATGGGTGAATAGTTTTAAAATTCATGATTTGTTTTGACATTTAAAGAACATTTTATAAACTTGTGAATATTCTGTAAGTGTTTTGAAAAAAATTAAATGGTTACAATTTTTTTTTATATCTTCCATGAATTATTTTAGAAATTGCATGAACAAGGTTTTGCATGGCATGATTTTTTTAAAAATTTCATTATTTTTTAAACATGCGAACATTTATGTTGAATGGTACAAAAAATTTGTTAAATATCACGATCATTTTTGTTGAATGGTTCAAATATTTTTTAAATGTCGTGAACATTTTTATAAATGTATGAACGTTTAATTAAAAATTTGTGAACATTTCTTTACGCTACGTGAACAATTTTATAAACTAGAAAATACCCCGCACGTTGTTGCGGGGATTGGTTCTAATATATTGTTGATGAAATTTAATTGAAAATTAAAAAATATATTGTATTTGATTAATATTTAACTAGTAGGATGACCTGCACCTTTACGCGGTTATATTTTCTCCGTGGTTTAGTATCTATATTGTGATTGAGATGTGGGTAGGAGGTGGACATGTAAGTTCCATGAAAACGTATTATGAGCATAGTGCTGAAAACCAATTGTTCATTACGTTATCCTGCACATGCAAAATGTTCCAATTTAATTTTAAGAAGTTACTCAGTTATTAAACCCAGTATATCATTCAACATAAAAAAATGTGGCCAATATCTATATCACGAGGAAATATTAGTGGGCTACTTAGTGAATTCACATCAAGGTATTGGTAACTGATTTGGTATGTGACAACAGAAAACCAAACATTGTGCTCCATGCATGATATGACAATCTATATAGTGTCTGGTTGCTTTTTCTTTTCCTTTCCCTCTTCTCATAATCAATTGGTGTATTTGTTTTATCCACATTTTTTCAAAACTTTCCAACCAACCTGAAAAATCAAACATTAATGTCTGGTGCAACTGTGTCATCATTATCGCAGGTGTATTGTGCAATGTCATGTTTGGAGATGCTTCCCCACATGCAAATATAATACTTTTGGTCAGTATAGTTACACATCTAAATTGATCATATATAGTTATATTTTCTTGCCATTTTTTTGGACACACAAATAAACCTTATTGGTTACTAATGTACAAAAGGATATGTTACTCAAACTATATAAAGTATTCTAATAAGAAGAAATCTTTTCAGGAAGTGGTATGAAGTTGTAGCCAGATAAAATGGCAACTTCCATCAAATTTGAGCCAGTTTTCATATATTTATCTACTATTGAGACCACTTTTGGTGTCATCATCCCTTCTGCATAATATGGTTTACAACATGATAACTACAAGAAATGCGGAACTGATATAGAAAGAACTTCTCGTCAAAACATGGCCCATCTGATGGACAAAGTTTCGTGGACGGTTCGCCCAAAGTGAGATGTGTGATACACCTGAATTTAATATAGAACTTTAGGAATGTATGGCTCCTAGAAAACATGCCTGCATTGTTGGCCACAAAACTGCAACCGTTTGGCAGCACGATTATAAATGTAACCATATTTAGATGTGAAAAGGGTAGAATACCACTCAGGATTGTCTAAATGTCCATAACAAATGAGCAATTCATTGCATAAGTATGTGTTCCTTATGAAGCTGAAAACAAGAATAGGATGTTCACATCACAATCTCACTACAAGAAAAATTATGGGAACATTTCCCCCTGAAATAAAATAAAAGACACATAACATACAATATCATTCCGTATTTTCTAAATTGACTGTAGGAATCATACATGTACTCATTGTTGTACTCAATGGTGATACCTTCAATGAAAATTTGGGAACACTTAGAGTAAAAACTTGGGAGGACCAATTACCAATATATGAAAAATAAGTAGTATTTGGTAGTTTATCTGAACCTAACTCTGCAGACATTTCCATATTTTGGAATTCCAAAGCATGGTTCTTCACTAAAGGATAAACACGTGTCGCCCGATACAACAATTAGTACTTCAAGTTAAAGCAGAGTGAATGTATCACACGAAAAGCTTGGCCTATTCATCACCTACTCATCTAAAATATATTTATGAAAAGGACGAACACTTCTTTTGATTGATTGATCACAAAGGGTGTGCCTCGTCCCTTTATATGGATACTTTCCTAACAATAAGATTTTTTTTTATTAACCAATACGATATCCTTGATAAATGGGACATTATCCCTATTTGATATGATTTGATTGTGGCAGCTTCCCCTCATTTACAGAAGGGTGTGCTGTCACACTTTTCAAAATATATACGTGGCGAACAAATGACCAATGCTCTAAGCCTATGCTACACATAGTAGAGTGTGTACGAGAGCTCAAACGAATAGAATAAAGCCCAACAATCATCACTTTAAGATTGATATTGACAAGGATGGGTCATCATATTTGAAGCTTGTTTTCTATAACCATTTTAGAGTGTACATATGATCCTAATGTTTCCTAGTATTTTAGTTTTTCGAATTTAAACTATGCTCCCAAAGGTACTAAAGATAACTTCTCCACATAGCCACATAGCACAAAAGAGGGAATTTAAATACAGGGAAGAGCTTTGCAAGGCCAAAGCGAAGGCTTAAAGTATAAGAGCAAAATCCTTGCGGAAATATGTCGTATCAACATATGTTATAATCTGAGATGACAAACCCAAAACATGTTAGCCGAATAACAAATGGCTACTCACGTATGCCTTTTAATATTAAAACACCTGACTGGTCTCTTGCTATGCTACTGGCAACAATACCTAATTATCGAAGAAAGTCAACAACAGCTAAGTACTCTGTTAACATGATCAACCTATAAGAATTCAAGAAATAGAATGGGGAGGGGATCGTTGCGTCAGAGCAATTTCCCGGCAATGCAAGAACAACTCGTACGAAGCGAGGAAGACGGCCTGGCGCTCCTACTAGTAATGACAATGGCGAGCTTCTCCGGGCTGAGCAGTTGTGGGAGGGGTAACCCCCGCTTCCTCCGGCCAGGGTACGACGGCTCGGAACACGGGGGGGGGGGGGGGGGCAATGGTTACCACGGTGAGAAGCCGGATTTGCGGGTGAAGAGAGAGTGGCGGTGGTGGTGAGGATGGAGGGATAGATCGGAGAGATAGCGCAGGCCAGAAAGAGGGAGGGCAGGGAGTGGGTTTCTACAGAAGAACCTGAACTGCGACCTGAGGGTGAGGAGGGGCGCGCCCATATATCCTGACAGTGGCAGTGTGCGATATGAGGAGATAGTGGTTAGTGGTGGAAGGCTCGATGGCGGAGTTGCGCGCCGAGCTAGCCGCCACAGGCAAGCGGCGGATCTGGTCGATGATGGTGCTTCTCCCACAGTTGTCCCCTCACAAGCTCGTTGTTCTCCTCCCGACGCTCACCAGATCTGCCGAAGCTGAGTAAGACGAGAAGAGGTGCGGCTGTGTTGGCGTGCAGAAAGAGATGAGGTTGCGTGCATCGGGAGAACACGAGAGGCTAGCCAATCATGAAGGGAAAAACACATGAATTTTCTTTGTCTCTTTCTCTCTCTCAAAGATGCGTGCCCACCACACACACAGTGTACCTCTCTCGCCATTCGCTATGTCGCACAGTGTGCCTCTGCCAACGTGGACACGGCGAGTGGGCGCACTTGCATTCGTCCTTATTGTGTTTGATTCTAGTATAGCTAGCCGATTCAAACTTGCCTAATAAGTTGACCAAACAAAACTTTCTTTATATCTCTAACTTTGGTTTGCAAAACTTGCCTTTTATATCTCGGTAGTTTTTGTAATATAATAATCTATTAGGGCATCTCCAAAGCAGACCGAGTCTCCGTCGTATCTACTTTTCCAAACACTTTTGCTCTTGTTTTGGACTCTAATTTGCATGATTTGAATGAAACTAACCCGGACTGACGTTGTTTTCAGCAGAACTACCATTTGTTGTTTTTTGTGCAGAAATAAAAGTTCTCTGAATTAGACGAAACTTTCTAGAGATTTTTTGTGTAATATATAAAAAAATAATGGAGCCAGGACCCACCAAAGAGGGGGCCCTGTTTCCCACAATTCAATAGGGCACGACGACACCCCCAGGCGTGCCTAGTTTCCTTATGGGGCCCATGTGGCTCCGCTGACCCTAATCTCAAGCCTATAAATTCCTTTTTTTCCCGAGAAAAAATAAGAGAATAAATTTCATCGCATTTTATGATACGGAGCTGCCGCCACCTCCTGTTCTTCATCGGGAGGCCAGATCTAGAGTCTATTCGGGGCTCTGGAGAGGGGGATTCATCCCCGTCACCATCACCAACCCTTCTTCATCACCAATTTCATGTTGCTCACCGCGGGGAGTGAGTAATTTCTTCGTAGGCTTGCTGGAGGGTGGTGGGGTTGGATGAGAGTTATCATGTAATCGAGTCAATTTGTTAGGGCTTCATCTATAGTATCCACTATGTTCTGAGATTGATGTTGCTATGACTTTGCTATGCTTAATGCTTGTCACTAGGGCCCGAGTGCCATGATTCCAGATCTGAACTCTTTATGTTTTCATGAATACATTTGAGTTCTTGATCCTATCTTGCAAGTTATATGCACCTATTACGTGTTATGATCCGCATACTCCAAAGTCACAATAGTAAGGATTCAGGCTGGCAATGGGGATTACCCAGGCGGGTATTGGACTCCCATCCCCGTCCCCGCGACAGCCTTCCCACGCCCGTCCCCATCCCCATACCCGTTTGCGAGGATAAAAATATTCCCATCCCCATCCCCGTCATTTTTTTATCCCCATAGGGAAACCCATACATGCAATTAATAACAACCTTCGATAGCATTTCCGTAGAAAAAATAGCATTTCAACATAATAAATAATATATTGTGGCCAGGTTAGGGTTTTCTTAGGGCTTTTTGGCCAAAGGAGTGGGATGGGGGAAATTTGGGTGGGTAAGGGCGGGAATTACATGGGGTCTACTATTTAGAGCCCACATGTAAGGCCTTCACGGGTAAGGCGGGTAACGGGCATGGGTAATGCTATCCTATCCCCATCCCCGTCTTGCATGCTAGGTAAGGTAATTGACCCACCAACTTCCCCATGGGCATTAAAGTTGGCACATCCCCGTCCCCTGATAGAGTAGTTACCCACGACGACGCGGGTAACAGTTAACCATTGCCATCTTGAGTTGGGATTCTTTTCGATGATTACCATAGTATGAGGAGTTCATGTATTCACTATTGATACGTCTCCATTGTATCTACTTTTCCTAACGCTTTTCCTCTTGTTTTGGACTCTAATTTGCATGATTTGAATGAAACTAACCCAGACTGACGCTGTTTCCAGCAGAACTACCATGGTGTTGTTTTTGTGCAGAAATAAATTTCTTGGAATGGAACGAAACTTTTTGGAGATTTATTTCAGAATAAAAGAAAAATACTAGAGCCAAGAACCACCAGAGGGGGGCCCCTAGGTGAGCACAACCCACCAGGGCGCTCCCCTCCAGGCACGCCCAGGTGGGTTGTGCCCACCTGGTGGCCCAGCAGACCCTATCTCCGACTCCTTAAATACCTATATTTGGAGAGAGAAAAATCAGGGAGGAAGAATTATCTCGTTTCACGATACGGAGCCGCCGCCACCTCCTGTTCTTCATTAGGAGGCCAGATTTGGAGTCCGTTCGGGGCTCCAGAGAGGGGGATCTTCGGTCTTCGTCATCACCAACCCTCCTTCATCACCAATTCCATGATGCTCCCCACTGGGAGTGAGTAATTCCTTCGTAGGCTCGCTGGTCGGTGAGGAGTTGGATGAGATTCATCATGTAATCGAGTTAGTTTTGTTAGGGCTTGATCCCAAGTATCCATTATTTTCTGAGATTGATGTTGTTATGACTTTGCCATGCTTAATGCTTGTCACTTTGGGCCTGGGTGCCATGATTTCAGATCTGAACCGTTTATGTTTTCACCATTATATCTATGTCCTAGATCCGATCCTGCAGGTCATAGTCACCTATTACGTGTTATGATCCATAAACCCCGGAGTGACAATAGTCGGGATACTTTTCGGTGATGACCGTAGTTTGAGGGGTTCATGTATTCACTATGTGTTAAAGCTTTGTTCCAGTTCACTATTAAAAGGAGGCCTTAATATCCCTTAGTTTCCTTATGGACCCGGCTGCCATGGGAGGGTAGGACAAAAGATGTCATACAAGTTCTTTCCATAAGCACATATGACTATTTACGGAATACGTGCCCACATTATATTTATGAACTGGAGCTAGTTTTGTATCGCCCTAGGTTATGACTATTATACGATGAATATCATCCAACGAATCCACCGATGCAATGCCTACAAATTTCTCTTATATTGTTCTTCCTAAGTTACTATTGCTGCTGTTACTGTTACACTTGCTACAAAATCATTGCTATCACTGTTACCACTACTGTTACTGTTAGCACTACTATCAAAACTATCATACTACTTTGCTACTGATCACCTTGCTGCAGATATTTAATCTCCAGGTGTGGTTGAATTGACAACTCAGCTGCTAATACTTCCAAATATTCTTTGGCTCCCCTTGTGTCGAATCTATAAATTTGGGTTGAATACTCTACCCTCGAAAACTGTTGCGATCCCCTATATTTGTGGGTTATCAAGACTTTTTTCTGGCACCGTTGCCAGGGAGCATAGCTATATTTGTTGAGTCACTTGGGATTATTATCTATTTATCACTATGAAGAATCTGTAGGATACCAAGACTAAGATATTTCCCTCTAAGACGAGGGGAGGTAAGGAACTGTCATCTAGCTCTGCACTTGATTCACCTTCTATTTTGAGTAAACTTGCAGCAACACCACATGCTATTAATTCTGATATGTCGCAAGTTATTGATGATGCTACTTCTGCTACGGATAATGCTTATGATGATGCTAGTACCTTGCTCGATGATAATGTGCCACTAGTTGAATTTCTTGATGAACAATGATACGTCTCCAGCGTATCTATAATTTTTTATTGTTCCATGCTATTATATTATCATTCTTGGATGTTTTACAATCATTTTATAGCAACTTTATATCATTTTTTGGGACTAACCTATTGACATAGTGCCCAGTGCCAGTTGCTCTTTTCTGCTTGTTTTTTACATCGCAGGAAATCAATATCAAACGGAGTCCAAATGCAGCGAAACTTTTTGTCGATTTTTTTTGGACCAGAAGACACCAGATGGGCCAGAGAAGCACCTGAGGGGAGCCTCGGGGGGGCACAACCCACCAGGGCGCGCCTGGGCCCCCAGGCGTGCCCAGGTGGGTTATGCCCACCTCGGTGGCCTCCCGTACCGCCTCTTTGCTCTATAAATACCCCAATATTCCAGAAACCCTGGGGGAGTCGACGAAAATCAATTCCAGCCGCCGCAAGTTCCAGAAACCACAGATCCAATCTAAACACCATCACGGAGGGGTTCATCATCCTCATTGATGCCCCTCCGATGATGCGTGAGTAGTTCATTGTAGACCTACGGGTCTGTAGTTAGTAGCTAGATGGCTTTCTTTCTTTCTTTTGATTCTCAATACAATGGTCTCTTGGAGATCTATTTGATGTAACTCTTTTTGCGGTGTGTTTGTTGGGATCCGATGAACTTTGAGTTTATGATCAGATCTATGTTTTTATCCATGAAAGTTATTTGAGTCTTTTGATCTCTTATATGCATGATTACTTATAGCCTCGTATTTCTTCTTCGAATCTTTGGTTTAGTTAGGCCAACTAGATTGATTTTTCTTGCCATGGGAAGAGGTGCTTTGTGATGGGTTCGATCTTACGGTGCTTGATCCCAGTGACAGAAGGGGAACCGACACGTATGTATCGTTGCTATTAAGGATAACAAGATGGGGTGTATTTCTACATAAATAGATCTTGTCTACATCATGTCATCGTTCTTATTGCATTACTCCGTTTCTCCATGAACTTAATACACTAGATGCATGCTGGATAGTGGGTCGATGTGTGGAGTAATAGTAGTAGATGCAGGCAGTAGTCGGTCTACTAATCTTGGACGTGATGCCTATATAATGATCATTGCCTGGATATCGTCATGATTATTTGAAGTTCTATCAATTGCCCAACAGTAATTTGTTTACCCACCGTATGCTATTTTTCTCGAGAGAAGCCACTAGTGAAATCTACGGCCCCCGGGTCTCTTCTTTATCATATTTGCCTTCAAGATCTATTTTTATTTGCTTTTATTTTCAGATCTATATTTCCAAAAACCCAAAAATACCTTGCTGCACTTTATTTTAATTTCTTTTATTCGAGATCTATTTATCCAATCTATCATATTTTTATCCCGTCAACTTGACAATTTCTGGCACCGTTACCAGAAAGGGATTGACAACCCCTTTAACACGTCGGGTTGCAAGTATTTGTTCTTTGTGTGCAGGTACTGTTTACGTAGTGTTGCTTGGTTCTCCTACTGGTTCGATAACCTTGGTCTCATCACTGAGGGAAATACCTACCGTTGCTGTGCTGCATCATCCCTTCCTCTTTGGGGAAATACCGATGTAGTTCAAGCCGACATCAAACAACTTGCTAGAGCTAAAGATATTGAGAATGCTGAAACTGATGAAATTATTGAAACTGATGAAGTACTTGAAACTGAAAATCTTGAAACACCTATTAGACCTAGCTCTCCTAGATATGAATTGCCTAAGATACCTGAAGGTTGTGTTATGGATGAGGAGACAACTAGAGACTTTCTTGCCTGCAATGATAGGGATGATCTTAAGAAATTACTATGCAAACTGAAAGAAAAATCTTTGAATACTAGAATGAAATGTGATCCTAAGTTTGCTATGTCACCCATCTTTGTTGATGATAAGGATTATGAATTCTCTGTCGACCCAGAGTTAATTACTTTGGTTGAATCTGATCCTTTCCATGGTTATGAAACTGAAACTGTTGTGGCACATTTCACTAAGTTGAATGATATAGCCACCCTATTTGCTCATGATGAGAAAATTCGCTACTATTATATTCTCAAGTTATTTCCATTGTCATTAAAGGGTGATGCTAAGACTTGGTATAATACTCTTGCTCCTGGTTGTGTGCGTAGTCCCCAGGATATGATTTACTACTTCTCTAAAAAATATTTTCCTTCTCATAAGAAACAAGCTGCCTTACAGAAAATATTTAACTTTGTGCAAATTCAAGAAGAGAGTCTCCCACAAGCTTGGGGGAGGCTTCTCCAATTGCTGAATGCTTTGCCAGATCATCCTCTTAAGAAAAATGAAATACTTGATATCTTCTATAATGGACTAACCGATGCTTCTAGGGACTTCCTAGATAGTTGTGCTGGTTGTGTTTTCAGGCAACGAACTGTTGAACAAGCTGAGCAATTATTGAATAACATATTGAAAAATTATGATGATTGGACTCTTCCTGAAGCACCGCTTAAACCCACTCTGAAGAAGAGGGGTATCTTATATCTCAGTCCTGAAGATATGCAAGAGGCAAAGAAATGCATGAAGGAAAAATGTATTAAAGCTGAAGATGTCAAAAATTTACCTCCTACTGAAGAAATACATGGACTTGACACGACACCACCACAGGTGGTAGAGGTAAACTATTTAATGAAATTTGATGAAAGTGACATCCCTTACAATAAACATCCTAGTCAATGCCTTTATGAGTTTGATAACTACATTAGAAAACAAGATCACTTCAATGCAAATGTTATGAAACAATTGAAATACAATTATGATATGATTGCTCGCTTGAGTAACTTGTTATTTAGAATCACTAATGATGTTAGAGGTGTAGGAAAACATGCCTCTATGGTTCATACCCAGTTAGAACAAGTTGCTAAATCTCAGAAAGAAGTGCTTGATGAAATGAACAATAATATAAATGCCTTTGCTGTTAGAGTAGCAACTAGAGGAGGTAAAATGACTCAGGAACCACTTTATCCTGAGGGACATCCTAAAAGAATTGAACAAGACTCTTAAAGAATTAACACTGATGCACCTAGTCCTTCTAGAAAGAAGAAGAAAAAGAAAAATGATTGGACTTTGCATACCTCTAGTGAACCTGAAATAGAAAAACCTCCTGAAGCTAATAATGATGTTTCTGTTTCTGATGCTGAAACTCAATCTGGTAATGAACATTCATCTAGTGATAATGAAAAAGATAATGATGATGTTCATAAAGACCCTCAACTAGACAAAGATAAAGAACCAGATAATGATGTTGAAATAGAACCAGCTGTTGATCTTGGTAACCCACAACCTAAAAATAAAAGATATGATAAAAGAGACTTTGTTGCTCGAAAACATGGAAGGGAAAGAGAACCATGGGTTCAAAAACCCATGCCCTTTCCACCTAAATCAACTAAGAAAAAAGATGAGGAGGAATTTGAACGCTTTGCTGAAATGATTAGGCCAGTCTTTTTGCGCACTCACTTGACTGATATTTTAAAGATGGCTCCTTATGCAAAATACATGAAAGACATCATCACTAATAAAAGAAAAATACCTGAAGCTGAAATCTCCACCATGCTTGCTAATTATTCTTTTAAGGATGGAGTACCTAAAAAAATTGGAGATCCGGGAATACCAACTATACCTTGCTCCATCAAAAGAAACTATGTGAAAACTGCTTTATGTGATCTAGGAGCTGGTGTTAGTGTTATGCCTTTCTCCTTATATAAAAGACTTGACTTGAATAAACTCACACCTACTGAAATATCTTAGCAAATGGCTGACAAATCAACTGCCATACGTATCGATATTTGTGAGGATGTGCCCGTTGTTGTTGTTGCAAATGTTACTATCTTAACAGACTTTGTTATACATGAGATGCCCGAGGATGACAACATGTCGATTATCCTTGGTAGACCCTTTTTGAATACTGCAGGGGCTGTTATTGATTGCAATAAAAGCAAGGTCACTTTTCATATCAATGGAATGAGCATACGGTGCACTTTTCGAAGAAACAATTCCAAGTGAATGGTATTAATGTTATTCAAAAATCTCTGACCCTCACTATTGGAAGTTTTCAACTACCTCTACCTACTGCCAAAAAGAAATATGATATACTCATTGTTGGGGACATGCATATTCCCGTTGAGGTAACTTAGTGTTTTACGAAAGTTCTTCGATTTCATGCTAATCAAAGTTGGTTGTTATTAAGACTTGATCAACCTTATTAATGGATCATTTTTTAGAGGTATGAAGTTGAAGAATTTAGTAGGCACTACCTTCTGTCCTTCCCTTTTATTTTCTAATTTGGTGCCCCGCCCAAGAAAGAGAAGATAGGTCTGTTTTCATTCGTGTAGAACTGCTACCCGGAGGACGCGTTCAACATGAATTGTCACTATGGAATGAAATCACGCCCTTCACATATTCCTCCCCAAATCTGCGATGGTCGGTTTCCTAACTATGCTCTTAGGAAGTCTTCATCAAGGAAAATAAAATGCCATGTTTATCCTGTTTTCTGGATTTTCCTTGCAATAAAAAATGACCCAAAAATAAAAGTTCTCAGAATGTCCTGAAAATTAAAAAAAATTCTGAAAAATTCTGAATTTTTAGTGCAAATAACATCAGAGGGGGGTGCACCAGGTGGGCACAACCCACCTAGGCGCACTAGCAGCCCCAGGTCCCCACGTGGGCCCCCTCACTTATCTCTTTAGCCCATATCATATCCTACCTCCAGAAAAAAATCACCATTGCTCTCTCTCTCTCTCTCTCTCTCGTGTTCTTGCTCTCAAACCCGCGGATTTTCATCTCTTTGCTCGAAGCTCCGTTTCTGAAACTGTTTGGGGGGTTTGCTACTTGGTATGTGACTCCTCCATTGCTCCAATTAGTTTTTGCTTTAGTAGATTATATTTGGAATAATTAGCTACTCTTGGTCCTGCTGTAGATGAGCTTGCATGTTGAATTCTTAGAGTTCTAAGTAGTTCGAATGCTTGATATAGCCTCTATGCATGCTTATGAGTAGTTGCTATCAATCTTGTGAAGTTTTGTTGACAAAAAAATTGTGGACTAAATTTTTTCAGAATTTTATTTATAGGAATAACATGAGTTTCTTTAGGAAGTTTGCCTCCAAGAAAAGTGCCAAGGGAGTCATTAGGGAATCATCGGACAATGACCTCCATACCCGGAGAAGGGCGGAGGTGTGGTCGTGCGAATGGCCGCATAACCCCTTCATGGATGGAGCCGGAGTCTGTCAAGAGTTTGCACAATTTGCTGCTAATGCTGGCCTCACCGACTTCATCGCAGCTGAGTGTGAACAATACCATCTCCTTACAAATTCCTTTGTGCAAAATTTTCATTTTGTGAGTAGGAATAACCCCCCTGAGGTGCAGTTTAATTTATATGCTGAAACCCGTCAGATACCACTTACTGAATTTTGTGATATTTGCTTGATCCTTTCTGACGGGGAAATAAGAGAGCCTAGTCCTACAGAGTTTGAGGACTTTCATCGTACTCTGTCAGTGGGAGATGAGAGAGGGGTGTCATGTGTTACTTCCACTAGCTTGCAGTTTCCTTCTGTGCATTATTTTGCTTTATTTATTGCGAAGTGTTTACTTGCTAGAGAGAAGGTTGGTGCACTTAGTGCCCCCGATTTCACTGTCCTACGACAAGACTATACGGCGATAACACGTTTAGCCTAGGGGCTATTATTGCACGCCGTCTACACCTTAACAGGACCAAGGATAAAATTCATGGCGGTATTTACGCTACTCGCTTAGCGAGTCACTTTAATATTCAGATACGCCAGCATGATCATCATTTGCCCAACGTTTACTTAGATCGTTAGGCGATGGCAGTGTTGGGGAACGTAGCAGAATTTTAAAATTTTCTACGCATCACCAAGATCAATCTATGGAGTCATCTAGCAACGAGTGAGAGGGGAGTGTATCTACATACCCTTGTAGATCGCGAGCGGAAGCGTTCAAGAGAACGGGGTTGATGGATTCGTACTCGTCGTGATCCAAATCACCGATGACCGAGCGCCGAACGGACGGCACCTCCGCGTTCAACACACGTATGGAGCAGAGACGTCTCCTCCTTCTTGATCCAGCAAGGGGGGAGGAGAGGTTGATGGAGATCCAGCAGCACGACGGTGTGGTGGTGGAAGCAGCGGGATTTCAGCAGGGCTTCGCCAAGCGCTACTGGAGGAGGAAGAGGTGTCACGGGAGGGAGAGGGAGGCGCCAGGGGCTGAGCTGTTTCTCCCATGCACCTCCCCACTATATATAGGGGTGGAGGGGGCTGGTTTCTTGCCCTCCAAGTCCATTGGGGCGTTGGCAAAGGTGGAAGGAAAGAAATCCCATCCTTTCCCTTCCCCACCGATTGTTATCCCCCTTTTTTAGGGATCTTGATCTTATTCCTTCTAAGGGGGAATCTTGGTGCGCCTTGACTAGGGGTGTGGGGCCTTGCCCCCACTACCCACGTTCATGTGGGTCCCCCATGCAGGTGGGCCCCACTCCGAAACCTTCT
This sequence comes from Thinopyrum elongatum, assembly GCA_011799875.1. Classification (NCBI taxonomy): domain Eukaryota; kingdom Viridiplantae; phylum Streptophyta; class Magnoliopsida; order Poales; family Poaceae; genus Thinopyrum; species Thinopyrum elongatum. The sequence goes on from CM022298.1 coordinate 660,582,399, forward strand.
AGAACCTTCTCGGTACAATACCGAAAAATCCCGAACATTTTCCGGTGGCCAAAATAGGACTTCCCATATATAAATCTTTACCTCCGGACCATTCCGGAACTCCTCGTGACGTCCAGGATCTCATCCGAGACTCCGAACAACCTTCGGGTTACCGCATACTAATATCTCTATAACCCTAGCGTCACCGAACCTTAAGTGTGTAGACCCTACGGGTTCGGGAGACACGCAGACATGACCGAGACGACTCTCCGGTCAATAACCAACAGCGGGATCTGGATACCCATGTTGTCTCCCACATGCTCCTCGATGATCTCATCGGATGAACCACGATGTCGAGGATTCAATCAATCCCGTACGCAATTCCCTTTGTCTATCGGTACGATACTTGCCCGAGATTCGATCGTCGGTATCTCGATACCTTGTTCAATCTCGTTACCGGCAAGTCTCTTTACTCGTTTCCGTAACACATCATCCCGTGAACAACTCCTTGATCACATTGAGCTCATTATGATGATGTCCTACCGAGTGGGCCCAGAGGTACCTCTCCGTTACATGGAGTGACAAATCCCAGTCTCGATTCGTGCCAACCCAACAGATACTTTCGGAGATACCCGTAGTGCACCTTTATAGCCACCCAGTTACGTTGTGACGTTTGGTGCACCCAAAGCACTCCTACGGTATCCGGGAGTTGCACAATCTCATGGTCTAAGGAAAAGTTACTTTACATTGGAAAAGCTTTAGCAAACGAACTACACGATCTAGTGCTAGGCTTAGGATTGGGTCTTGTCCATCACATCATTCTCCTAATGATGTGATCCCGTTATCAATGACATCCAATGTCCATGGTCAGGAAACCGTAACCATCTATTGATCAACGAGCTAGTCAACTAGAGGCTTACTAGGGACATGTTGTGGTCTATGTATTCACACATGTATTACGATTTCCGGATAACACAATTATAGCATGAATAACAGACAATTATCATGAACAAGGAAATATAATAATAACCATTTTATTATTGCCTCTAGGGCATATTTCCAACAGTCTCCCACTTGCACTAGAGTCAATAATCTAGTTACATTGTGATGAATCGAACACCCATAGAGTACTGGTGTTGATCATGTTTTGCTCGTGAAAGAGGTTTAGTCAACGGATCTGCTACATTCAAATCCGCGTGCACTTTACAAATATCTATGTCTCCATCTTGAACATGTTCACGTATGGAGTTGAAGCGACGCTTGATATGCCTGGTCCTTTTGTGAAACCTGGGCTCCTTGGCAAGGGCAATAGCTCCAGTGTTGTCACAGAAGAGAGCCATTGGACCCGACGCATTTGGAATGACTCCTAGGTCGGTGATGAACTCCTTCATCCATACTGCTTCGTGTGCTGCCTCCGAGGCTGCTATGTACTCCGCTTCGCATGTAGAACCCGCCACGACGCTTTGCTTGCAACTGCACCAGCTTACCGCTCCACCATTCAAAATATACACGTATCCGGTTTGTGACTTGGAGTCATCCGGATCTGTGTCGAAGCTAGCGTCGACGTAACCCTTTACGACGAGCTCTTCGTCCCCTCCATATACGAGAAACATATCCTTAGTCCTTTTCAGGTACTTCAGGATGTTCTTGACCGCTGTCCAGTGTTCCTTGCCGGGATTACTTTGGTACCTACCTACCAAACTTACAGCAAGGTTTACATCAGGTCTGGTACACAGCATGGCATACATAATAGACCCTATGGCTGAGGCATAGGGGATGACACTCATCTCTTCTATATCTTTTGCCGTGGTCGGGCATTGAGCCGAGCTCAATTTCACACCTTGCAATACAGGCAAGAACCCCTTCTTGGACTGATCCATATTGAACTTATTCAATATCTTATCAAGGTATGTGCTTTGCGAAAGACCTATGAGGCGTCTCGATCTATCTCTATAGATCTTGATGCCTAATATATAAGCAGCTTCTCCAAGGTCCTTCATTGAAAAACACTTATTCAAGTAGGCCTTTATACTTTCCAAGAATTCTATATCATTTCCCATCAGCAGTATGTCATCCACATATAATATGAGAAATGCTACAGAGCTCCCACTCACTTTCTTGTAAACACAGGCTTCTCCATAAGTCTGTGTTAACCCAAACGCTTTGATCATCTCGTCAAAGCGAATGTTCCAACTCCGAGATGCTTGCACCAGCCCATAGATTGAGCGCTGGAGCTTGCATACCTTGTCAGCATTCTCAGGGTCGACAAAACCTTCCGGTTGTATCATATACAACTCTTCCTTAAGAAAACCATTAAGGAATGCCGTTTTGACGTCCATTTGCCATATCTCATAATCATAGTATGCGGCAATTGCTAACATGATTCTGACGGATTTCAGCTTCGCTACGGGTGAGAAAGTCTCATCGTAGTCAACCCCTTGAACTTGTCGATAACCCTTAGCGACAAGCCGAGCCTTATAGATGGTCACATTACCATCCGCGTCAGTCTTCTTCTTAAAGATCCATTTATTTTCTATGGCTTGCCGATCATCGGGCAAGTCAGTCAAAGTCCATACTTCGTTTTCATACATGGATCCTATCTCGGATTTCATGGCTTCAAGCCATTTGTCGGAATCCGGGCCCGCCATCGCTTCTTCATAGTTCGAAGGTTCACTGTTATCTAACAACATGATTTCCAGGACAGGATTGCCATACCACTCTGGTGCGGAACGTGTCCTCGTGGACCTTCGAAGTTCAGTGGTAGCTTGATCATGATCATTATCAATAACTTCCTCTCTAGCCGGTGTAGGCTCCACAGAAACATTTTCCTGTGCTGCGCTACTCTCCGGTTCGAGGGTCATCTCATCAAGCTCCACTTTCCTCCCACTTACTTCTTTCGAGAGAAACTCTTTCTCTAGAAAGGATCCATTCCTGGCAACAAAGATCTTGCCCTCGGATCTTAGGTAGAAGGTATACCCAATAGTTTCCTTAGGGTATCCTATGAATACGCATTTTTCCGACTTGGGTTCGAGCTTCTCTGGTTGAAGTTTCTTCACATAAGCATCGCATCCCCAAACTTTTAGAAATGACAGCTTAGGTTTCTTCCCAAACCATAATTCATACGGTGTCGTCTCAACGGATTTTGACGGTGCCCTATTTAAAGTGAATGCGGCAGTCTCTAAAGCATAACCCCAAAAGGATAGCGGTAAATCGGTAAGAGACATCATAGATCGCACCATATCCAATAGAGTGCGATTACGACATTCGGACACACCATTACGCTGAGGTGTTCCAGGCGGCGTGAGTTGTGAAACAATTCCACATTTCCTTAAGTGCGTGCCAAATTCATGACTCAAATATTCTCCTCCATGATCTGATCGTAAGAACTTTATTTTCTTGTCACGTTGATTCTCAACCTCACTCTGAAATTCCTTGAACTTTTCAAAGGTCTCAGACTTGTGCTTCATCAAGTAGACATACCCATATCTACTCAAATCATCGGTGAGGGTGAGAACATAACGATAACCACCGCGAGCCTCAACACTCATTGGACCACACACATCAGTATGTATGATCTCCAATAAGTTGGTTGCTCGCTCCATTGTTCCGGAGAACGGAGTCTTGGTCATCTTGCCCAAGAGGCATGGTTCGCATCTGTCAAATGATTCATAATCAAGAGACTCCAAAAGTCCATCTGCATGGAGTTTCTTCATGCGTTTAACACCGATATGACCAATGCGGCAGTGCCACAAGTATGTGGGACTATCGTTATCAACCTTGCATTTCTTGGCATTCACATTATAAACATGTGTAACATCACGTTCGAGATTCAATAAAAATAAACCATTCACCAGCGGGGCATGACCATAAAACATATCTCTCATATAAATAGAACAACCATTATTCTCAGATTTAAATGAGTAGCCATCTCGCATTAAGCGAGATCCAGATACAATGTTCATGCTCAAAGCTGGTACTAAATAACAATTATTGAGGTTTAAAACTAATCCCGTAGGTAGATGCACAGGTAGCGTGCCGACGGCGATCACATCGACCTTGGAACCATTCCCGACGCGCATCGTCACCTCGTCCTTTGCCAGTCTACGCTGATTCCGCAGTTCCTGCTTTGAGTTACAAATATGAGCAACCGCACCGGTATCAAATACCCAGGAACTACTACGAGTGCTGGTAAGGTACACATCAATTACATGTATATCATATATACCTTTGGTATTGCCGGCCTTCTTGTCCGCCAAGTACTTGGGGCAGTTTCGCTTCCAGTGACCGTTTCCCTTGCAATAAAAGCACTCAGTCTCAGGCTTGGGTCCATTCTTCGACTTCTTCCCGGCAGCTGGCTTACCGGGCGCGGCAACTCCCTTGCCGTCCTTCTTGCAGTTCTTCTTACCCTTGCCCTTCTTGAACTTAGTGGTTTTATTCACCATCAACACTTGATGTTCCTTTCTGATCTCTGCCTCCGCTGACTTCAGCATCGCATATACCTCAGGAATGGTCTTTTCCATCCCCTGCATGTTGAAGTTCATCACGAAGCTCTTGTAGCTAGGTGGAAGCGACTGAAGGATTCTGTCAACGACCGCGTCATCCGGGAGATTAACTCCCAGCTGAGACAAGCGGCTGTGCAACCCAGACATTTTGAGTATGTGCTCGCTGACAGAACTATTTTCCTCCATCTTACAGCTGTAGAACTTATCGGAGACTTCATATCTCTCGATCCGGGCATGAGCTTGGAAAACCATTTTCAGCTCTTCGAACATCTCATATGCTCCGTGATGCTCAAAATGCTTTTGGAGCCCCGGTTCTAAGCTGAAGAGCATGCCGCACTGAACGAAGGAGTAATCATCGGTGCGTGTCTGCCAAACGTTCAAATCGTCTGGCAGTGCTGGGAGAGCAGGTGGGTCACCTAACGGTGCTTCAAGGACATATGATTTCTTGGCAGCTATGAGGATAATCCTCAGGTTACGGACCCAGTCCGCATAGTTGCTACCATCGTCTTTCAGCTTGTTTTTCTCTAGGAACGCGTTGAAGTTGAGGGTAACATTAGCGTTGGCCATTTGATCTACAAGATAGATATGTAACATTTAGACTAAGTTCATGACAATTAAGTTCATCTAATCAAATTATGTAATGAACTCCTACTCAGATAGACATCCCTCTCGTCATCTAAGTGATTACATGATCCGAATCGACTAGGCCGTGTCCGATCATCACGTGAGACGGACTAGTCATCAACGGTGAACATCCCCATGTTGATCGTATCTTCTATACGACTCATGCTCGACCTTTCGGTCTCTTGTGTTCCGAGGCCATGTCTGTACATGCTAGGCTCGTCAAGTCAACCTAAGTGTATTGCTGTGTAAATCTGGCTTACACCCGTTGTATTCGAACGTTAGAATCTATCACACCCGATCAACACGTAGTGCTTCGAAACAACGAACCTTCGCAACGGTGCACAGTTAGGGGGAACACTTTCTTGAAATTTTAGTAAGGGATCATCTTATATATGCTACCGTCGTTCTAAGCAAATAAGATGCAAAAACATGATAAACATCTCATGCAATCAAAATAGTGACATGATATGGCCATTAGCACTTTGCTCCTTTTGATCTCCATCTTCGGGGCTCCATGATCATCATCGTCACCGGCATGACACCATGATCTCCATCATCATGATCTCCATCATCGTGTCTTCATGAAGTTGTCTCGCCAACTATTACTTCTACTACTACGGCTAACGGTTTGCAATAAAGTAAAGTAATTACATGGCGAATTTCAATGACACGCAGGTCATATAATAAATTAAGACAACTCCTATGGCTCCTGCCGGTTGTCATACTCATCGACATGCAAGTCGTGATTCCTATTACAAGAACATGATCATCTCATACATCACATATATCATTCATCACATCCTTTGGCCATATCACATCACAAAGCACTTGCTGCAAAAACAAGTTAGACGTCCTCTAATTGTTGTTGCAAGTTTTTTACGTGGCTGCTATAGGTTTCTAGCAAGAACGTTTCTTACCTACGCCAAAACCACAACGTGATATGCCAATTTCTATTTACCCTTCATAAGGACCCTGTTCATCGAATCCGATCCGACTAAAGTGGGAGAGACAGACACCCGCTAGCCACCTTATGCAACTAGTGCATGTCAGTTGGTGGAACCTGTCTCACGTAAGCGTACGTGTAAGGTCGGTCCGGGCCGCTTCATCCCACAGTGCCGCCGAATCAAGATAAGACTAGTAACGGCAAGAAGATTGACAAATCGACGCCCACAACTACTTTGTGTTCTACTCGTGCAAGATACTACGCATAAACCTGGCTCTGATACCACTGTTGGGGAACGTAGCAGAATTTTAAAATTTTCTACGCATCACCAAGATCAATCTATGGAGTCATCTAGCAACGAGTGAGATGGGAGTGTATCTACATACCCTTGTAGATCGCGAGCGGAAGCGTTCAAGAGAACGGGGTTGATGGAGTCGTACTCGTCGTGATCCAAATCACCGATGACCGAGCGCCGAACGGACGGCACCTCCGCGTTCAACACACGTACGGAGCAGAGACGTCTCCTCCTTCTTGATCCAGCAAGGGGGGAGGAGAGGTTGATGGAGATCCAGCAGCACGACGGTGTGGTGGTGGAAGCAGCGGGATTTCAGCAGGGCTTCGCCAAGCGCTACTGGAGGAGGAAGAGGTGTCACGGGAGGGAGAGGGAGGCGCCAGGGGCTGAGCTCTTTTTCCCATGCACCTCCCCACTATATATAGGGGTGGAGGGGGCTGGTTTCTTGCCCTCCAAGTCCATTGGGGCGTTGGCAAAGGTGGAAGGAAAGAAATCCCATCCTTTCCCTTCCCCACCGATTGTTATCCCCCTTTTTAGGGATCTTGATCTTATCCCTTCGGGATATGATCTTATTCCTTCTAAGGGGGAATCTTGGTGCGCCTTGACTAGGGGTGTGGGGCCTTGCCCCCACTACCCACGTTCATGTGGGTCCCCCCATGCAGGTGGGCCCCACTCCGGAACCTTCTAGAACCTTCTCGGTACAATACCGAAAAATCCCGAACATTTTCCGGTGGCCAAAATAGGACTTCCCATATATAAATCTTTACCTCCGGACCATTCCGGAACTCCTCGTGACGTCCAGGATCTCATCCGAGACTCCGAACAACCTTCGGGTTACCGCATTCTAATATCTCTATAACCCTAGCGTCACCGAACCTTAAGTGTGTAGACCCTACGGGTTCGGGAGACACGCAGACATGACCGAGACGACTCTCCGGTCAATAACCAACAGCGGGATCTGGATACCCATGTTGGCTCCCACATGCTCCTCGATGATCTCATCGGATGAACCACGATGTCGAGGATTCAATCAATCCCGTACGCAATTCCCTTTGTCTATCGGTACGATACTTGCCCGAGATTCGATCGTCGGTATCTCGATACCTTGTTCAATCTCGTTACCGGCAAGTCTCTTTACTCGTTTCCGTAACACATCATCCCGTGAACAACTCCTTGATCACATTGAGCTCATTATGATGATGTCCTACCGGGTGGGCCCAGAGGTACCTCTCCGTTACATGGAGTGACAAATCCCAGTCTCGATTCGTGCCAACCCAACAGATACTTTCGGAGATACCCGTAGTGCACCTTTATAGCCACCCAGTTACGTTGTGACGTTTGGTGCACCCAAAGCACTCCTACGGTATCCGGGAGTTGCACAATCTCATGGTCTAAGGAAAAGTTACTTGACATTGGAAAAGCTTTAGCAAACGAACTACACGATCTAGTGCTAGGCTTAGGATTGGGTCTTGTCCATCACATCATTCTCCTAATGATGTGATCCCGTTATCAATGACATCCAATGTCCATGGTCAGGAAACCGTAACCATCTATTGATCAACGAGCTAGTCAACTAGAGGCTTACTAGGGACATGTTGTGGTCTATGTATTCACACATGTATTACGATTTCCGGATAACACAATTATAGCATGAATAACAGACAATTATCATGAACAAGGAAATATAATAATAACCATTTTATTATTGCCTCTAGGGCATATTTCCAACAGGCAGCTCATCAGTTTATTGATGGCGAGGACACTATTAATAATACTCCTTACAACCTGGTTTTCAGTGTAGATACGCATGATATTATTCTGTTGCCTGCACCTGCTTTGTTTGATCCTATTGCCAGGGGCGGATATAGGATCATGCCAGACGACATCATTGCCTACCAGAACGCCCAGGCAGTTGCAGAGGAGGAGCCTCAGGAGTGGGACACTCAGGTGCACGCTCCATAGCACTTCAACGTGGGACCAGATGGCTACTACGAGTGGTGATTACCAAGCTAGGCCAAAAGCCTAAGCTTGGGGAGTATGTATTCCCACCGACATTACATTCATGTTCACACATTTCATTCCAGTTGTCGGTGTTCACACTTTTTCATTGTATCATCCATGTTAAATTTATTTTCTCGCTTTCTTCTTGGGTGTTTGAAAAACTTTGAGAAAACCCAAAAATATTTCCTGCTTCTTTTCGGTTTTTCTTTCTAGTTTGTTTAGTTGTAGTATTAAAAGAAAACCCCAAAAAGATTTCTCGATCATTCTTTTGCTTGTTGGGAGCTCTCCCGTGTAAATAATTTATTCTCGTTTTTTATTTCCCTTCTTTAATTTGCTTTCTTCTAGAAAAACTAAAAACTCCAAAAATATTTCAGTGTGTTTCTCTGAAATTCTTTTTTGTTTATTGAGTCATAATGTTGAGTGGTTCTCATATGTGTTATTGTTGATCAAACAAAGAGCCCAAATTACCTTGTCTTCTCCTTTTGAATAAAATGTTTGCAGATTCCAGCTTAGTCCACGGCACTCTTGCACTATTATTATTTTCATATCGTTCGGTCGTGCAAGTGAAAGGCAATAATGACGATATTTGGTGAACTGGCTGTGGCAGAGAGAAACGGGTATGAACTTGACTTGTTCTGCTTTTGTAAATATGTTTAACCTAGTATCCATGATTCAGCATATTATGATCAAACATGTTTGCAATGACAATTAGAGATTATAATTCCTCATGACATGCTTAAGTAGCTAGGAGTGGATAATGATTTATCTTGGATGTCAACATTGCGTTAAAATGATTGTGATGTAGTATGATGATATGGTATCCTCCTTTGAATGTTTCGAGTGGCTTGACTTGGCACATGTTCACGCATGTAGTTGAATAAAAACCAACATAGCCTCTATGATATTTATGTTCATGGTGTTCATATCCTACTCATGCTAGTATCCAATGTTCATTATGCATAATGCATGTTCATGACCGTTTTTGCTCTCTAGCTGGCCGCTTCCTAACCTATTTGCTAGCCTTCACCTGTACTAAGCGGAATTACTACTTGTGCATCAAAATCCTAAAACCCAAGTTATTCCAGATGAGTCCACCATACCTACCTATATGCGGTATTACCCTGCCATTCTAAGTAAATTTGCATGTGCCACCTCTAAAAACTTCAAATAAATATCTGTTTTTGTGTGCCTGGATTGTTCATAGAGCGACAGGGGGTAGTCAGTATCTTCCATGCTAAGCGGGTTATTCTTAGGACGAGTGTTTATTCACTCGTCCTTGCACGAGAGGGGCGGTAATAGGGATTCCCAGTCCCGAAATAAAAAATTGCAAATAATTAAACAAAACTCCCCCAGGACTGTTGTTGGTATGGATGGTACCCGTGGATTCGGCTAGCCGTAGAGTGTGATTGTTGGTGGAGGTGGAGTAAACCTTTACTTTCATCACTTGGGAACCGCCACTAATATGTTTAGCATGGAAGATATTGATAACTTTCGGTCGTGACGTAAACAGGAAGGGTGTATTTCCCAAAATTTCATTTACCTCTGTTTTAAAAACAGAGCTCTGGTACCGCTGCAAATCCCTGCTTCCCTCTGCGAAGAGACTATCTATTTAATTTTATGTTGAGATATCACCTTCTCAAATAAGCGCCAGAATCTGAGAGCACTATTGTCATCCTCATGCATTGTGTATAGTTAATGTTGGATGCATCATGACTGGATCTTTTCTACCATGAATTACAATGTTTAGTCACTTCTTTAACTTTGGAGGTGCTCTGCATTTATGTTTTGCGGTCTCAGAAAGGGCTAGCGAGATACCACTGTTGTCATATTATATCATGATTGTTTTGACAAGGTGTTGTCATTTGAGATATTTTATTATTGCTCGCTAGTTGATTATGTCATCGATATGAGTTAATATAAATTTTAAGAGTTATTGTTGACATGGTTAGTTATAATCTTTGCTGAAAACCTGCGTGCTACTTAAGCTTATTTATGTAAACCAGAGCAAAAGAGTTCGTAAAAGTTTTTCTTTTTCATTTTCAGTTTATCAACTGAATTGCTTGAGGACAAGCAAAGGTTTAAGCTTGGGGGAGTTGATACGTCTCCGTCGTACATACTTTTCCTAATGCTTTTCCTCTTGTCTTGGACTCTAATTAGCATGATTTGAATGAAACTAACTCGAATTGACGTTGTTTTCAGCAGAACTACCATGATGTTGTTTTGTGCAGAAATAAAAGTTCTCGGAATGGAATGAAACTTTTTGGAGATTTATTTCAGAATAAAAGAAAAATACTGGAGCCAAGAACCACCGGAGGGGGGCCCTAGGTGAGCACAACCCACCAGGGCTCCCCCCTCCAGGCACGCCCAGGTGGGTTGTGCCCACCTGGTGGCCCTGCAGACCCTATCTTCGACTCCTTAAATACCTATAATTGGAGAGAAAAAATCAGGGAGGAAGAATTATCTCGTTTCACGATACAGAGCCGCCGCCGCCTCCTGTTCTTCATCGGGAGGCCAGATCTGGAGTCCGTTCGGGGCTTCGGAGAGGGGGATCTTCGATCTTCGTCATCACCAACCCTCCTTCATCACCAATTCCATGATGCTCCCCACCAGGAGTGAGTAATTCCTTCATAGGCTAGCTGGTCCGTGAGGAGTTGGATGAGATTCATCATGTAATCGAGTTAGTTTTGTTAGGGCTTGATCCCTAGTATCCATTATGTTCTGAGATTGATGTTGTTATGACTTTACCATGCTTACTGCTTGTCACTTTGGGCCCCGGTGCCATGATTTCAGATCTGAACCATTTCTGCTTTCACCAATATATCTATGTTCTAGATCCGATCTTGCAAGTCATATTCACCTATTATGTGTTATGATCCGTAAACCCCGGAGTGACAATAGTCGGAATACTTTCCGATGATGACCGTAGTTTGAGGAGTTCATGTATTCACTATGTGTTAATGCTTTGTTTCGGTTCTCTATTAAAAGGAGGCCTTAATATCCCTTAGTTTCCTTATGGACCTCACTGCCATGGGAGGGTAGGACAAAAGATGTCATACAAGTTCTTTCCATAAGCACGTATGACTATTTACGATATACATGCGTACATTATATTTATGAACTGGAGCTAGTTTTGTATCACCCTAGGTTATGACTGTTATATGATGAATATCATCCAACGAATCCACTGATCCAATGCCTACAAATTTCTCTTATATTGTTCTTGCTAAGTTACTACTGCTGCTGTTACTGTTACACTTGCTACAAAATCATTGCTATCACTGTTACCACTACTGCTACTGTTAGCACTACTATCAAAACTATCATACTACTTTGCTACTGATCACCTTGCTGCAGTTATTTAATCTCCAGGTGTGGTTGAATTGACAACTCAGCGACTAATACTTGCAAATATTCTTTGGCTCCCTTGTGTCGAATCTATAAATTTGGGTTGAATACTCTACCCTCCAAAACTGTTGTGATCCCCTATACTTGTGGGTTATCAACTATGTGTTCATGCTTTGTTCCGGTTCTTTAATAAAAGGAGGCCTTAATATCCCTTAGTTTCCTTGTGGACTCCGCTACCATGGGAGGGTAGGATAAAAGATGTCATGCAAGTTCTTATCATAAGCACGTATGACTATATACAGAAAACATGCCTATATTACATTGACGAATTGGAGCTAATCTCTCTAGGTTGTGACTGTTATAAGATGAATGTCATCCAACACAAATATCCATCACTGATCCAATGCCTACGCTTTTCATATATTGATCTTTGCTAAGTTACTTTCACTGCTGCTATCATTACAATCACTACAAAAACTGCTACAGTTATTGTTACCGTTACTATTGCTACTATTACTACTGCTATCAAACTACCATATTACTGTGCTATTGGTCACCTTTCTGTAGATATTTAGTTCTCCAGGTGTGGTTGAACTGACAACTCAACTGCTAATACTTGCAAATATTCTTTGGCTCCCCTTGTGTTGAATCAATAAATTTGGGTTAATACTATACCCTCGAAAACTGTTGCGATCCCCAATACTTGTGGGCTATCACGGACCCTCAAATCGCCCGCAACCGTCAGGACTGCATGGTCCAGACATATTTAGCCATTGACAACGGGCCTGTATCGGTCCGCCAAGCGGTCCAGATGTACTTTTTCCAGCAAACCCGAGACAAACTGGGGGACGTGGGCTTTACGGAAATCTGGACAACAACCACGTAGGACTCTGACACCCTCGGCCCACCCAAAACCCCAACCAAAATCCTTCCCCAAACCCGCACCTCCATCCTCCCATTTTCTATCCTTCATTTTCTCTCTCTTGCCCTCGCCGCTGCTCCACCACCTCGGCCGCCATGGCACACCCCTGCTGGAACTCGACAACTCCATCACCTCCAATGGTAAACCCGGACTCCATGCTGCTTCTCGACTACCACCATTCTACACCTCTCCCTTGACCATCGTGCATGTAGCATCTACTCCTACGATGATCTTCATGCCAGGCAACTATTCGGTGAATTACCCGAGCTAATTTTTGTTGCCCCTTCTTCTTTGAAGCAATGGATTTGGTACGGAGTACATATATGAGCACTATGTTGAGTCGTTCGACTCATCCTACAAGGAGGACTACACGGATGATGCATGCGGCGCTTGGAGATCCGGAGCGTGCGAAGAAGCATGTTATCAGTTTGAAGGGATCAATCAAGGATCATCGAGTGCTGAACCACAACCGGGTGCACAGCCATTCGACGCTCATGGATGAGTACTTTGCGCCCCTGATAATCCCCAAGTGCAAGGAATCATTATAGCAATTTCCAAAGGTGGAAGTGATAAGTATGGAGTGTCGAACCCACAAGGAGCTAAAGGTAAGATCAATATTCTCTCAAGTCCTATCTGCCATTGATACGACTCTACGTACACCCAACGTTTGCTTCCATCTAGAAACGAGAAATAAAACTACGTTGTGGGTATGAAGAAGATAGCTTTGCATGATATTGGAGAACTAAAATATAAAAATAGGGGATGTTATCATAAAGTTAGAACATATCACAATATATTCCAAAAAGCGAGTGTGGAATAATGATGGATCCGTGTGCTGAATTATCCTAGGCAATTGTTAACAAGATCGGTAATCATTATTGTAATTCTATATGAGGGAGAGGCATGAGCTAAAATAGTTTTCGTACTTGGATCATATGAACTTATGATTGGAATTTGGACCTCTAGCAAGAATCCGCAACTACTAGAACTCATTAAGGTAAACCCAACCATAGCATTAAATATCAAGTCCTCTTTACTCCCATACGAAACAACCCCCTTACTCGGGTTTAAGCTTCTGTCACTCTAGCAACCCACTATAAGCGAATCATGAATGTATTGCAACACCCTACAACGGGAATCATTCACGTGTGCGCGGCATGGAAGGCACCATAGGACAGTACCTAAATAAAACATACAACTCAAACCAATCTAGATCATCAATCAACCCAAAAGACAAAAGAAATCTACTCAAAACATCATAGGATAGCAACACATCATTGGATCATAATATGTGGCATAAAGCACCATGTTCAAGTAGGGGATTACAGCAGGGTGCAGAAGAGTGGACCGTTGAAAAGAGATGAGGAAGGTGATGAAGATGGTGATGTTGATGAAGACGATCACCGGTGCGATGGTTCCCCGGGCGGCACTTCGGCGCCACCGAGAGAGAGGGGGAGAGAGTATCCCCCTTGTGCTTCCTCCTCCATATGGCCTCCCCCCTAGATGGGGAGAGGTTCTCCCTCTGGTCCTTGGCCTCCATCGTGATGATGGCCCCATCCTTGTCTTCCTCCTCCATGGCCTCCGGTGATGATGGCCCCCTCCGGTAGGGTGCCGGAGAGGGCCTAGATTGATTTTTCGTGGCTACAGAGGCTTGCGGCGGTGGAACTTCTCATCTAGGGTTTTTTTGGGGTTTTTGGCATTTCTAAGAATTTTTGGCGTCGGTCTCACGTCAAGGGGGTGCCTGAGGGGCCCACAAGCCGCCTCCGCGCGCCCTGGTGGGTGGGTGTGTCCCCCAGGCTTGTGGCTTCCTCGTGAAGCTTCTGGTCCTTCCTCGATGCTTCGGGGGTCTCTTTTGGTCCACAAAAAATCATCATAAATTTTCAGCCCATTCCGAGAACTTTTATTTCTGCACAAAAAAAGACACCACGGTAGTTCTGCTGAAAACAACATCAGTCCGGGTTAGTTCTAATCAAATCATAACAAAACCATATAAAATTGTTGTAAACATGGCATGAATACTTCATAAATTATAGATACGTTGGAGATGTATCAGCATCCCCAAGCTTAATTCCTGCTCGTCCTCGAGTAGGTAAATGATAAAAGAAATAATTTATGAAGTGTGAATGCTAGCATAGTGCATAAATTTGATCAATGATAGTTCCAAACACTTTTTCTAGCATCATTATATATCATAAACAGTAGCTCATCTCATAAAACTTCTCATAATCAAGTAACAAGCTATTTACATGTTAAAGCATAGACCATAAAGTTTCTTGAAAACTAACAAACTATGTTCTCAGTCACCAAACAATTGCAATTCATCTTATTTTCAGGAAGAGTCTATGTAAGAGCTTTGATTTAGCAAATTCCACATACTCAACTATCATATAGTCTTCCATGATTGCTAACACTCAAAGCATATTTTTAGAACAAATAGCATCCGTCGAACACAGAGAAAGATAGGGGCTCAACGTTTCGCCTCCCAACTTGTTAATCTTATGGATAATTGTCAACAATAATAATTCATGATCAAATATATTTGAATGGCAATATATGCTTGGATCTTTCCCCACCACATGATGCTTGCCAACTAAAGAATAATTGATTTTAAAATAAGAAGGAATACTATTGACTCTTGCATAAAAGTAAATATATGAAAGTAAAAGATAAGCCCTTCGTAGAGGGAAGTAGAGGTTGTCATGCACTTTTTATTTTTGGAGGTGCAAACCCTTAATGTAAAGGAACGTCACGTTGTATTGCCCTTTGTGATAGCAACCTTTATTATGCAGTCCGTCGCTTTTATTTCTTTACCATCACAAGTCCATACAATTCTTATTTTCCCTTACAATAAAAGATCATACATATTTAGGAGCAATTTTTATTGCTTTTTGCACCGATGACAACTTACTTGAAGGATCTTATTCAATCCATAGGTAGATATGGTGGACGCTTATGGCAAAGAAACTAGGTTTAAGGGTTTTGGATGCATAAGTAGTATCTCTACTTAGTACAATTTTTTGGCTAGCAAAAGATCCTAAGCAAGCACCACATGTTGGAGGATCCATAACAATATAACTTCTATACAAATATACCCAAACATAACTCATTACGTTGTCTTCCTTGTCCAACTTCAACTAATTTTCTCAAGTTTGAAAATAATTAATGGGGCTCACATTCATAGAAGATGTCCAAGATAGTATATTTATATGTGAAATCTCTCTTCCTTCAATATTCTTTCATGAATTGTTCAAGTGACCAATGTTGTGTTTGCTAACTTTCAATAACTTTTACCACCTATACTTCTTATATGTGAAGTCATTACTCCCCATGGAATAAGCATATGAAACATATATAATTTTAGATTTATGATATTTAATTCATTCAACCATTTACTCATAGGATATAAGTGAAGCACGAGAGTAAATGACAAACTACTCCAAAAAGATATAAGTGAAGATCAATGAGTAGTCAATTAGTTAAATGGCCATGTGAGGACTCTCTCTCATTCAAGATTTCAGATCCAATGATTTTATTCAAACGTCTAGTAAAATGAAAATGCGCTCCAAGAAAAACACATATCATGTGACGAATAAAAATATAGCTCCAAGTAAGGTATACCGATAATTTTGAAGATGAAAAAGGGGATGCCTTTCGGGGCATCCCCAAGCTTAGGTGCTTGAGTCTTCCTTGAATATTAACTTGGGGTGCCTTGGGCATCCCCAAGCTTAGGGTCTTTCCACTCCTCATTCTTCTCATATTGATATCTCACCCAAAACTTGAAAACTTCAATCAAACATTACTTAACGGAACTTCGTGAGATAGGTTAGTATGATAAAACAAATCATTCACTAGGGTACTGTCAAGAAAAGATTCATAATTGTTCTCACACAAGGCCTACTATACTCTATAATTTCCACAATTTATATTTACCAGTATAAGCCATAGAAACTATAAAAACAAGCAAACTATGCATTGAAAACAGAATCTGTCAAAAACAGAACAGTCTGTAAAGATCTGGACAATGACAATACTTCTGTAAATCCAAAAATTCTGAAAATACAGGAAAATGTAGGCAATTTGTATACCAATCCTTTGTAAAAAAATCAGAATTTTATCGTGTTCCAGTGAATTTAAACAATTCTGTTACTGGAAGCAGAAGTTTCTGTTTTTGAACAGAATCAAGTCAACTATCATCCACACTATCCCAAAGGCTTTACTTGGCACTTTATCGAAACAAAAACTATAAAACATGATTACTACATTATATTAATCATGTGAACAACAAAAACAGTAAGGATAAATATTAGGTTGTCTCTACACAAGAACTTTTCTTTAAAGCTTTTTAGCTAAGTAGTGATATTTTAATGATACTCTTCCAAGCCCAATTTCGATGATAATTTTATTCATACTCTAAAAGATATAATTGAAGTTCTTAGAGCATTCTACAATTAATTTAGATTCACCAATATCCAAGCTCAAAATATATAAGTGAAGCACACGAAGCATTCTATAAAGCCATACTCAAAAGATTTAAGTGAAGCACAAAGGGTATTCTATAAAGCCATACTCAAAAGGTTTAAGTGAAGAACACGAAGCATTCTATAAATCAATGAAGGACTATCTCATACTAGCATGGTGCATAAAAGAAAAGATAAAAAAACACAAAATACGCATATCATGTGAATAAAACAAAAACTGAGGTATATCGATAATTGCTGAAGAATAAAGATGGGATGCCTTCAGAGGCATCCCCAAGCTTAGATGCTTGAGTCCCTGAAATATTTACTTGGGGTGCCTTGGGCATCCCCAAGCTTGAACTCTCGCTTCTCCTTATTCTTCTCATATTGGTAACTCCTCGATCTTCGAACACTTCATCCACACAAAACTTAACAAAACCCTTGTGAGATCCGTTAGTATAATAAAGCAAATCACTACCTTTAGGTACTGTTGTAAACTCATTCCAATTTCATATTAGCATTATATATAATGTATTCCAACTTCACCATGGTTCATACCCCCCGATACAACCCATAGATTCATCAAAATAAGCAAACAACACATAGAAAACAGAATCTGTCAAAAACAGGACAGTCTTTAGCAATCTGAACATTGAACATGCTTATGTAACTCCAAAAATTCTGAAAAATAAGGAAAAAACAATTTGCATAGCAGTACTGTGTAAAAAATTTAGAAACTTTTGATGTTCCAGTAAAAAATGTACATTCACGCACTACAGCCAAAGTTTCTGTTTTTGCACCGCACATAGCAAACAAGCAATCTAATCATCCTAAATCCAAATCTTGGCACATTATTTTTCTAATACAATGGGTTATATACAAGGGGATAATTATTTTTGATAAACTTCCATGAAAAATTATACATTGTTTCCATGAGCATGAACACAAGTGTTCAAGGTCGACCCTCACTTCTCCAATGCATAACCTTCTAGTCACTTATCTTTTTGAAAAAAAATTTAGGCATAAGAGGCAAGTATTTTTTTTTCTATTTTCCATTATTTTAATTTTTTTTGTTTGTTTCACCCACAACTAAAGAAAACAAAAACAAATGGGAAAACAAAATCTACTTAGTGAAGAAAGCAAACAAGCACACACGAGAATATCAACCCCATGCTATTGATCCCCGACAACATCGCCAGAAAAGAGCTTGATAATCCCCAAGTGCAAGGAATCATCGTAGCAATTTCCAAAGGTGGAAGTGATAAGTATGGAGTGTCGAACCCACAAGGAGCTAAAGGTAAGATCAATATTCTCTCAAGTCCTATCTGCCATTGATACGACTCTACGTACACCCAATGTTTGCTTCCATCTAGAAACAAGAAATAAAACTATGTTGTGGGTATGAAGAAGATAGCTTTGCATGATATCGGAGAACTAAAATATAAAAATAGGAGATGTTATCATAAAGTTAGAACATATCACAATGTATTCCAAAAAGCGAGTGTGGAATAATGATGGATCGGTGTGTTGAATTATCCTAGGCAATTGTTAACAAGATCGGTAATCATTATTGTAATTCTATATGAGGGAGAGGCATGAGCTAACATACTTTTCGTACTTGGATCATATGAACTTATGATTGGAATTTGGACCTCTAGCAAGCATCTGCAACTACTAGAAATCATTAAGGTAAACCCAACCATAGCATTAAATATCAAGTCCTCTTTACTCCCATACGCAACAACCCCCTTACTCGGGTTTAAGCTTCTGTCACTCTAGCAACCCACTATAAGCGAATCATGAACGTATTGCAACACCCTACAGCGGGAATCCTTCACGTGTGCGCGGCACAGAAGGCACCATAGGACAGCACCAAAATAGAACATACAACTCAAACCAATCTAGATCATCAATCAACCCAAAAGACAAAAGAAATCTACTCAAAATAATCATAGGATGGCAACACATCATTGGATCATAATATGTGGCATAAAGCTCCATGTTCAAGTAGGGGATTACAGCGGGGTGCGAAAGAGTGGACCGCTGAAAAGACATGAGGAAGGTGATGAAGATGGTGATCTTGATGAAGACGATCACCGCGGCGATGGTTCCCCGGGCGGCACTCCGGCGCCACCGAGAGAGAGGGGGAGTATCCCCCTTGTGCTTCCTCCTCCATGGCCTCCCCCCTAGATGGGGAGAGGTTCTCCCTCTGGTCCTTGGCCTCCATGGTGATGATGGGCCCCTCCTTGGCTTCCTCCTCCATGGCCTCCGGTGATGATGGCCCCCTCCGGCAGGGTGCCGGAGAGGGCCTACATTGATTTTTTGTTGCTACAGAGGCTTGTGGCGGTGGAACTTCTCATATAGGGTTCTTTTCAGGGGTTTTGGCATTTATAAGAATTTTTGGTGTCGGTCTCACTTCACGGGGGTGACCTAGGGGCCCACAAGCCACCTCTGTGCGCCTTGGGGGGTCGGTCCCCCCAGGCTTGTGGCTTCCTCGTGAAGCTTCTGGTCCTTCCTCGATGCTTCGGGGGTCTCTTTTGGTCCACAAAAAATCAACGTAAATTTTCAGCCCCTTCCAAGAACTTTTATTTCTGCACAAAAAATGACACCATGGTAGTTCTGCTGAAAACAGCGTCATTCCGTGTTAGTTCTAATCAAATCATACCAAAACCATATAAAATTGTTGTAAACATGGGATGAATACTTCATAAATTATAGATACGTTGGAGACGTATCACCCCCTGATGCCCACTTTGCTTAGAATTTTCGCCGGCGCTTTCGAATGCGCAAAAATGACTTCGATCGTCTTTATATCATGGTGTTCGGTCCTTGGATGACTACTTCATCTTGAAGAAGGACGCCATGGGAAGGATTGGTGTCGGCGTCAAAACCGGTAGATCTCGGGTAGGGGGTCCCAAGCTGTGTGTCTAAGGATCGATGGTAACAAGGGACAACAGGGACGGTATTTACCCAGGTTCGGGCCCTCTCAAAGGAGGTAAAACCCTATGTCCTGCTTGGTTGTTTTCGCTGAGTATAGGGGTTACAAGAGTTGATCTACCTCGATATTGTAATGGCCAAACCCTAGCTGTCTAGCCTATGATTATTCTGATAGCCTCTACGGACTAAACCCTCCAGTTTATATACACACCAGAGGGCCTAGGGTTGTACAGAGTCGGTTTGCAGAGGAAGGAAGTATTACACCCGGACACAAAACTTGCCGTTCTACGCACATAGGAGTCCTACCCGAACACGGGGATAATCTTCTGCTTTGTCTTCATGGCCCATCAGTCCGGCCCATATCGAATAGACCGGACACCCGAGGACCCCCTAATCCAGGACTCCCTCAGTAGCCCCTGAACCAGTCTTTGATGATGATGTGTTCGGCACGTAGATTGTCTTCGGCATTGCAAGGCGGGTTCCTCCTCCCAAATATTTTAATTAGGCCTCCTGCATAAAGGGATTGTGTCTGGTTCTGCATAATTAATACAACCCTTAGCCACAAAGGCAAGGCGTCCAAATAGAAACAGTGCCTTTACTGATAACTCTTTTGGCGAAGCGTCACACTTGACTTTTCAACACTTCGAACCATTTTCACGCTCCTCGCTTCGTGTTTCGAGGCTTAGCCTCCATTGGCACGTCTTGTCAAAACAGAGATCATGCCCGCCCATTACAGGATTCTCATCAATATGGTTTGGGTAATCCAACCGCACCTTACGCATGATCTCGTTAGGAGCAGGCGAGTTTTATGGCTTTAGGGGGGACGCTTGGCATTTTCACCGTCCATAAAAGGGTAAAGACCCCTCCTTTTTCTTCATGCCTTCCTCTAGCTTCTGTCTCCCAATCTCCAAGCTCCAGCACCCACAACTCCGATCTCCTCCACCGTCACCACCCTTCCCAGCAATGGCCGGGTCCGGCTCCAAGGGCAAGTGGGAGCCCTCCACCGTCATCGAAAAGGACGTCAAGGATCTCCAGAGCGCGGGCTATCTGTCCACGGACATTGCGCATAGGATTCCAGACAAAGACCAGGTCATTCCTACTCCAGGGCCTGGTGAGAGGGTTGTGTTCATCCCCCATTTCCTTCGGGGGCTAGGATTTCCCCTCCACCCCTTCGTCCGGGGTCTTATGTTTTTCTACGGGCTAGATTTCCATGATCTAGCCCCAAATTCCTTCCTCCACATATCGGCTTTTATAGTCGTGTGTGAGGCTCTACTTTGCATCCCTCCACACTTTGGCCTGTGGCTCAAAGTCTTCAATCTGAAGCCAAAGGTGGTCGACGGACAGCACGCGGATTGCGGAGGGGCTATGATAAGCAAGCTGCCCAATGCAATCTGGCCAAAAGAAGCATTTGTAGAAACAGTCAAGGTATGGCAGCAGGAGTGGTTCTATATCACCGAACCCTGCGACTCCAACTGGGCGGCCATGCCTGATTTCAGATCCGGACCCCCCGTGAGACTCACCTCATGGACCGCCAAGGGCCTTTATTGGGGGTCCAAATCGGAGCTGAAGATGCTCCAGAAGCGCATCTCCGACATGTTGGGTGAGAACACCGGTCTCACAAACGTGATTCAAGTGATGCTCTTCCGCCGCACCCTTCCCTGCCAGCTTTGGGCCTCCCCCATGTGGGAGTTCAATCCGGAGGAGCCACGGACCCTGAAGCGCTTCTTCGGCACCACGCACGAAGATATATGGAAGCAGCTCTTCAAGGCTCAGAAAAAGTGGCCAAAGAATACCGAGGACATCGGACTCGACATCGAGAACCCGGCCACGGCGGTAAGCATAATCTTTCCGAGGACCTATCCGGCCAATATTTCAGATACAATAGAAATTATATTGCCTGCTTTCCTTACAGGTCTGGACGGCAAAGGCAGAGCGGATCAACTGTCCGGCACCACTGCCTGAGGACCCGACCACACCCCAACTGACGGAGATGCTGGTCCCAGCGCCCTATCAGGCGCCGAAGAAGAAAACCAAGAAGAAGAAAGGCAAGGAGGCCAAGGGCGGCCCCCGCCAAAAAGGTCCTTTGGAAACAGTGTTCGGAGAAACCGAAGCCCTCTCTTCCCATGAGGAAGATGAGGAAGAAGAGGAGGAGGAGGTGGAAAGCGACTCCCCCCGTAAGGGGAGGAAGAAGAAGAGGGCGGTCTTCGAAGACCCGGAGGGGGAGGCGCCCAAGAGGGGGAAACTGACCCTCCCAGACAGTTCGGACTCAGAGTCCGAAGTCCCCAAGAAACCTCCCAGGGTGAAGCCCCTGGCCGAATCGTAAGTATTCAGAGACTCACTATTATCTTTGGTCTACTTGCTTCCATTATATAAGTTATTTTGTTATTTGCCTTTCAGCCTTCCCCGCGTGCTCCCGCATACTCCACTATCAGAGGGGAATTCTCTATCGCCCGAAATGGCAGAGAGTGATACGCCGCCGCGAGCCCCCTCGCCTATCGCCATGGAGGACACCGAAGTGTCGTCCCTAAGGACATCCCCTGGCCGAGAGGGGGCAAGCGAAGCTGTCAAGAGGGCGCCCGAGGTCAATACCTTGGTCGCCGAAGACCTAGGGGAGGT
The DNA here is from genome assembly GCA_011799875.1 of Thinopyrum elongatum. Taxonomy (NCBI): domain Eukaryota; kingdom Viridiplantae; phylum Streptophyta; class Magnoliopsida; order Poales; family Poaceae; genus Thinopyrum; species Thinopyrum elongatum. The sequence continues at coordinate 660,605,017 of CM022298.1, forward strand.
GACCCCTATGACAACTGACGGTGGGGAGCCCCAGCAATCCGGGCTCCAGCCGAACACCATTCCGGACTCCAGCATGGCTCCGGGATCGGATAAACAGCCCCCTTCGAAAGAGGGGGGAGGAGCACCAGCTCCATCGGCGGACTCTACTAATCCGGAGGCGCCCAACGCTCTGGAGGAAGCACTGCAGAGTGCTTCCATCGTGGCGAAGCACCGCACCCTGATGGGTGTGGTGATGGAGCAGGTTCAGTCTGCTAAAAGCAGACTGAACGAAGCCTTCTGCAGCCTACTGACAGGCTTTGAGGTATGCGACATAATGTTCTAAAAAACTTTTCACATAGAAGAATGAACATGTGTACAGCCAGTAGCCCCTGAGGCTCTGTCCGGTATAAAAGAAACCGGACAGAGGATCCACATAGTGTTCGGGAGAGTAACATACTGTGCTGCTATTGTAACAGGCATCCATGTTGGTAGCAACCGCCCAGGCCGCAGAAGTTTCCGAACTCAATCGAAAGCTTCAGGTGGCCAATGAGGAACTCGACCGCATCAACGAGCGGTTTGACGAAACGCAAGGTATGCGTACAATGTTAAGAAGGAATTTATTTTCATATCAGAAGTGATATATATATTTAGAGGTTAACTCATAGAATTCTTTGATTATGATCATAGTTGGCGCAGCCAAGGTCGAGACCCTCAAAGGCGCCCTCGCCCAGGCCAAGAAGGAAGCAGAGGAGAATAAGGCAGCCGCTGATAAAGCGGCTGCTGAACTAGAGGCCGAACAAGCTGCCCGCCGCCAACACGAAGCTCGGGTGGCCGAAGTCGAGCAGGAGCTGAAGGATGCCATCAGCAAATGCGAAACATTAGAGCAGAAGACTTTGGCCCAGTCCTCCGAGCTTGCCAAGGCTCTCTAGGATGCCAAAGAGGCGCAGAGCGAGTCCCGGAGCGCTCGCGAAGAGATCCACCAGGCGAGGCAGATAGCGGCTGGTAAGGCCTTTCTTTTGCAGAGTATCTTTGGAGGTCAGAGGTACACTTTGCTCACACGAGTGTGGAGTTCTCCAGGCGCATTTACGGATCTTCCGAAGAGTGCCGCCGATGCCGCACAGTTCTTCCGAGCCCAGGAGGGGAACTCGTCCGAGAAGCTGTTCTGGTCGCAATTTCTCGCGCCGGGACACCCGACGCCTCTGAAGGACCAACTGAAGCAGCTGGTAGAGCTGCATAGGATGGCGGGTTTGGCTATGAAGGACCTAATAATCCAACTCTGGCCGACCGAGCCGATCCCTAGCAGCTACTTCGGTTTGGTGGCGCGGTTGGTCAATGCGCGGCCGTGGATCGATGCTGTGAAGCGCTCAGCCTGCATAGAGGGTGCCCGGATGGCCTTCGCCCACGTCAAAATGCAATGGGCGAAGATGAAGGCCATCGAAGTAGCAACCATGGGCCCGCTCGAAGGCAAAGATCATCGGAAGCCGGAGAGGTACTTTGACAACATCCTAGAAGGAGCCCGAGAAATAGAGGGTCAATGTTCTAAGGACATAGTATTTGATTAAGTGTGTTCGGGTTGTACAAACTATGTTGTGAACCCATGTTGTTATATATTTATGTTTGCGTCTTGTATTCGAGCGATTTTTTCTCCTGTGCGGCCGTTTATTGCTATATTCCTGAAAGTTGCCAGTCGTCGGCTTCAGCCCCCACGTAGATGCTACAGGGGTGTTCGACATAATGCGTGACCACACTTTATCTAATGTCTTGGTCCATAAAGGAGATGTCCGCGAGGTGAACCAGGCAATCGGACTATGCAGCTTTATTACTTTCACTTAGCGATAGGAATTTAACTATGGAGCTAAGTACTAGCCCCTTGTGCGTGTGCGACTATCCGGGCTATGGTGCCTTTTCCACGCGGCTGGACGAAGACCAGCCCCTCGTATAACACGGGGTGAATCACTAACGATTTGTAGTATAATACTAAGTCGCTGAATCGCCGACCAGCTCTCGCCTATCATGACAGTCAGTTTTCAGCTTTCTCTACTGAGGTACTTGATCGGACGAACCGGAAATACAATCGCAGTAGTTCTCCCTTTACTACCTTAGCTGAACGGGCGGAATGTAAGGTGGTAAGCACAGGAGCCGGGCAACCCAACTATAGACCAAAGACATGTTTTAGAGCTGATGCATATAATGCAATATCCGGGACGCCGAAGAGTGCCCTATAGGTGTTCGGACTTGAAATGTGCAGGGCCGAATACAGCCCTCGGTGTTAAGGCCGGACTAATGCACGTGTGGCAGTCAAAAGTAGGGAGGGGATACAGATGATAATATGAAATAAAGATGATTGCCAAACAAAGTGGTGATCAACTACTTCCTTTATACCCTGATTAATACGCCGAGCCTTGTTGTTACAGATAATGCCATGAGTATCTAGGCCATTTTACATGCGAAAAGTTTACACAAGGGAAAGGTTTACACAGGGCCTAAAAGTAGTGGTTTGAAGATCCCCATGATGCCCTGCTGCACGTCTGCGCCGTTTCTCCTTGGTGAGACATCCTTGATGGTCGTCTGCTATAAATAGGGGCCTAGAAAGGAGTCCCCATATGACCGTTGATCAGGTAGGTTTTTAAACGAACCAACGATGGAAAAGATATTTGAGGTCCGAATAGGGTCAAGCCATACTATGGACCTTTTTCGCAGTGTGCCTCCGGCACTGCCCAAGGTATTTTAAGTGTGTAGTTATGTACGCGAGGTACGTATGCTGCAACCTTATGGGGTGATCGTCGGAGACGAAATTGCTAATTAAGCTCCGGAGCCACCGAGCTACCGCATTGTAGCACGGGTCGGACACGTTTAGTAGTGTCATGGGTCTTGATGACCGATGAGTTGTTCGGCTTAATGAAGCCGCCCTGTACTTCCGCTGCTAGGGCCACGGTATGCTCCTCAGTATGGAGGGAGCGCTTCGTATTCCCATTTACTATGATGGCGCCACGAGGTCCAGACATTTTGAGCTTCAGATAAGCATAGTGCGGGAGTGCATTAAAGCGGGCGAAAGCAGTTCGTCCGAGCAGTGCATGATAACCACTACGAAAAGGGACGATGTCGAAGATCAATTCTTCGCTTCGGAAGTTGTCTGGAGAGCCGAATACAACTTCTAGTGTTAAGGAGCCCGTGCAGCGGGCCTTCATGCCGGGTATCACTCCTTTAAATTTAGTGTTGCTAGGCTTGATTCTTGACGGGTCGATACCCATCTTTCGGACAGTATCCTTATAGATCAAGTTGAGGCTGCTGTCGCCGTCCATAAGGACTCTAGTGAGATGGTATCCGTCAAAGATGGGATCGAGTACCAGGGCCGCCAAACCTCCGAGCCGGATACTGGTTGGGTGGTCCCTGCGATCAAAGGTGATCGGACAAGCCAACCATGGGTTGAATTTTGGGGCGACAGGCTCTACGGTGTAGACGTCCCTTAATGCGCGTTTGCGCTCCCTCTTGGGGATGTGGGTGACATAGATCATGTTCACCGTTTTCACCTCGGGGGGAAACTGTTTCTGTCCCCCATTGTTCGGCGGGTGAGGCACATCATCGTCCTCGCTTTGAGGTCCTTTCCCCTTATGTTCAGTATTTAATTTACCGGCCTGTTTAAAAACCCAGCAGTTTCTGTTGGTGTGGTTAGCAGGCTTGTCAGGGGTGCCATGAATCTGGCAAGGTCTATCCAGTATTTTGTCCAAGTTGGATGGACCGTCCCTATTACCTTTGAATGGCTTCTTCCGCTGACCGGGTTTGGAGCCGCTGAATCCGGTGTTTTACTGCCGTAACCTCTGTTTCTTGGTTATTGTTCAGACGCTTGTTTTTGCTGTGTCGTGGCCTGCCATTGGCATCCCTGGCCTCATAAGTGCCGGGGGTCGCTGGTACTGTTGCTTCTATGAGCCAACCAGCTATCTTCACCCGCACAGAAGCGGGTCATGAGTGCAGTAAGAGCTGCCATGGTCTTCGGCTTTTCCTGACCGAGGTGTCGGGCAAGCCAATCATCACGGACACTGTGCTTAAATGCCGCTAAGGCCTCGGCGTCCGGACAGTCCATGATTTGGTTCTTTTTAATTAAGAACCGATTCCAAAGTTTGCGAGCTGACTCTCCGGGTTGCTGGATAATGTGAATCAGGTCATCAGCATCCGGTGGCCGGATATAAGTGCTGTAGCGACCCGATCCCAATGGATCGAAGTCTCTGTGCTTAAGTGTCATCCCTGGATCGTTATGCTGACACACACAGTACTCGAGGATTTATAACAGAGTTCAATCACACACTTATTACATCGAAAATCCTCATGGAGCATATTCATTACATAAATATGGCTGAAGGCCAACTAAATAAAATAACTGCGGAAGCTTCGAAGATAAATGAGTCCATCAACTCCAACGGCATAGTTGAGTGCATGACAATGACCTATCGCACCTTAGTCCTCGTCTGAAAACTCTGCAACATGAGACGTTACAGCCGTGTAGGTCAGCACATGGAATATGCTGGCAAAATCACACTATAGAGCAATGAAGAACAATATCTACTACTACATGCATATTTGGCTGGTGGAGGCTCTAAGTTTAGTTTTGCATAAAGCTAATTTTTCCCTACAACAAAGGAATAAATTTTATTTACTACCAAGTTTATGCCATTATTGAGAAGGTTCCTCCAACTCAATCCCAAAAATTACCAACTAATAATAATAACCCAATTCATTGATTAAATAAAGTGATGAGATCAACCAACAATTCAAATACCAGATACTCAAGATGTCCATAACCGGGGACACAACTAACCATGATTAGTTTATACACTCTGCAGAGGTTTGCGCACTTTACCCCACAAGACTCGATCTCCTCCGTTGGATTTCTCGCACTACACGGGTTTGAGAAACGGATGACCGAGACACAGTCTTTCCGAAGCGTTAACCCTTTACTCTGGGTAGACAGTACCACCTACTTTCCCCTACATCTGCTAGCCTACCACTGAAAGAGGTCACACAACATACTCAACTATGCCAGAGCCCATAATTGCTTGTGGCTGCACACGGAAGTTTCTAGCATGAATAATCTTATGATCCCTTTGAGCCTGTGTGGCGGACCTAGGGTAATCACACGGGTACTCCGGGATTCCCTTGGGCAAGCACTGGTTTCTCCAGGTGCCCCAAACAATCCACCCAGTTGTGTGTTAAAGTTGCCACCTTAAGTTTCCCTTAGTTGTTATTACTCTCGCAACTTTCATGAATCTCACATACCAATCCCCATCTACGAGCATGGCTAAGCAATTATGAGCATAACGTATATTCCCGGGGTGATCAAAGGTAATAGGTTCCTACCTCATCGACTACATAGCAAGGCCACATGTTCCCAATTATACTCATGCAATCTTTGAGGGTTGAAACTAATGCATAAAAACTAGGTAATAAAGGGATATGATCAAAGTGTAACTTGCCTTGCTGACGATCGGAAAACCCTAGAGATTCAGTGTAGCAAGCTTCGCACTTTGGATACTCTATCGTAGACAAACAATAGCATACATAAGCACTCAAGCATAAGATGCAAAGATAAAACCAAATAAAAAGATCTAAACATAAAGTTCAAGTGAAGGGCTTCGATTTGCAAAAAGAATCGATCAAATCGGAATTACAAAACTTAAATTACGATCAAAAGAAGTTCAAATTCAAAACTGTTTGAAACCAAATTTTAAACTGTCAAAAACATGCTCAAGTTGATTATCTGGATAGAGGGAAACAAGACGAAGAATTTGGCATTGGTTTCGTTGGATTTGGATAAATGAGTAAAAAGTTATGCTAGTTTGAAACAGAGGGACTAATCTATAAAATAAACCTAGCGAATAGGTCCCTGGCTGAAAAATAAACAGAAAAAGAAAAATCTATCGGACGAACGTCCGCTAACACAGACTAACGAACAAAAACGTTCGTTGACAGATCTAAACGAGTGAACGATCGCTATTTAACAGATCTAAAACAATAAACCGAACTAAAAACGAAAACCGATCTAAATATAAAAAACCCGAAATAAAACGGATCGGTTTGTACCGGTTTGGGAGGGTTCGGCCGGCGGCGAGAAATCTGACGGCGGCGCCGGTGCCGGCTTCGGCGGGACTCCGGCGAGGCGGGGCTCGGCTACGGCGGCGGCTAGCAGCGCGCGGTCGGCGTCGCGGGCGGCGGCGGCGGCGCGGGCGACGGCGGCTACGGTAGCGGCGCTCGGTGGTGGTGGCTGCTGCGGCGGCGGCTCGGGACGGGAGAGAGAGGGGTCGGGGCGGCAGCTTTTAAAGACGCGGGGCGAGGTGGTGGCTTGGAGGAGGGGGCGACGCGGATGCGGAGTTTGCCTCGGACACGGCGGCGGTGGCGGCGTGCGCCGGCCGGTTTCCGGCTCGGGGTCAGTGGCGACTGCGGCTGGGCTGGGCCGCGTCCTGGCTGGTAGCTGGGCCGGCCCAGTTCGACGGGGAAGATTTTTTTTAAACAATTTTTTCCCAGAGAAGAAAAAACATGGAAAACTAATATAAATAAATATCTAAAAATACCAGAAAAATTCACATAATAATCTGGCCTTATTAATGACCTAGTGAACATTTTTCTTGGCCTAAATGCCTAAAATAAAAACAAACATTTTAGTACTAATAAAATAAATATTTTTGCAAAATAAAAATCCAATAAATTTATTTTTACTCAAAATTCAATTTCCAACATTTTTATTCTGTTTTTGAAGAAGTCATATTATCTTCCCTCTTTATTTTAAAATAATTGGAAAAGAATTTTGAAAAACAATTTGATCCAATTTTCCAAGTTTTGATAAATCAAAAATGGATTTTTTTTGTGAAACCTCCAACTCTCTCAAATTGGTCCTTGAGTTGCTTAAGGTCTCTTGGATGAAAATGCAACCAAAACAAAACAAAAAAAATGCTTAAATCATGGATGCATATGAATGATCTATAAATAACATCCAAATTGAAAATTGGGATGTTACAAACCTACCCCCCTTAAGATGAATCTCGCCCTCGAGATTCGGGTTAGCTAGCAAAAAGGTGTGGGTGGTCCTTGTGGAGGTCCTCTTCTCGTTCCCAGGTGGCTTCCTCCTCGGTATGGTGACTCCACTGAACTTTGCAAAACTTGATGACCTTGCTGCGAGTAACGCGGTTGGCGAACTCAAGAATCTTGACAGGTTTCTCCTCATAGGTTAGATCACTCTCCAACTGAGTTGCTTCCAGAGGCATTGTATCTCTCAGAGGAATATCATCCATCTCTGCATGGCACTTCTTCAACTGGGAAACTTGAAACACATCATGAACTCCTGACAAACCTTCGGGTAATTCCAACTTGTAGGCAACTTCTCCCATACGTTCCAATACTCTGTATGGTCCCACAAATCGTGGTGGTAACTTTCCTTTGACTCCAAATCGTTTAACTCCTTGAAGTGGGGACACACGAAGGTATGCCCTATCTCCGACTTCATAGGTTACCTCCTTGCGTTTAGTATCTGCATAACTCTTCTGCCTGGACTGGGCTATCTTGAGTCTATCCCGAATCAACTTAACCTTCTCTTCAGAATCTCTGATTAAGTCTGGTCCGAACAACTATCTATCTCCAACTTCATCCCACATCAATGATGTCCTGCACCTCCTTTCGTACAAAGCTTCAAAAGGGGCCATCTTCAAACTAGCTTGATAGCTGTTGTTGTATGAGAACTCTGCGTAAGGCAAATTATCATCCCAACTAGATCCATAATCTAGCGCACAAGCTCTCAACATGTCCTCCAGAATTTGGTTGACTCTCTCGGTCTGTCCATCTGTCTACGGGTGAAAGGTTGTACTGAACTCTAGCCTGGTACCCAAAGTTTCATGCAACTGATTCCAAAACTTTGAAGTAAACTGTGTTCCTCTATCTGATACGATGGTCCTCGGAACTCCATGCAGACATACGATCCTGGTCATGTATATCTTCGCCAACTTAGCACTTGTATAAGTGGTTTTCACGGGGATGAAGTGGGCCACCTTGGTCAAGCGATCAACTACAACCCAGATGGAATCATAACCTGAACGAGTCCTGGGTAACCCGGTGATGAAATCCATGCCAAGCTTATCCCATTTCCATTCGGGTATCGGCAAAGGCTGAAGTGATCCTGCTGGTTTCTGATGCTCTGCCTTAACTCTCTGACATACGTCGCATACTGCTACATACTCGGCAATATCCTTCTTCATTCCTGTCCACCAGAAACTCTCCTTCAAGTCCAAATACATCTTGGTGTTGCCTGGGTGAATCGAGTAAGGCGAATCATGAGCCTCCTGAAAAATTAACTTCCTGATCTCTGGGTCATTGGGCACATAGATGCGATCCTCAAACCATAAAGTCCCGTGTTCATCCTCATGAAAACCTTTGGCCTTTCCTTTACTCATCCTTTCTTTTATCTCTGCAATTTCCTTGTCCGTCTTCTGGGCTCCTCGGATCTTTCCCAGTAAGATGGACTGAATTTCCAGTGCCGCAACAAAACCTCTCGAAACTATCTCCAAGCGGAGTTCTCGGAGATCATCGGCTAACTCCTGAGGTAATCCTCCGGTTATGAGAGTGTTAACATAACTCTTGCGGCTCAACGCGTCTGCTACAACATTGGCCTTTCCTGGATGATAATGCAACTTCATGTCATAATCCTTTATGAGCTCCAACCATCTCCTCTGCCTGAGGTTCAACTCCTTCTGCGTGAAAATATACTTCAAACACTTATGATCCGTGTAAACATCACAATGATTTCCGATAAGAAAATGTCTCCAGGTCTTGAGTGCATGCACTACGGCTGCTAACTCCAAATCATGCGTGGCATAATTCAACTCATGAGGTCGAAGCTGATGTGAGGCGTATGAAATAACTCTTCCTTCTTGCATAAGTACGCCTCCAAGTCCCTGGCGTGAAGCGTCACAATATACTTGGAAATCCTTGCGTATATTCGGAAGAATTAGCACTGGGGCTGTAACCAAACGTTTCTTCAACTCCTAAAAACTGGCCTCACAATTGTCGGTCCATTTGAACTTGGTGTCTTTCTTCAATAACTCCGTCATGGGCTTCGCGATCTGGGAAAAATTCTCAATAAATCTTCGATAATAACCTACGAGTCCAAGAAAACTTCGGATCTCCCCAACTGAGGTGGGTGCCATCCATTTAGTGACGGATTCAACCTTGGTAGGGTCTACTGCTATACCTTCTCCTGATATAACATGTCCGTGAAATCCGACTTCCTTCAACCAAAACTCGCATTTGCTGAACTTGGCATATAGCTAATGTTCCCTGAGCTTCTCGAGAACCAAGCGCAAATGTTCCTTGTGTTCCTCTTCATTCTTCGAGTAGATCAATATATTGTCAATGAACACCACGACGAACTTGTCCAGGAATTCCATGAACACCTTGTTCATCATATTCATGAAATAGGCAGGGGCGTTAGTCAAACCAAATGACATAACTGTATACTCATATAGCCCATACCTCATGGTAAAAGTTGTCTTAGGTATATCCTGCTCTCGGATCTTCAGCTGGTGATAACCCGATCGAAGATCGATCTTGGAGAAAACCTTAGCTCCCTGCAGCTGGTCAAACAAATCATTGATCATCGACAGAGGATATTTATTCTTGATCGTCACCTCATTCGATGCACGATAATCAACAACCATTCTTAAGGATCCATCCTTCTTCTCAACTAGAAGCACTGGGGCTCCCCAAGGTGATGAGCTTGGTCGAATATAACCTTTCTCCAGTAACTCCTTAATCTGCTTCTTAATTTCCTCCAGATCATTAGCGGGCATCCGATACGGTCTCTTGGATATTGGTCCGGTGCCTGGCAATAACTCGATTAAAAACTCAATGTCTCGGTCTGGTGGCATGCCTGGTAACTCCTCTGGAAATACATCGGGATAATCCTTCACCACTGGTACGTCCTCCTGAACAACTCCCGATAGGGAATTTACTTGAGTCCTCCTCGGCGCATGCCTAGACGCATACTTGATCCTTTTTCCCTCTAGGGTGGTGAGAAGAATCGATTTACTGGCACAATCGATGTTTCCCTCGAACTTGGATAACCAATCCATGCCTAGGATCACATCCAATCCTTGTGATTCCAGGATAATGAGGTCTGTGGGGAAAACATGTCTACCTACGGTTAATGGCATCTGATAACATCCCAGACTAGCCATATAGTCTGCTCCTGGGGAACTCACTAACATAGGTGACTTGAGGGCTACGGTCGGCAACTTAAACTTGTCCACAAATCCCCTTGAGATGAATGAATGAGATGCACCAGTGTCAAAAAGAACAAGGGCTGTAAATGCATTAATCAAAAACTTACCGACAACTGCGTCGGGCTGTTCCTCAATCTCCTCCACACTGACATGGTTCACCTGACCTCTGGTGAAGGGGTTGGGCTTCTTTCCTGAGCTTCCATTGCCATTACCATCCTTTACCTCAGGGCATTCAGTGGCGTAGTGTCCAGTCTTCCCGCACTTGAAACAGGTAATGTGACTCAGATCTTTCTTTGCGGGTGTCGCGGGGTTGGAACGGCTCTGACTGTTGTTACCTCCATTCCCATTACCATTCTTAGGGCCACTGTGGTTGTGTGAATTTCCTCCATTGTGGGAATGGTCTCCATGGTTATGTTCTCCATGGTTATGATGAGTGTGTCCTCCCGAGTACGGGGAATAGCGGGGCTTCTGCTAAGCTCCAGAGTTGTACTTCCCCTGTCCATACTTCCTCTTGCGTTTATCTATCTGCTGCTGCTTGCCTTTAATCATGAGGGCCCTGTCCACCAAATCCTGGTAGTTGTTGAATGTTGCCACCATCAACTGCATACTCAGCTCATCATTCAATCCTTCAAGAAACTTCTCCTGCTTCACGGCATCTGTGGCCACATCATCTAGGGCGTAGCGAGCTAACTTGATGAACTCATCCACGTACTGCCCCACAGTACGATTCCCTTGGCGTAAGTTGCGGAACTCACGCTTCTTCATACTCATGGCTCCAGCTGAGACATGTGCAGTGCGGAAAGCCTGCTGAAATTGATCCCAAGTAACATTGGCCATGGGGAAAGTGGCAGTGTAGTTCTCCCACCATGAGGCTGCGGGTCCAGTTGATGTGCGGCAAAGCGCACCTTCTCAGCATCAGTGCAACCTGCGGTGGTCAGCTCCCTTCCAATTTTGCAGAGCCATTCATCAGCAACAATCGGCTCGGTGCTGCTTGAGAACACCGGCGGATTCAACCTTAAAAAAGGGGCTAGGTTGTCAACAGGGGGTGGTGGCGGTGGGTTGTTGTTGCCTTGGTTCTGGATGAGCATCTGCATCAAGGCATTCTGCTGTTGGATCAACTAGGTGAGCTCTGGCGGGAAAGTGAATCCGGGGTCACGTCTCGGAGGCATCTGATGGGTTAGAGGGGTGAGAAAATAGAATAGAATGAGGTCTAATGAGATATTTCACTACCCATATGCATATGAGACAAACATATTCAATTCACACCACTCAATTTCAAACAAGATTCACACAATCGATCTAAGCTACTATTACAAAATCTCACGAACGATTTCTAACTACTTGGAAGGGCTCTAATAGTAATATGGTGGTCGACTAGAAATTTTGATCTGTGGAAGACTCCATAATATCAGCACCAGCTTCATCTTCATATTCATCATCACTGTCATCATCTGCATCACTGTCCGTGTCGGTGTCATCCAATATGATGTAGTCCTACGAATGGATGTCCACTTCAGGTTCTGGTTTCACCACGGGTATTCCTAACTTCTTCTTCAGGTCTTTATTCTTCTCTAGTAGCACTGCAATTTCCTCTTCATATCCATCACGAGTTGACTTGAGTTCCTCTTCTAGCTCGATATTCCTGGTCATCACCTTCTTGGTCTTCTTCATGATAGCGCACATCTGGTTCTCATATCGGCGAATGTGCTGATCCATCTCCTGAATGTACGCTGCAATAGATTCATCCTTCCTGGTGTGAATCATCTCCCATTGCTCATCCCGGCATCCACATATCTGGTAGACGTTGTCTTCGAGATCCTTGTGGTAAACCTCACAAATGCGTCCAAAGGTGATGTGGGCTGCCATGCTCTTTCCTAGGCTCCAAGTTGGTGCATCCAAGGTAAACTCGATGGGCTCGGTTGTTGGTGCAAATGTCCTTCCAGGTACACGAACTTTGATCCTCCAGCGCTCCTCTTCTGGTAAAGTGGTAGTGAAGGTTCCGGTGAAGCTTGGTAGACTGATGTTCAGGTACTTGGTGACTTCCTTCAAGTGGCGTCCGAAGGGGGTGTCGTCATCCGGCTGAGTGAACTTGTTCCTGGGGTCCGACATCTATAGAGTAGAAATAGAGGAGGATTAGAAATGAGTAGAGAAGAGTATCCTGTGGCTTTTCCTAGTGGTCGCGTCCTACAGTCAGCGTGTGCTCTGATACCATCTTGTAGCGACACGATCCCAATGGATCGAAGTCTCTGTGCTTAAGTGTCATCCCTGGATCAGTATGCTGACACACACAGTACTCGAGGATTTATAACAGAGTTCAATCACACACTTATTACATCAAAAATCCTCATGGAGCGTATTCATTACATAAATATGGCTGAAGGCCAACTAAATAAAATAACTGCGGAAGCTTCGAAGATAAATGAGTCCATCAACTCCAACGGCATAGCTGAGTGCATGACAATGACCTATCGCACCTTAATCCTCGTCTGAAAACTCTGCAACATGAGACGTTGCAGCCGTGTAGGTCAGCACATGGAATATGCTGGCAAAATCACACTATAGAGCAATGAAGAACAATATCTACTACTACATGCATATTTGGCTGGTGGAGGCTCTAAGTTTAGTTTTGCATAAAGCTAATTTTTTCCTACAACAAAGGAATAAATTTTATTTACTACCAAGTTTATGCCATTATTGAGAAGGTTCCTCCAACTCAATCCCAAAAATTACCAAGTAATAATAATAACCCAATTCATTAATTAAATAGAGTGATGAGATCAACCAATAATTCAAATACCAGATACTCAAGATGTCCATAACCGGGGACACGGCTAACCATGATTAGTTTATACACTCTGCAGAGGTTTGCGCACTTTTCCCCACAAGACTCGATCTCCTCCGTTGGATTTCTCGCACTACACGGGTTTGAGAAACAGATGACCGAGACACAGTCTTTTCGAACCGTTAACCCTTTACTCTGGGTAGACAGTACCACCTACTTTCCCCTACATCTGCTAGCCTACCACTGAAAGAGGTCACACAACATACTCAACTATGCCAGAGCCCATAATGGTTTGTGGCTGCACACGAAAGTTTCTAGCATGAATAATCTTATGATCCATTTGAGCCTGGGTGGCGGACCTAGGGTAATCACACGGGTACTCCGGGATTCCCTTGGGCAAGCATTGGTTTCTCCAGGTGCCCCAAACAATCCACCCAGTTGTGTGTTAAAGTTGCCACCTTTCCCTTAGTTGTTATTACTCTCGCAACTTTCATGAATCTCACATACCAATCCCCGTCTACGAGCATGTCTAAGCAATTATGAGCATAACGTATATTCCCGGGGTGATCAAAGGTAATAGGTTCCTACCTCATCGACTACATAGAATGGCCACATGTTCCCAATCCTACTCATGCAATCTTTGAGGGTTGAAACTAATGCATAAAAACTGGGTAATAAAGGGATATGATCAAAGTGTAACTTGCCTTGTTGACGATCGGAAAACCCTAGAGATTCGTAGTAGCAAGCTTCGCACTCCGGATACTCTGTCGTAGACAAACAATAGCATACATAAGCACTCAAGCATAAGATGCAAAGATAAAACCAAATAAAAAGATCTAAACATAAAGTTCAAGTGAAGGGCTTCGATTTGCAAAAAGAATTGATCAAATCGGAATTACGAAACTCAAATTACGATCAAAAGAAGTTCAAATTCAAAACTGTTTGAAACCAAATTTTAAACTTTCAAAAACATGCATTATCTGGACAGAGGGAAACAAGACGAAGAATTTGGCGTTGGTTTCATTGGATTTGGATAAACGAGTAAAAAGTTGTGCTAGTTTGAAACAGAGGGACTAATCTGTAAAATAAACCTAGCGAATAGGTCCCTGGCCGAAAAATAAACAGAAAAAGAAAAATCTATCGGACGAACGTCCGCTAACAGAGACTAACGAACGAAAACATTCGTTGACAGATCTAAACGAGTGAACGATCGCTATTTAACAGATCTAAAACAATAAACCGAACTAAAAACAAAAACCGATCTAAATATAAAAAAACTCGAAATAAACCGGATCGGTTTGTACCGGTTCGGGAGGGTTCGGCCGGTGGTGAGAAATCCGACGGCGGCGGCGGCTCCGGCTTCGCCGGGACTCCGGCGAGGCGAGGCTCAGATACGGCGGCGGCTAGCGGCGCGCGGGCGGCGGCGGCGGCAACTGCGGCAGGCAGCGGCGCGGGCGACCGCGGCTGCGGTGGTGCCGCTCGGCGGCGGTGGCTGCTGCGACGGCGGCTCGGGACGGGGGAGAGAGGGGTCGGGGCGGCGGCTTATAAAGGCGCGGGGCGCGGTGGTGGCTTGGAGGAGGGGGCGACGCGGAGGCGGAGTCCGCCTCGGACAAGGCGGCGGTGGCGGCGTGCGTCGGCCGGTCTTCGGCTCGGGGTCGGTGGCGACTGCGGCTGGGCTGGGCCGCGTCCTGGCTAGTAGCTGGGCCGGCCCAGTTCGGCGGGGAAGATTTTTTTTTAACAATTTTTTTCCAGAGAAGAAAAAACACGGAAAACTAATATAAATAAATATCTAAAAATACCAGAAAAAATCACATAATAATCTGGCCTTATTAATGACCTAGTGAACATTTTTCTAGGCCTAAATGCCTAAAATAAAAACAAACATTTTAGTACTAATAAAATAAATATTTTTGCAAAAAAAAATCCAATAACTTTATTTTTACTCAAAATTCAATTTACAACATTTTTATTCTATTTTCAAAGAAGTCATATTATCTTCCCTCTTTATTTTAAAATAATTGGAAAAGAATTTTGAAAAACAATTTGATCCAATTTTCCAAGTTTTGATAAATCAAAAATGGATTTTTTTTGTGAAACCTCCAACTCTCTCAAATTGGTCCTTGAGTTGCTTAAGGTCTCTTGGATCAAAATGCAACCAAAACAAAACAACAAAAATGCATAAATCATGGATGCATATGAATGATCTATAAATAACATCCAAATTGAAAATTGGGATGTTACAAGTGCCCTGAAAGTTGGCCCGAAAGGCATCCTCTAGGTCTTCCCAACTTCCAATGGAGTTCTCTGGGAGGCTGTTCAACCAGTGTCGTGCTGGTCCTTTCAGCTTTAGAGGGAGGTATTTATGGTGTGGAGATCATCTCCGCGAGCCATGTGAACGTGGAGAAGAAAATCTTCAATCCATATAGCGGGATCCGTCGTTCCATCGTATTGCTCGATGTTCACGGGTTTGAACCCTTCCAGAAATTGGTGCTGCATTACCTCATCAGTAAAGCACATGGAGTGTGTGGCACCTCTGTACCGGGCGACATCGCGACAGAGTTCGGATGATATATGTGTTCGGTGCTGACCCCGGACTTGGTTATGTTTGTCGTGCCAGGATTGATGGCCGTCATCTCGTGCTGGGGCACGTCCTCTTGATCCATAGATTGATCTGGTCTGGCCGGCTCTATTGGTCAGGTCCTGACGTAGGTCGTACGTGTAGCCCGGAGCCGCTGTCTCCTTGCCTCTATGGTGAGGGGGCGCGGGCTGGTTTTCGGCATATTCAGCCTGATTGTATTTTGACGGTATTGGCTCAAAGGCCTCGTCGTCGAATTGTGGCAGTAGCCTATGTTTGGGATAACTTTTTGTTTGACGCTCAAAGCCATATCCTTCTTCGGCGGCTAGGACCTTAGTCCATCTGTCGTTGAGCGTATCCTGTTCGGCTTTAATCTGCTACTGTTTCTTTTTCAGGCTCTATGCAGTGGCGATGAGCCGTCACTTGAAGCGTTCTTGTTCGAGGGGTTCCTCTGGGATGATGAAATCTTTGTCACCGAGGCTAACGTCCTCTTCGGAGACAGGTAAGTAGTTACTGTCTTTCGAATCCTCGTGATCGGCGAGTTCATCGGGGCTGTATTGACCCTCTTCCCTTTCATCCTGCTCGAACGCAGGCTCAACGGGGTGGTATTCGGCGCTGTCCGGAGTGTCATTATTTCTGGTGCCGGTATTGCTTTCCCTTCCCCGACGCGATCGTGAGCGTCTCCGCTGACACCGGCGTTTTGGTGGTTCATCGATGGGCTTATCCTCATCGGGATCTTGAGTGCCATCGTCGTCCTTCTTCTTAGGCGTGTCCACCATGTATACATCGTAAGTAGAAGTGGTCGTCCAACGCCTGGTGATGGGCGGGTTTTGACCTGGTTCAGCTTCGACATCATCGTCCATGCCGTCGATGTCTTCGAAGGCGTAGTCTAGCATGTCGGTTAGATCCTCGACAGTGGCTATTAAGTGGGTGGTGGGTGGGACGTAGAATTCCCTACTCTCAGCCACCAGTTCAAGCTGGGCGTAGTTTGAAAGTGACACTTCCGTGATGGCGAGAGACTGTATTAAGTCCAGCGTTTCGTTTAAGAGCGAGAGCTGGGTAGGCGTCTGAGGATCTGCAGAACTAGGCTCGGCGATAACCACTTGACCGAGCCCGAAGGACGCAGACCTCGAGAGTTCGGAGTTTGTGTCCAGAGGTGAGTCCAGCTTCCCGATATCGGGAAGAGTCTCGTTTGACTCCGGTTTCATCGATGGCGTGGTCGCATCTGGTTCTCCGGCTAGAAGCTCCATGATGGGAGAGAGTCCGGCGGGGTTCACCCTCCCGTCTTCGGACGAAGTGGTCCACCTCAGATCTAAGGCCGAGGCGGACACGAGCGTCGATCCCTGGACGGGATTCGATAGTGGTCCGAAGGGCCTCCTTCGTGTGGGTGGGGTGCGGCGGCCGAGGCCGTGAACCCCTCGAAGATCAGGTCTCCTCGGATATCGGTGATGTAGTTCAAACTTCCAAACCTGATCTGGTGACAAGGGGCATAGCTGTCGACCTGCTCAAGGTGACCGGTCGAGTTGGCATGTAGCACGAAGCCGCCAAACACAAAGAGTTGACCAGGGAGAAAGGTCTCCCCAGAAATAGCATCGTTCTCGATGACGAGGCGAGCCATCGATTCTTCTGTCGACAACATAACGGAACTCTCAATGAAAGCACCAATGTCGGTGTCAAAACCGGCAGATCTCGGGTAGAGGGTCCCAAGCTGTGTGTCTAAGGATCGATGGTAACAAGGGACAACAGGGACACGGTATTTACCTAGGTTCGGGCCCTCTCAAAGGAGGTAAAACCCTACATCCTGCTTGGTTGTATTCGACGAGTATAGGGGTTACAAGAGTTGATCTACCTCGAGATCGTAATGGCCAAACCCTAGTTGTCTAACCTATGATTATTCTGATAGCCTCTACGGACTAAACCCTCCGGTTTATATACACACTGGAGGGGCCTAGGGTTGTACAGAGTCGGTTTGGAGAGGAAGAAAGTATTACACCCGGACACAAAACTTGCCGTTCTACGCACATAGGAGTCCTACCCGGACACGGGGGATAATCTTCTGCTTTGTCTTCAAGGCCCATCAGTCCGGCCCATATCGAATAGACCGGACACCCGAGGACCCCCTAATCTAGGACTCCCTCAATTGGTTTCTGTGGTTACCAGAAGTACATGGTTGCGCTGTGATGTCTTGCATATGGCACGAATGTCTAAGAGCACATGCGGAGATGCCATGGTCAGGTTTGCAATTGCCGTGGTCGAGGCATTTGGACCTCAGTACCTGAGAGTACCAACTGTGGCAGACACCGAGAGGCTCTTAGCAATCTTGGAAGCATGAGGTGGCCAGGTTTGCTCGAATCACTTGACCACATGGATTGGAAATAGAGGAACGACCCAAAAGCTTTACAAGGGCAATATCATGGTCATGTTAAGATGCCAACCATCATGCTTGAAGCAGTTGCATCACATGATCTTTGGATTTGGCACACTTTCTTTGGCTTGCTAGGGTCTCACAATGACATCAATGTGCTACAACGATCACCCTTGTTTGCTAGGCTGACTGAAGGAGAAGCTCCTCCTTGCCACTATGCTTTCAATGGGCATGAGTACAACATGGGCTACTATCTGGTTGACAGTATTTATCCTCATTGAGCTACCTTTGTGAAAACCATCTCTAACCCAGTTGGTAAGAAAAAAATCTCACTTTGCCAAAGACAAGAATCAGCTAGAAAGGATGTTGAGAGGGCTTTTGGAGTATTGCAGGCACGTTTTGTAGTTGTTCATGGACCTACTAAATAATGGGATCCGAAGACCTTGTGGGAGGGATCTGTTGTGTGATCATGCAGAAAATGATCGTGGAGGATGAGGGTGAGGATGTTGCCACATGTCTTGAATTTGAGAACATGGGTGATCCTATCGAATTTCCCAACCAAAATCTGGCCACATTTGAAGATTTTGTTCAAATGCATCAACGTATTTGGCATCAAGCAACTGAAGGAAGATCTGGTTGAGTATTTGTAGGCAATTAAGGGGGGGAAATGTTGGAGTCTAATATTTCAACTTTTTCAATTAGTACTACTGCTGCATTTGAACATTTGAACTATTTTAGACTATATATGCGGCTATTTGAACATGCGGACATAAAAACATTGGGGTCGGATGTATGCGGGCAGCGTTGGATGGTCGGCTCCCGCATCCGTGTCTGTGGACTGCCTCCCCCCCCCCCCCCCTCCCCGTCCGCGATGGATGCTGGAGGGAATTTGTGGGTCAGCGTAGGAGATGTCCTTAAGCCGTCTATAAATAAACAATAAAGTCTATCAATTCTTTAGCGTACGTCTCCTATGGTAGGCCCTATCCAAACTCCTACAGAGACATGCTTGTCCACATTGAAAACTTGTCCCACTTGTGTGTCCACCACTGTTGTGGTGATTGCCGGCAAAAGAGCTTTGAGCACCATAGCCTCCTTGATGATGATCATTATTAAATTCCTAGCAAACATGTTCATGCGTTGAACCGGGAGATAAAAATATTACGCCCTAGATAAATAAGTATCACTCAATTGACCAACAATTTTTTAAAATTCAGGATAATTTTTTTGAAATTCACAAAAAAATTGCACATAGTATGTGATACGTCTCCAACGTATCTATAATTTTTTATTGTTCCATGTGATACGTCCATTTTGCATCATGCTTTTATATTGATATTTATTGCATTATGGGCTATTATTACACATTATGGTACAATACTTATGCCTTTTCTCTCTTATTTTACAAGGTTTACATGAAGAGGGAGAATGCCAGCAGCTGGAATTCTGGACTAGAAAAGGAGCAAATCTGAGAGACCTATTCTGCACAACTCCAAAAGTACTACAAATTTTCGGAGAATTATTTTGGAATATATAAAAAATATTGGGCGAAGAAAGTACCAGAGGGGACCCACCAGGCATCCACAAGGGTGGAGGACGCACCCTGCCCCCTGGGAGCGCCCCTGCCTTGTGGGCCACCTGGCAGGCCTCCGGTGCCCATCTTCTGCTATATGATGTGTTTTTACCTAGAAAAAAATCAAGAGGAAGCTTTCGGGATGAAGCGCCGTCGTCTCGAGGCGGAACTTGGGTAGAACCAATCTAGGGCTCCGGCGGAGCTGTTCTGCCGAGGAAACTTCCCTCCCGGAGGGGAAAATCATCGCCATCGTCATCACCAATGATCCTCTCATTGAGAGGGGGTCAATGTCCATCAACATCTTCACCAGCACCATCTCCTCTCAAACCCTAGTTCATCTCTTGTATCCGATCTTTGTCTCAAAACCTCAGATTGGTACTTGTGGGTTGCTAGTAGTGTTGATTACTCCTTGTAGTTGATGCTAGTTGGTTTATCCGGTGGAAGATCATACGTTCAGATCCTTAATGCTATTCAATACTCCTCTGATTATGAACATGAATATGCTTTGTGAGTAGTTACGTTTGTTCCTGAGGACATGGGAGAAGTCTTGTTGTAAGTAATCATGTGAATTTGGTATTCGTTCGATATTTTGATGAGATGTATGTTGTCTCTCCTCTAGTGGTGTTATGTGAACGTCGACTACATGACACTTCACCATTGTTTGGGCCTAGGGAAAGGCATTGGGAAGTAATAAGTAGATGATGGGTTGCTAGAGTGACAGAAGCTTAAACCCTAGTTTATGCGTTGCTTCGTAAGGTGCTGATTTGGATCCACATGTTTCATGCTATGGTTAGATTTATCTTAATTCTTCTTCCGTAGTTGCGGATGCTTGCGAGAGGGGTTAATCATAAGTGGGAGGCTTGTCCAAGTAAGGACAACACCCAAGCACCGGTCCACCCACATATCAAATTATCAAAGTAACGAACGCAAATCATATGAGCATGATGAAAACTATCTTGACAACAATTCCCATGTGTCCTCGGGAGCACTTTGCTTTATATAAGAGTTCGTCCAGGCTTGTCCTTTGCTACAAAAAGGATTGGGCCACCTTGCTCCACCTTAGTTACTTTTGTTACTTGTTACCCGTTACGAATTATCTCATCACACAACTATCTGTTACCGATAATTTCAGTGCTTGCAGAGAATACCTTGCTACAAACCGCTTGTCATTTCCTTCTGCTCCTCGTTGGATTCGACACTCTTACTTATCAAAAGGACTATGATAGATCCCCTATACTTGTGGGTCATCAAGACTATTTTCTGGCGCCGTTGCCGGGGAGTGAAGCGCCTTTGGTGAGTGGAATTTGGTAAGGAAACATTTTTATTACGTGCTAAAATTTACTGTCACTTGTCACTATGGAAAATAATTCTTTGAGGGGCTTGTTCGGGGTATCTTCACCTCGACCGGTAGAGCAAAGAGTTGCTCCTCAACCTACTAAGCCTACTGAAAATATTTATTATGAAATTCCTTCGGGTATGATTGAGAAACTGCTGGCTAATCCTTATGCAGGAGACGGAACACTACATCCTGATATGCATCTAATCTATGTGGATGAAGTTTGTGGATTATTTAAGCTTGCAGGTTTGCCCGAGGATGATGTCAAGAAGAAGTTCTTCCCTTTATCTTTGAAGGGAAAGGCATTGACATGGTATAGGCTATGCGATGATATTGGATCTTGGAACTAAAACCGATTGAAATTGGAATTTCATCAGAAGTTTTATCTATGCATCTGGTTCATCGTGATCGGAATTATATATATAATTTTTGTCCTCGTGAAGGAGAAAGTATCGCTTAAGCTTGGGAGAGGCTTAAGTCAATGTTATATTCATGCCCCAATCATGAGCTCTCAAGAGAAATTATTATTCAGAATTTTTATGCTCGGCTTTCTCGTAATGATCAATCCATGCTCGATACTTCTTGTCCTGGTTCCTTTATGAAAAAGACTATTGAATTCAAATGGGATTTATTGGAAAGAATAAACGCAACTCTGAAGATTGGGAACTCGACGAAGGTAATGAGTCAGGTATAAACCTTAAGTTTGATTGTGTTAAATCTTTTATGGATACCGATGCTTTTCGCGAATTTAGCATTAAATATGGACTTGACTCTGAAATAGTAGCTTCTTTCTGTGAATCATTTGCTACTCATGTTGATCTCCCCAAGGAGAAGTGGTTTAAATATCATCCTCCCATTGAAGTGAAAGTAGTAGAACCTATTAAACTTGAAGAAGAAACTGTAACTTATAATGTTGATCCTATTATTCCTACTGCTTATATTGAGAAACCACCTTTTCCTGTTAGGATAAAGGATCATGCTAAAGCTTCAGTTGTGGTTCGTAAGAGTTATACTAGAACACCTACACCCCCTGAACAAATTAAAGTTGAACCTAGTATTGCAATGGTTAAAGATCTCTTGGCTGATAATATTGATGGGCATGTTATTTATTTCTGTGATGAAGCTGCTAGGATTGTTAAACCCGATATTAAAGATAAACATAGGCATATTGTGGGCATGCCTGTTGTTTCTGTTAAAATAGGAGATCATTGTTATCATGGCTTATGTGATGTGGGTGCTAGTGTGAGTGCAATTCCTTTTACCCTATATCAAGAAATTATGAATGATATTGCACCTGCTGAGATAGAAGATATTGATGTTACTATTAAGCTTGCCAATAGAGATACTATATCACCAATTGGGATTGTTAGAGATGTTGAAGTCTTGTTTGGGAAAATAAAATACCCTACTGATTTTCTTGTTCTTGGTTCCCCACAAGATAACTTTTGCCCCGTTATATTTGGTAGACCTTTCTTGAACACTGCCAATGCTAAGATAGACTGTGAGAAAGAAATTTTTACTGTAAGTTTTGGGGATGTGTCTCATGATTTTAATTTCTCTAAATTTCGTAGACAACCCCATGATAAAGAATTGCCTAGTAAGGATGAAATTATTGGTCTTGCTTCTAGTGCCGTGCCTGCTACCGATCCTTTAGAACAATATTTGCTAGACCATGAAAATGATATGTTTATGAATGAAAGAAAGGAATTAGACGAAATATTCTTTAACCAAATGCCTGTTTTGAAACACAGTTTCCTGTTGCAATCCTTGGAGATCCTCCTCCACCCAACGGCTATCCCGTGTTTGAGCTTAAACAATTACCTGATACTTTGAAATATCCTTATCTTGATGAAAAGAAGATATATCCTGTTATTATTAGTGCTAACCTTTCAGAGCATGAGGAAAAGAAATTATTGAAAACTCTGAAGAAGCACCATGCCGCTATTGGATATACTCTTGATGATCTTAAGGGCATTAGTCCCACTCTATGTCAGCACAAAATTAATATGGAGCATGATGCTAAACCAATTGTTGATCATCAACGACGGTTAAATCCTAAATTGAAAGAAGTGGCAAGAAATGAAATACTAAAACTTTTGGAGGCAGGTATAATTTATCCTAATGCTGATAGTAGATGGGTAAGTCCCGTTCATTGTGTACCTAAGAAGGAAGGTATTACTCTTGTTCCTAATGATAAGAATGAATTGATCCCTCAAAGAATTGTTACAGGTTATAGAATGGTAATTGATTTTCACAAATTAAATAAAGCTACTAGAAAAGATCATTATCCCCTACCTTTTATTGATCAAATGCTAGAAGACTATCCAAACATACACATTTCTGCTTTCTACATGGTTGTTTTGGTTTTTCTCAAATACCTGTGTCAAAAGAGGATCAAGAAAAGACTACTTTTACATGCCCTTTCGGTACTTTTGCTTATAGACATATGCCTTCTGGTTTATGCAATGCACCTGCTACCTTTCAAAGATATATGACTGCTATATTCTTTGACTTTTGTGAAAGATTGTTGAGGTTTTCATTGATGATTTCTCCATTTACGGAACTTCTTTTGATGATTGCTTAAGCAACCTTGATCGAGCTTTGCAGAGATGTGAAGAAACTAATCTTGTTTTAAATTGGGAGAAGTGCCACTTTATGGTTAATGAAGGTATTGTCTTGGGGCATAAAATTTCTGAAAGAGGTATTGAAGTTGATAAAGCTAAAGTAGATGCTATTGAAAAGATGCCGTGTCCTAAAGATATCAAAGGTATAAGAAGTTTCCTTGGTAATGCGGGTTTCTATAGGAGGTTTATTAAAGACTTCTCTAAAATTTCTAGGCCTCTCACTAATCTCTTGCAAAAAGATGTTCCTTTTGTTTTTGATGATGATTGTGTAGAAGCATTTGAAATACTTAAGAAAGCCTTGATTTCTGCACCTATTATTCAACCACCTGATTGGAATTTACCCTTTGAAATTATGTGTGATGCTAGTGATTATGATGTTGGTGCTGTTCTATGGCAAAGAGTTGATAAGAAATTGAATGTTATTCATTATGCTAGTAAAACTCTAGACAGTGCCCAGAGAAATTATGCTACTACTAAAAAAGAATTCTTAGCAGTTGTTTTTGCTTGTGGCAAGTTTAGATCTTATATTATTGATTCCAAAGTAACTGTTCACACCGATCATGCTGCTATTAAATATCTTATGGAAAAGCAAGATGTTAAGCCTAGACTTATTAGATGGGTTCTCTTATTACAAGAATTTGATTTGCATATTATTGATAGAAAGAGAGTTGAGAACCCCGTTGCAGACAACTTATCTAGGTTAGAGAATGTTCTTGATGACCCGCTGCCTATTGATGAAAGCTTTCCTGATGAGAAATTAGCCATCATAAATGCTTCTCGCAATGCTCCATGGTATGCTGATTATGCTAATTACATTGTTGCTAAATTTATACCACCTAGTTTCACATACCAGCAAAAGAAAAAGGTTTTCTATGATTTAAGACATTACTTTTGGGATGACCCAGACCTTTATAAAGAAGGAGTAGATGGTGTTATTAGACGTTGTGTACCTGAGCATCAACAGGAACAGATCCTACGCAAGTGCCACTCTGAGGCTTACAGAGGACACCATGCTGGAGATAGAACTACACACAAGGTATTGCAATCTAGTTTTTATTGGCCTACTCTCTTCAAGGATGCTCGTAAGTTTGCCTTGTCCTGTGATGAATGCCAGAGAATTGGCAATATTAGTAGAAGTCAGGAAATGCCTATGAATTATTCACTTGTTATTGAACCATTTGATGTTTGGGGCTTTGATTATATGGGACCTTTTCCTTCCTCTAATGGATATACACATATTTTAGTTACTGTTGATTACGTTACTAAGTGGGTAGAAGCTATTCCAACTAGTAGTGCTGATCATAACACTTCTATTAAGATGCTTAAAGAAGTTATTTTTCTGAGGTCTGGAGTCCCTAGATATTTGATGACTGATGGTGGTTCACATTTTATTCATGGTGCTTTCCGTAAAATGCTTGCTAAATATGATGTCAACCATAGAACAACATCTCCATATCACCCTCAGTCTAGTGGTCAAGTAGAATTGAGCAATAGAGAGAATAAATTGATTTTGCAAAAGACTGTTTATAGATCTAGAAAGAATTGGTCTAAGAAACTTGATGATGCATTATGGGCTTATAGAACCGCTTATTAAAACCCTATGGGTATATCTCCGTATAAAATGGTTTATGGAAAAGCATGTCACTTACCTCTTGAACTAGAACATAAAGCTTATTGGGCAATCAAAGAGCTCAATTATGATTTCAAACTTGCCGGTGAGAAGAGGTTATTTGACATAAGCTCGCTTGATGAATGGAGAACCCAAGCCTATGAGAATGCCAAGTTGTTTAAAGAAAAAGTTAAAAGATGGCATGACAAAAGGATACAAAATCGTGAGTTTAATGTAGGTGATCATGTTTTGCTATACAACTCTCGTTTAAGATTTTTTGCAGGAAAGCTTCTCTCTAAATGGGAAGGTCCTTATATGATCGAGGAGGTCTATCATTCCAGTGCCATCAAAATCAACAACGCTGAAGGCACCAATCCGAAGGTGGTAAACGGTCAAAGAATCAAACATTATATCTCAGGTACTCCCATAAATGTTGAGACCAATATAATTAATACACCGAAGGAGTACATAAGGGATACTTTCCAGAATGTTTCAGACTCCGAAAAGGAATAGGTATGTGGTACGGTAAGTAAACCGACTCCAAAACTGTTCTAATGGCAATTTTTCTCTGTTTTGGAATATTTAAAAAATTAGGAAAATTAAAAGCAGTACGAAGAGCGCACGAGGAAGCGGCAAGGCAGGAGGGCGCGCCCTACCCCCCTGGGCGCGCCCCTGTGCTTTGCCACCACCTCGTGTGCCCTCCGGACTACGTTTTCTTGCACAATACTTCTTTTGGTTAGTAAAAATTCATTATATAATCTCCCGAAGGTTTGGACCACCATACCACAACAAAATCCTCTGTTTTTGTTTCGAGCTGTTTTTTTTTTTACAGATCTGGAGTCATGTCGTCCCAAGATTCGGAGGGAGAGAGCTATGTAGCTGATTACATTGCAGACCCCAAGGTTTACGGGGATGTGGAGCATTATTGTTGGACCTCTGAGGAAGAAGAAGACTATGATCCGAAGGGAAAGGAGGAGACAAGTTTCGATGAAGAGGAAGTCCCACTACCCCAACCTGGGGACATGCACGTGGAGTTCAAAAAGTCAAGTCTCCCGAACAAAGCAAAGAAACCAAAGATCGAGTTTATCCCTTTTCGTCTTTTGCAGGAGAACAAGCAAGAATTATGCAAAAAGATATTAACACTGGAGCAGGAGATCGGTGAGCTGAAGGAGGAAAATTCCATCCTCAAGCGTAAGCTGAGGAAAAAGGGCAATCCTACAACATCATCAACTCCATCATCACCACCTCCGAAGAAAGAGATCTAAATACATGGGTATGGGCACTCCTCCTTTGCAACTGCCAAGCTTGGGGGAGGTGCCCCAGTATTGTATCACCTTCACACCTTTACCTTTATCGTTTTTCTTAGTTTGATCCTTTTTGGTCATATCTTGATCTAGTAGAATAGGGTTTTTAGTATGATCTAGCTTTGAGTTTTGTTTTGAGATCTACCTATGTAATCGAGTCCGTGAGTTATATAATAAAGAGTAGTTTTGAGTTGAGGGTTTTGCTTTCTTGCTATGATCTTGAGGGAATAAGAAAAAAAAAGATCATATAATGATCTTATGGAGAGTGATAACTTCACATATAAAGAGTATGATGAATAATTTTTTTTGAGAGTTGACAATCATAGGTGTGGTCATTGTTGCAATTAATAGGAAGTAATAAAGAAAGAGAGGCTTCACATATAAAAATACTATCTTGGACATCTTTTGTAATTGTGTGCACTCATTAAAATATGACATGCTAAAAGGTTGATGTTGGACAAGGAAGACAACATAATGGGTTATGTTTTCTTATATCCGAATAGAAGTTATATTGTCATGGATCCTCCAATATGTTGAGCTTGCTTTTCCCTCTTATGCTAGCCAAATCCTTTGCACCAAGTAGAGATACTACTTGTGCATCCAAACATCCCTTAAACCAGTTTTTCCATGAGAGTCCACCATACCTACCTATGGATTGAGTAAGATCCTTCAAGTAAGTTGTCATCAGTGCAAGCAATAAAAAATTTCTCTCTAAATATGTATGATCTTTTAGTGTGGAGAAAATAAGATTTATACGAACTTGTGATATGGAAGAAATAAAAGTGACGGACTGCATAATAAAGTTCTTTATCACAAGAGGCAATATAAAGTGATGTTCTTTTGCATTAAGATTTTGTGCATCCAACCATAAAAGCGCATGACAACCTCTGCTTCCCTCTGCGAAGGGCCTATCTTTTATCTTCTACCCTTATAGAAGAGTCACGGTGGTCTTCACCTTTCCTTTTTACACTTTTTCTTTTTGGCAAGCACAATGTGTTGGAGAAAGATCCAGATATATATATATATATATCCACTCGGATGTAGGTTATCATAAAGTATTATTATTGACATTACCCTTGAGGTAAAAGGTTGGGAGGCGAAACTATGAGCCCCTATCTTTCTCTGTGTCCGATTGAAGCTTTGAACTCATAAGTATCACGTGAGTGTTAGCAATTATGAAAGACTAAATGATAGTTGAGTATGTGGACTTGCTGAAAAGCTCTTGTATTGACTTTTTCCGATGTTCAGATAAATTGCAATTGCTTCAATGACTGAGATCATAGTTTGTTAGTTTTCAATGAATTTTTGATTCATACTTTACCTTGTGAATGAATTGTTACTTTAGCATAAGAAATTATATGACAATATATGTTGTTGTTCTAAAGATGATCATGATGCCCTCATGTCCGTATTTTATTTTATCGACACCTCTATCTCTAAACATGTGGACATATTTTTTGATGTCGGCTTTCGCTAGAGGACAAGTGAGGTCTAAGCTTGGGGGAGTTGATACGTCCATTTTGCATCTTACTTTTATATTGATATTTATTGCATTATGGGCTATTATTACACATTATGGTACAATACTTATGCCTTTTCTCTCTTATTTTACAAGGTTTACATGAAGAGGGAGAATGCTGGCAGCTGGAATTCTGGACTGGAAAAGGAGCAAATCTGAGAGACCTATTCTGCACAACTCCAAAAGTCCTGAAAATTTACAGAGAATTATTTTGGAATATATAAAAAATATTGGGCAAAAAAAGTACCAAAGGGGACCCACCAGGCATCCACAAGGGTGGAGGGCGCGCCCTACCCCCCCTAGGCGCGCCCCCTGCCTTGTGGGCCACCTGGTAGGCCTTCGGTGCCCATCTTCTGCTATATGATGTGTTTTGACCTGGAAAAAATCAAGAGGAAGCTTTCGGGACGAAGCGCCGCCGTCTCAAGGCGGAACTTGGGCAAAACCAATCTAAGGCTCCGGCGGAGCTGTTCTACCGGGGAAACTTCCCTCCCGGAGGGGTAAATCATCACCAACGATCCTCTCATCGAGAGGGGGTCAATCTCGATCAACATCTTCACCAGCACCATCTCCTCTCAAACCCTAGCTAGTTCATCTCTTGTATCCGATCTTTGTATCAAAATCTCAGATTGGTACATGTGGGTTGCTAGTAGTGTTGATTACTCCTTGTAGTTGATGCTAGTTGGTTTATTCAGTGGAAGATCATATGTTCAGATCCTTAATGCTATTCAATACTCCTCTGATTCTGAACATTAATATGCTTTGTGATTAGTTATGTTTGTTCCTGAGGACATGGGATAAGTCTTGTTATAAGTAATCATGTGAATTTGGTATTCGTTCGCTACTTTGGTGATATGTGTGTTGTCTCTCCTCTAGTGGTGTTATGTGAACGTCGACTACATGACACTTCACCATTGTTTGGGCCTAGGGGAAGGCATTGGGAAGTAAGAAGTAGATGATGGGTTGCTAGAGTGACAGAAGCTTAAACCCTAGTTTACGTGTTGCTTCGTAAGGGGCTGATTTGGATCCACATGTTTCATGCTATGGTTAGATTTATCTTAATTATTCTTTCATAGTTGCGGATGCTTGCGAGAGGGGTTAATCATAAGTGGGAGGCTTGTCCAAGTAAGGACAGCACCCAAGCACCGGCCCACCCACATATCAAATTATCAAAGTAACGAACGCGAATCATATGAGCATGATGAAAACTAACTTGACAACAATTCCCATGTGTCCTGGGGAGCACTTTGCTTTATATAAGAGTTTTTCTAGGCTTGTCCTTTGCTACAAAAAGGATTGGGCCACCTTGCTGCACCTTAGTTACTTTTGTTACTTGTTACCCGTTACGAATTATCTCATCACACAACTATCTGTTACCGATAATTTCAGTGCTTGCAGAGAATACCTTGCTGAAAACCGCTTGTCATTTCCTTCTGCTCCTCTTTGGGTTCGACACTCTTACTTATCGAAAGGACTACGATAGATGCCCTATACTTGTGTGTCATCACCATGCTATTATATTATCTGTTTTGGATGTTTTATATGCATCAATATGCTATTTCATATTATTTTTGGGACTAACCTATTAACCTAGAGCCCAGTGCCCGTTTCTGTTTTTTTTTTCTTGCTTTTGAGTTTTACAGAAAAGGAATATCTCCAAACGAGTTGAAAACTTATGGTGATTTTTATGGACCAGACGGGACCCACGGAGCATCGGAGTTGGGCCAGAAGACTCCCGAGGCAACCACAAACCTAGGGGGCGTGCCCCCTAGGGCGCGCCCCCCTGGCTTGTGGGCTACTCGGGAACCCCCCTGACTTGTTTCCGACGCCAAAAATGCCTATAAATATATAAACATCCAGAAAGAAACCTAGATCAAAAGTTCCATCGTCGAAAGCCTCTGTAGCCACGAAAAACCAACCGGGAGCCCGTTCCGGCACCCTACCGAAGGGGGAAACCATCACCGGTGGCCATCTTCATCATCTCGGTGGTCTCCATGACAAGGAGGGAGTAGTTCACCCTCGGGGCTGAGGGTATGTACCAGTAGCTATATGTTTGATCTCTCTCTCTCGTGTTCTTGATTTGGCACGATCTTGATGTACCGCGAGCTTTGTTACTATAGTTGAATCATATGGTGTTTCTCCCCCTCTACCTTCTTGTGATGAATTGAGTCTTGCTCTTTGAGGTTTCGTTATGTTGGATTGAGTATTGGATTTGAGAACACTTGATGTATGTCTTGCGTGGGATACCCGTGGTGACAATGGGGTGTTCTATTGATTCACTTGATGTATGTTTTGGCACTCAACTCGCGGAGTCCTGAGGTGGCATTGGGGTAATCTATGCATAGCGGTTGATGCATGTTTTCGTCCTTGTTTCTCCGGTAGGAATCTTGGGGCACTCTTTGAGGTTCTTTGTGTTGGATTGAATATTATGAATCTGAAGTTGTTTGATGCATATCGTATAATTGACCCACGGATACTTTTGGTGACATTGGAGTATCTAGGTGACATTAGGGTTGATTGATGTGTGTCATGTGGTGTTATTTTATTACGAACTCTAGGGCTGTTTGTGACACTTATAGGAATAGCTCAATGGATTGATCGGAAAGAATAACTTTGAGGTGGTTTCGTACCCTACAAGCATTTCATCTTATGTCTCAGTGATAGGAAATTTGGGGTGACTCTTTGTCGCACGTTGAGGGATTGCCATATGATTTAATTATGTTATCATTGTTGAGAGAATTTGCACTAGTGAAACTATGAACCCTAGGCCTTGTTTCCAAACATTGCAATGCCATTTTCGCTCACTTTTACTACTTGTTACATTGCTGTTTTTATACTTTCAGATTACAAAAACCTATATCTACTATCCATATTACACTTGTATCACCATCTCTTCGCCGAACTAGTGCGCCTATACAATTTACCATTGTATTGGGTGTGTTGGGGACACAAGAGACTCTTTGTTATTTGGTTGCAGGGTTGTTTGAGAGAGACCATCTTCATCCTACGCCTCCCACGGATTGATAAACCTTACGTCATCCACTTGAGGGAAATTTGCTACTGTCCTACAAAACTCTGTGCTTGGAGGCCCAACACGAGTCTACAAGAAGAAGGTTGCGTAGTAGACATCAATCTCTTTTCTGGCGCCGTTGCCAGGGAGGTGAGTACTTGAAGGTATATCTTTAGATCTTGCAATTGAATCTTTTAGTTTCTTGTTTTAGCACTAGTTTTTTCTATAAAAGAAAACTACAAAAAAATGGAATTGAGGTTGCCTCATATGCTTCATCTTTTTAATGTGTTTCGTGAAAATGATGGAAAGGAAAATTGTGCTCAATTGTTAGAAGAATAAGTGAATAAAATGTTTGGCACTAAATCTTTGAATGATGAGCATGATTGCAATGTTGTTATTATGAATTCCTTGAATATCCATGATGCTAATGATATGCAAAGCCATAAGCTTGGGGATGCTATGTTTGATGAAGGTGATATTTTTTTGTCCCCCAAGTTTTGATGAGAAAAGTTATTATGATGATAGCATGCCTCCTATTTATGATGATTATATTGATGAAAGTGGGTTTGGAAGAGTGTCAACTCTAGGTAAAGATCCCACTATTTTGGAGGGTGTTGAATCTTATAATATTTATGAAAGTGGATTTGGAGAGGTCATGACTTTATTTAGTGATGAATCCACTATTTCGGAAGAGGTTTCCATTGATTATGAGAACAAAGTTGCTATCTATGATGATTATTGTGATGACATGTATGCTATAAAGAATAATGATAACCATGAAACTTGTCATCATGATTTTAATTTTCAATTGGATTATGCCTCACATGATAGTTATTTTGTTGAGTTTGCTCCCACTACAATCCATGAGAATAAATTTGCTTATGTGGTGAGTAGTAAAGTTTCTATGCTTGTGGATCATGAAAAGAATGCTTTATGTGATAGCTATATTGTTGAATTCATTCATGATGCTATTGAAAATTATTATGAGAGAGGAACATGTGCTTTTACATATCTCAATAATATCAAGTTTCCTCTCTACGTATTGAAAATCTTGAAGTTTTGCTTGTTTTACCTTCCTATGCTAGTTGATTATTTCTCCCATAAATTATTTGCTCACAAAATCCCTATGCATAGGAAGTGGGTAAGGCTTAAATGTTCTAGTCATATGCTTCATGATGCTCTCTTTGTGTTTCAATTCTTATCTTTTATGTGAGCATCATTGAAATCATCATGCCTAGCTAGAAAGGCATTAAAGAAAAGTGCTTGTTGGGAGACAACCCAATATTTACCCCTACTGTTTTTGTGTGTTCTAATGATTATGCTACTGTATTAATCATGTTTTATAACTTTTGTTTCAATAAAGTGCCAAGTAAGACCTTTGGGATGGTCTTTGGTGATAGTTGATTTGATCTTGCTGAAAAACAGAAACTTTTGTGCTCATTGACAGAATTTTATAAATTCACAGAAGCATTATTTTGATCTGAATTTTTTACACAAGATTGATATACAAATTTCCTATATTTTTCTAATTTTTCAGAATTTTTGGAGTTATAGAAGTATATGAAGTTTCCAGATTACTACAGACTGTTCTGTTTTTGACAGATTCTGTTTTCATTGTGTTGTTTGCTTATTTTGATGAATCTACGGGTAGTATCAGAGGGTATGAACCATGGAGAAGTTGGAATGCAGTATATATAACACCAATATAAATTTAGAATAAGTTCACAACAGTACCTAAGTGGTGATTTGCTTTATTATACTAACGGAGCTTACGAGTTTTCTGTTGAGTTTTGTGTTGTGAAGTTTTCAAGTTTTGGGTGAAGATTTGATGGACAACGGAGTAAGGAGTCGCAAGAGCCTAAGCTTGGGGATTCCCAAGGCAATATTCAAGGACAACCAAGCATCTAAGCTTGGGGATGCCCCGGATGGCATCCCCTCTTTTGTCTTCAATCCATCGGTAAATTTACTTGAGGCTATATTTTTATTCACCACATGATATGTGTTTTGCTTGGAGCGTCTTGTATGATATGAGTCTTTGCTTTTTAGTTTGCCACAATCACCCTTGTTGTACACATCTTTTGAGAGGGACACACATTAATCATGAATTTATTAGAATACCCTATGTGCTTCACTTATATCTTTTGAGCTGGGTAGTTGCTCTAGTGCTTCACTTATATCTTTTTAGAGCACGGCGGTGGTTTTATTTTATAGAAATTGTGAACTCTCATGCTTCACTTTTATTATTTTGAGAGTCTTTAAACAACATGGTAATTTTCTTAGGTTATGAATTTAGTCCTAATATGATAGGCATCCAAGATGGATATAATAAAAACTTTCATATAAAGAGCATCAAATATTATGAGAAGTTTGATTCCTTACGATTGTTTTGAGTTATAAAGATGGTGATATTAGAGTCATGCTAGTGAGTAATTATGGATTGGTAGAAATACTTTTGTTAAAGTTTGTGATTCCCGTAGCATGCATGTGTGGTGAACCGTTATGTGATGAAGTCGGAGCATGATTTATTTTTTGATTGTCTTCCTTATGAGTGGCGGTCGGGGACGAGCGATGGTCTTTTCCTACCAATCTATCCCCCTAGGAGCATGCACATTAGTACTTTTCTTCGATAGCTAATCAATTTTTGCAATAAGTATGTGAGTTCTTTATGTTGAGTCCATGGATTATACGCACTCTCACCCTTCCACCATTGCTAGCCTCTCTAGTACCGCGCAACTCTCGCCGGTGCATTACACCCACCATATGCCTTCCTCAAAACAGCCACCATACCTACCTATTATGGCATTTCCATAGCCATTCCGAGATATATTGCCATGCAACTTCCACCATTCCGTTTATTATGACACATACCATCATTGTCATATCGCTTTGCATGATCATGTAGTTGGCATAGTATTTGTGGCTTGGCCACCGTTCATATTTTTATACATGTCACTCTTGATCATTGCACATCCCGGTACACCGTCGGAGGCATTCATATAGAGTCATATTTTGTTCTACTATCGAGTTGTAATTCTTGAGTTGTAAGTAAATAAAAGTGTGATGATCATCATTATTAGAGCATTGTCCCATGTGAGGAAAGGATGATGGAAGCTATGATTCCCTCACAAGTTGGGATGAGACTCCGGACTTAAATATAAAAGAGGCCAAAGAGCCCAAAAAAAAGAGGCCAAAGATACCCAAAAAAAAGAAAATGAAAAAAAAATGAGAGAAAAAGAGAGAAGGGACAATGTTACGATCCTTTTTCCACACTTGTGCTTCAAAGTAGCACCATGATCTTCATGATAGAGAGTCTCCTATGTTGTCATTTTCATATACTAGTGGGAATTTTTCATTATAAGAACTTGGCTTGTATATTCCAATGATGGGCTTCCTCAAATTGCCCTAGATCTTCGTGAGCAAGCAAGTTGGATGCACACCCACTTAGTTTTCATTTTGAGCTTTCACACACTTATAGCTCTAGTACATCCGTTGCATGGCAATCCCTACTCACTTGCATCGATATCAATTGACGGGCATCTCCATAGCCCATTAATTTGCCTAGTTGATGTGAGATTTTCTCCTTATTTTGTCGTCTCCACAACCACCATATTCTATTCCACCTATAGTGCTATACCCATGGCTCAAGCTCATGTATTGCGTGAAAGTTGAAAAGGCTTGAGAACATTAAAAGTATGTAACAATTGCTTGGCTTGTCATCGGGGTTGTGCATGATGAAATATTTTGTGTGATGAAGATGGAGCATAGCCAGACTATATGATTTTGTAGGGATAACTTTCTTTGGCCATGTTATTTTGAGAAGACATAATTGCTTTATTAGTATGCTTGAAGTATTATTGTTTTTATGTCAATATTAAACTTTTGTTTTGAATCTTATGGATCTGAATATTCTTGCCACAATAAAGAAGATTACATGGCTAAATATGTTAGGTAGCATTCCACATCAAAAATTCTGTTTTTATCATTTACCTACTCGAGGACGAGCAGGAATTAAGCTTGGGGATGCTTGATACGTCTCCAGCGAATCTATAATTTTTTATTGTTCCATGCTATTATATTATCTATTTTGGATGTTTTATATGCATCACTATGCTATTTTATATTATTTTTAGGACTAACCTATTGACCTAGAGCCCAGTGCCAGTTTCTATTTTTTTTTCTTGTTTTTGAGTTTTACAAAAAAGGAATATCAAACGGAGTCCAAGCGAGTTGAAAATTTACGGTGATTTTTTATGGACCAGAAGAGACCCACGGAGCTTCGGAGTTGGGCCAGAAGACTCCCGAGACAACCATAAGCCCAGGGGGCGCCCCCCTAGGGCGTGCCCCCTGGCTTGTGGGCTCCTTGGGAACCCCCCTGATTTGTTTCCGATGCCAAAAATTCCTATAAATATAGAAACCTCCAGAAAGAAACCTAGATCGGAAGTTCCGCCGCCGAAAGCCTCTGTAGCCATGAAAAACCAATCGGGAGCCCGTTCCGGCACCCTGCCGGAGGGGAAACCATCACCGGTGGCCATCTTCATCATCCCAGCGGTCTCCACGACGAGGAGGGAGTAGTTCACCCTCGGGGCTGAGGGTATGTATCAGTAGCTATGTGTTTGATCTCTCTCTCTCTCTCTCTCTCTCTTGTGTTCTTGAATTGGCACGATCTTGATGTACCGCGAGCTTTGTTACTATAGTTGAATCATATGGTGTTTCTCCCCCTTTACCTTCTTGTGATGAATTGAGTCTTGCTCTTTGAGGTTTCGTTATGTTAGATTGAGTATTGGATTTGAGAACACTTGATGTATGTCTTGCGTGGGATGCCCGTGGTGGCAATGGGGTGTTCGATTGATTCACTTGATGTATGTTTTGGCACTCAACTCGCGGATTCCCGAGGTGACATTGGGGTAATCTATGCGTAGGGGTTGATGCATGTTTTCGTCCTTGTTTCTCCGATAGGAATCTTGGGGCACTCTTTGAGGTTCTTTGTGTTGGATTGAATATTATGAATCTGAAGTTGTTTGATGCATATCGTATAATTGACCCACGGATACTTTTGGTGACATTGGAGTATCTAGGTGACATTAGGGTTGATTGATGTGTGTCATATGGTGTTATTTTACTACGAACTCTAGGGCTATTTGTGACACTTATAGGAATAGCTCAATGGATTGATCGGAAAGAATAACTTTGAGGTGGTTTCGTACCCTACAAGCAATTTCATCTTATGTTCTCCGCGATAGGAACTTTGGGGTGACTCTTTGTCGCACGTTGAGGGATTGCCATATGATTTAATTATGTTGTCATTGTTGAGAGAATTTGCACTAGTGAAAGTATGAACCCTAGGCCTTGTTTCCAAACATTGCAATACCGTTTTCGCTCACTTTTACTACTAGTTACCTTGCTGTTTTTATATTTTCAGATTACAAAAACCTATATCTACTATCCATATTACACTTGTATCACCATCTCTTCGCCGAACTAGTGCACCTATACAATTTACCATTGTATTGGGTGTGTTGGGGACACAAGAGACTCTTTGTTATTTGGTTGCAGGGTTGTTTGAGAGAGACCATCTTCATCCTACGCCTCCCACGGATTGATAAACCTTTGGTCATGCACTTGAGGGAAATTTGCTACTGTCCTACAAAACTCTGTGCTTGGATGCCCAACACGAGTCTACAAGAAGAAGGTTGCGTAGTAGACATCAGTATGTACTTGTGCTTTATTTTCATTGTAGTTCAACCTGTCTTTCCTTCAGCCACAACAACAACCACTTTGTCTGTCTCAAGCTTATATTGATGAAGTAATGTGTTTTAGTTGACTGTATACATATTCTTTGACTATTTCAAAGAGAATCAAAACATTGTTGGATAAGAAGGAACGGACATCCATATATGGGACTATTTAACATCCACTATTCATTAACCTAAAAAGGATAAATGGCTGGTGTTGCTAGGAAAGAGAGGTCTAAGTGGGATACAAAAGAAATTTCTCCTGATATTGTTGAGATCAGTGAAGATGAATCTCCTCCTATGAATACAGATGATCGCCGCAAAGAGGGAGATTTTTTCCCTAGTAATGATCTCACTAATGATAGTGGAAATCAACTTGGTTAATCTTTAAACCAAAAACTTGATGCGTTCACGCACCAAGGTAGTATTGAGTATGAGCAGGAATGTAATGATAGGTTCAATAATGATATCAAGGAAAGGCATTCTAAAGCAGCATCTAATGGGTCACATACTCCTAGAAGGCCGAAGAGGTGCATAATAATGATGACTGTGTAATTTTCTTTGGAAAAGGCAACCAGTAACCACGGTATGAGAAGAAATGTTGATGATAGAAGACATGGTGATGCATGGGGCACAAACTTTAGCCATGTTCATTCTTCTATGATGTCGTCTGGCCCACATGCATGAAGGAAGCACACTCGCGGTCCATCTCCAAGAGGTGTTTGGAATATGTCACGTAGGTATAGTTGAACCACTAGTTACTTCCCATTTCTTGGCTTTGATGACATGTAGTAATTAATTCCCATTTTTTGTGAGGAAAATGATCAGTTTTTTACTGTGCCTGTATTGGTACTTTGATTGTGTGTTCCTTGTATCTTGTTTGAAAAGTAACTTTTTGATCTATTCTAGAGTTGAAACTTGGCTATTAATGGAATCCAAGAAATAATTAATGATTATGCAGCACAAGTAATTCAAGCTCAGGCCTACATTTCTTCATTAAGTTTACATGTTGATAATCTCTATTTGTACACAAGCACCATATCATCTTCTTTGCAGTACAAATAGAAAAAAAAGAACTACAGAAGTTGTTTTTTATTATTTGTATTCTATTGCCGGTGAACATCTATAATTCCTTTTGATTTGCCAGTTTATTTTTTATAATTTAAAAGATCTTCTGAAACTTAAATTGGATGCAATGATAGTTGTTCAAATGAGATAAGCAATATATAAGAGTTAAACAGTGCCTCCTTTTGACAGTCGCAAGGTTGATTAGAGTAATGTGGCTATATATTACCTTTATGTGATGCCTAGTGAAAAAGTGAAATGCTATCTATATCAACTATTAGATTATAGGGCATGATGTACAAGATTCTAAAATAACACATGCTATTTCAAGTGGCCTAACATCCCA
The DNA here is from genome assembly GCA_011799875.1 of Thinopyrum elongatum. Lineage (NCBI taxonomy): Eukaryota > Viridiplantae > Streptophyta > Magnoliopsida > Poales > Poaceae > Thinopyrum > Thinopyrum elongatum. The sequence continues at coordinate 660,643,089 of CM022298.1, forward strand.
TTTGAGATGACGATATGGAATCAGTAATTGGATGAATATATATCTCGATCGGTCTATACAACTTTATGGGATGGTATGATCCAACTTGATCATATCAAGCAGGCCTTTTGATAAGATAATTGAGTACCATTATTATGCTTTTGAGAGATATATTGACGCGGCCCCACCAACGGTCCATCGAGTTTTTGTCTTGTTCATGTCTTTAGGGGCGGGCTTTAATTGTGGTCTTTGAAAGCCATAAAGTGAGATTTTCATGAACATTTTTTTAAAATGTCATGAACATATTTTAAAATGGGATAACATTTTTAAGATTTCATGATTTTTTAACATTTTATAAAATGTAAATATTTTGTAAATGTTTTAAACATTTTTAAATGTTTACAAACAGTTTTATATATGCCATAAACATTTTTAAAATTTTCACGAACAAAGTGTGGCATAGCACAATTTTTTTTTTAAATACCATGGTTTTTTTAAACATGTGAACATATCTCTTGAATGGTTCAAATAATTTGGTAAATGTCACGAACATTTTTATTGAATGGTTCAAATAATTTGTTAAATGTCATGAACATTTTTATTACTAAGGATGACAATTTTGCCCATTGCTACGGTTACCCGCAGATACCATACCTGCATGGGCAGGGTATGGGCATAATTTTATACCCGTGGGTAGTACTCATACCCTACCCATTAAGTCATAGGTAGGGCACGGGTATAGCCTTTTACCCACGGATATACCCACACCCTACCCGTTTATACTGACGAGTGAACTTTACCCATGAATCACAAGTTACCTATGTCAAAGTTGTGTCATGAGCTTGTGAACTTCTCTTAAAGTTGTCACCGATTGTCAATTTGAATTGAGATAATTGTCTTGTACTCATCTATGTGTTATTGAGTTGAGATCAATGTTTTTGCGTCAAATGCGCTATAGGTGAATGTAAAATTGTGAATAAGGTGAATAACTTGTGTACTCATCTATGTGTTATTGAGTTGAGATCAATGGTTTTGCGTCAAATCTACCCGTTGAGTACCCAATGGGTATGCGTACCCATTGGTCATGGGTATGGGTAGAATTTTGTACCCACTGACAATACGGGTATGGGTATGGGTATGGTATTGCTCTACCCGCACATACCCATTGCCATCCTTATTTATAATTGTATAAACATTTTAGTAAAAAGTTGTGAACATTTCTTTACACTGCGTGAATAATTTTGTAAATACACATCGAACATTTTAATCGATTTTTTCAAAACATATTTTTCATTAGAATATCTAAAAATATAAAAAAATCAAAAAAAATGTGAGATAAATATAGAAATATAGCTTTCTTATGCACAAGTGAAAAGAAAGGAACATAGAAACTGCTAATGAGGTCTCTTTTTTGTCTCACCCCCTAGGAAATCTAGCCCACCAAAAATCCTCCAAACCCAGCTCAGACAGAACCCATAACCCCTTTGATAGATAAGGAAGGATCTGCCTTCCATTTGGAGCAAACCATAATTAGGAGGCGGACAAACCCCTTGTTATACTCCCACCTACCACCACTTGTCTCCTCCACTAAACATCAGAATTTGTGCGCCGACACCAGCCCGCTGCCCTTCCTCCAGCCACAACCACTTAGATCTGGTCATCGACAGCTGATCCAATGCCTTATATCACAACATTTGCTCGCCCAACCCACGAGCTACGCCAAGGCCCGACACAGCCCGATCTCGGCCCCCAAATCCAGTCTTGCACCCGCCGACCTAAGCTGCGTCACCTCCCGAGATCCTCCTTGCCCCAGAGTTTATTCAGATACCTTTCCACCTCATTAAGCGCCGCCAGAGATTGATGGTTATTCCCCGCGCGACCACATTCCCTCTCCCTCCCCATCCTTTTGCACCTCTCTCTATCAAAAATCTCTTTGTGCAGAAACCCAGGCGCTCGCTCTACCCTAGCTCATGCCCATGAGCTCACGCGTTGCGCCGCCTCCTGAGCCATTGACCCGGACCTGACCCAAAAATGTCGACGCCCTCTAATGTCGCATGTTCACCGTCAGATGACCTTACATCCTTCTTGCCTCTTCCACGATTTATGCTAGTTCTTCCTCCCTCCTCCTTGATCCGTCCCTTCAAAGTATAATTTTCCGAAGGTACTCTTCTAGTGCATGTTATTATGGTTATCCTCTTTAGATTGCTTAATTTGGTCAAATCCACCACAGTGACTATAAGTATGCCAATTGCAATATGAATACTTCAGTTTTTGTAGAATGTTCTGCATTTAGCATCTATTTAACAGAATAGGTACCAAGCACCATGGTACATACTACTAAGGAGAGTTTGGAGATTGGCTTGCTTGACGTGGGTGTGTCCCTCGAACATGAGATTCAAGGTATCCCACGCCTCCTTCGCCGTTTCTTTGGCGATCAGGTGTTGGAGGACATCCATCGGCATCACCGAGTAAATCGCCGGCGCCGCGTGCCGATCCTTCCGGTGCTCGGCTCCCTCCTTCTTGAACGCGTCGCCTTCTGGATCGATCGCGCCCCATAGCTCGTTGGCGCGGAGACCACACTTCATGACGGCCTTCCAGACCCCAAAGTTCTCGCGATCAAACCGTGGGTATGATGTACCGGGCACGACAAGTACTTTAGCTGCACCGGACGATTCCACGATCTCCTTGCCCGTCATGATCTTCCGTTACTAGAAGATCAATCTTGCTCTAGATACCAATTGTTGGGGATGATCCTGACTGCCGCTAGTCGTCAAAGTACTATCTCAGACAACTTTACTGGCCGATGCTTTTGGCCACGGCAGCGTGCACCCACAAGTAAACGAGGCAACGCACACGTATTGGAAATAAGCAGGCAAGCACCCAGGGAGCTGGATCGATCTCCTTGCTAGCTAGCACACGTACGTGCAAGAGCAAGAAGCCGCCGGCTTGCTAATCGTTGCGCACTAGCACAACTTCGCGAGACACGCCGAGATGATGGCAACAGGGCCGTGTCGGTCCTGTGTATTTTTATTGCTTTGCAACTCACGGTTACAAGGGGTAGGGGTACATAGATATATATGTTAGCTAACCTAGCCAATACAATCCTATACGGTGACTGTCTCCTAATCCTAGCCGAACTAGGAAATCACAAAGACGTGATTAACTTCAACAAGGGAGAGCCAGGAAGATTGGATGGTGTCGTGAGAGGAAGTGGAGAGGGACGTGGGCTCGTGGGGTGGGCAGTGGGAGGACCGATCACGTAACAAAAAACAGAACCGATCACGTAATAAACCGGAAAACTGCACGAGGCGGAGTATAAAGTACGCTCGTTCGGCCGTCTCGTTGAAACCATAATACCCATATAATACCCAAAAATCAAGACGGGGACGGTTCCCCTGAACAACAACAAGAAGAAAAAAAGATAATCTAGGCGGCGGCGGCGGCGAGTATCCCAACCTGGTTAGCCTGCTACCTTATCTCCTCAACACCCAAAAACACCAGAGAGGAGAGCGACGGCCCGTGGCAAGGAGATGGAGAGAGGACAGAGGACCCGGCAAGGAGATCGACTGGGAATCCTGGGCGATTAAGGACCGGATGAAGGAGATGGTATCCGCGGGGATGGAGCACAAAGACGTGCTTGATTCTCTTACCCCTAGCCTTTCTGGGTGGGGACGGATACAAAAAGGGGAAAGCAGTAAATCGTCGTGGATGATCGCCGGAAAAGCCGCCAAGGAAACAGCGTCCGACCTGATGGAATCGAGCACAATGGAGCTACCCGAGAAAGAACTCGACAACATCTTGCAAGGTATGGAGGAGTTGGGCCACCGGATGTCGTCTATGGCGTATTTTCTGCGCAAATCCGGTGCCCCCAGCGTCTCCTTGCACCAGGCCTCTGAGCTGCTTAGCGCTACATACAGATTACGGCGGAACTCGGAGGATTTATACCAAGATACCGAGGCTGCCGAGAGTACTGTTGAGAGTGAGAGTGAGATTGAGGGTGACGATGATTGTGGTGATGACGATGAGGAGATTGAGAGTGAGGTTGCGAGTGATGATGATTGTGATGATGACGACCAGGAGATTCCCAGCGAAATCTGCAGTCTCACCAAGTACTTGAGATTTTGCTCTCGTTATGAGAACAAGTTGGCACTGATTGAAAACGGAGATGAAGATAAAGATGAAGATGAAGATGAGGATGAGGATGAGGATGATGATGGAGATGAAGATGAGGATGATGATGAGGATAGATCCACATTGGAGTATCTCGAAAAGGTGATAGCTGATGAACAGAAAAGTTTCGGCGAAGTATATGACTGCTGGGAACGTGTATGGGGTAGCAAGATTGGAGGGTGCGGTGGCTTGGAAGATACAAGTAAAAAACTTCAATGCTACTCAGCCTACTCATCAATTAAATTTGTATCATCTGTTTGCTTCCATTTGTTACAAAATTTTAGCAGATCACTAACTTCATTTCTCCTTGAATGTAGAAAAGATAATAGTTTACTCATTCATGTGAGATTTCTGACGGTTGACACTTGTATTTGGTGATGCAGCTACATTGAGCCCTATGTTCTTTACCCACTGCACACCTCGTGCCGTCCCATCCCCTGCTGCTATTGCGGGGCGCACGTTGCTGATCTATTCCATCAAGATTCTAGAAAAGAAAGAAAAAACCCTGAAGTGGCCACTCAAAGTGTATGGTGTGATCGTTGCTCGAGACACGGTGGACCGCAACCGCAACATTCTATTCTCTCGATCAAGGTGTAACTACCAAAAACTCGATAAACAAGTATGTACTATACATTTCTGTTTGCTCCTCATTTTTCTTTGTTTCCTCTTCCTACTTTCCTAGTCCACTGGAGTGTGTTCCTAGGAAACCATTGCAATCAAGAATAATGATATGATCCTTGCAGGATTCTTCTCTATGCTTGACTGGTCCATCTCATGCAATTTTTGCTGTTGACACTGTTGACTTTGAAGTTGAACTCAAAATAAATGAGGGAGCCGAAGAAGATACAACATTGATCAGTTCATGCAACCACCTTTATGACAGTGCATATGATTTAAATGTCCCTCAATTGAGGCCCGCAACTGTTGATAGTATGTCTTCAATATTGATTTGTGGCTGCTGGTGTGATGCAGAATTAACCTTTGAGAAGTTTGATACAGCGGTCTAGGCCACCATCGTGGGTGTTCACGTTGTTGAAGGGGATTGGCCTTTCAAATGTGGATGCAGAGTTGCTTGCTCCTGGTCTGCTGCAACAAGGAATATTGGTCCCACTTCTAGGGAAGTTGTTTTGCTTGATTATCGTGGTGAAAATATGGATGTAGGATCAAATGGTTACCTTCATTTGTCGAGAAATGTTGTTCCTGTGGAGTTACAAGGAACACTGAGCCTTGTCATATAGGCTTACCCGAAAGCTGGTTGTAAACCTGTAGAGGGTCATGTGGATTTCAGTGTCCAACATTGCCAAACAAGCAACCTATCATGTGAAGTTGACAGCTCTACGGTCGAGGTTACTGTTGCTTGGTCCCCCCTTGTAAAGGAAAGGTTGGATCTATTGGTGGAGGGCTATGCTGCAGGGTGTGATTGAAAAAATGGTGTGTATGGATCCAACTATTGAAGGAAATATGCCCTAGAGGCAATAACAAAGTTGTTATTTATATTTCCTTATATCATGATAAATGTTTATTATTCATGCTAGAATTGTATTAACCGGAAACTTGATACATGTGTGAATACATAGACAAAACAAAGTATGCCTCTACTTGACTAGCTCGTTAATCAAAGATGGTTAAGTTTTCTAACCATAGATATGTGTTGTCATTTGATGAACGGGATCACATCATTAGAAGAATGATGTGATGGACAAGACCCATCCATTAGCTTAGCATAATGATCGTTAAGTTTTATTGCTAAAGCTTTCTTCATGACTTATACACATTCCTCTGACTATGAGATTATGCAACTCCCGAATACCGGAGGAACACCTTGTGTGCTATCAAACGTCACAACGTAACTGGGTGATTATAAAGATGCTCTACAGGTGTCTCCAAAGGTGTTTGTTGGGTTGACATAGATCGAGATTAGGATTTGTCACTCCGAGTATCGGAGAGGTATCTATGGGCCCTCTCGGTAATGCACATCATATAAAGCCTTGCAAGCAATGTGACTAATGAGTTAGTTACGGGATGATGCACTACGAAACGAGTAAAGAGACTTGCCGGTAACGAGATTGAACTAGGTATGATGATACCGACGATCGAATCTCGGGCAAGTAACATACCGGTGACAAAGGGAATGACGTATGTTGTTATGCGGTTTGACTGATAAAGATCTTCGTAGAATATGTAGGAGCCAATATGAGCATCCAGGTTTCGCTATTGGTTATTGACCGGAGAAGTGTCTCGGTCATATCTACATAGTTCTCGAACCCGTAGGGTCCGCACGCTTAACGTTCGATGACGATTTGTATTATGAGTTATGTGATTTGATGACCAAAGTTTGTTCGGAGTCCCAGATGAGATCACGGACATGACGAGGAGTCTCAAAATGGTCGAGAGGTAAAGATTCATATATTGAAAGGTTATATACGGACACCGGAATGGTTCCGAAGAAGATCGGGGATTTTTCGGAGTACCGGGAGGTTACCGGAACCCCCCGGGAAAGTTATTGGGCCTAATGGGCCATTGTGGAGGAGAGGAGGCAGGCCACAGGAGGTGGGGCGCGCCCCCCTTGCCCCAATCCGAATTGGACTAGGGGAGGGGGCCGGCCCCCCTCTTTCCTTCTCCCTCTCCCTCCTTTCCCCTTCCCCCTCTCCATTGGAAGGAAAGGGGGGGCGAATCCTACTAGGTTTGGAGTCCTAGTAGGACTCCCCCCCTCCTTGGTGCGCCTCCCCCTTGGCCGGCCTCCTCCTCCCTCCTTCCTTAATATACGTGGGCAGGGGGGCACCCCAAGGTAAACAGACAATCTCTTAGCCGTGTGCGGTGCCCCCCTTCACAGTTACACACCTCGGTCATATCGTCGTAGTGCTTAGGCGAAGCCCTGCGCCGGTAACTTCATCATCACTGTCACCACGCCGTCGTGCTGACGGAACTCTCCCTCGACCTCAACTGGATCAAGAGTTCGTGGGACGTCATCGAGTTGAACGTGTGCTGAACACGAAGGTGCCGTACGTTCGGTGCTTGGATCGGTTGGATCGTGAAGACGTTCGACTACATCAACCGCGTTACTAAAACGCTTCCGCTTTCGGTCTACGAGGGTACGTGGACACACTCTCCCCTCTCGTTGCTATACATCTCCTAGATAGATCTTGCGTGAGCATAGAATTTTTTTGAAATTGCATGCTACGTTCCCCAACAGTGGCATCCGAGCCAGGTCTATGCGTAGATGATATGCATGAGTAGAACACAAAGAGTTGTGGGCGATAATAGTCATACTTCTTACCACCAACTTCTTACTTTGATTTGGCGGTATTGTTGGATGAAGCGGCCCGCACCGACATTACATGACCGCGTTCATGAGACTGGTTCTACCGACGTGCTTTGCACACAGGTGGCTGGCGGGTGTCTGTTTCTCCAACTTTAGTTGAATCGAGTTTGACTACGGCCGGTCCTTGTTGAAGGTTAAAACAGCACACTTGGCGAAAAATCGTTGTGGTTTTGATGCGTAGGTAAGAACGGTTCTTACTAGAAGCCCGTAGCAGCCACGTAAAACTTGCAACAACAAAATAGAGGACGTCTAACTTGTTTTTGTAGGGCATGTTGTGATGTGATATGGTCAAGACATGATGTGATACACGTTATTGTATGATATGATCATGTTTTGTAAAAGTTATTGGCAACTGGCAGGAGCCTTATGGTTGTCGCTTTATTGTATGAATTGCAATCGCCATGTAACTGCTTTACTTTATCACTATGTGTTAGCGATAGTTGTAGAAGCAATAGTTGGCGAGGCGACAACGACGCTACGATGGAGATCAAGGTGTCAAGCCGGTGACGATGGAGATCATGATGGTGCTTTGGAGATGGAGATCAAAGGCACAAGATGATGATGGCCATATCATGTCACATATTTTGATTGCATGTGATGTTTATCCTTTATGCATCTTATTTTGCTTAGTACGGCGGTAGCATTATAAGATGATCCCTCACTAAATTTCAAGGTATAAGTGTTCTCCCTGAGTATGCACCGTTGCGACAGTTCGTCGTGCTGAGACACCACGTGATGATCGGGTGTGATAAGCTCTACGTTCACATACAACGGGTGCAAGACAGTTTTGCATGTGCGGAATACTCGGGTTAAACTTGACGAGCCTAGCATATGCAGATATGGCCTCGGAACACTGGAGACCGAAAGGTCGAACGTGAATCATATAGTAGATATGATCAACATAGAGATGTTCACCATTGAAAACTACTCCATCTCACGTGATGATCGGACATGGTTTAGTTGATATGGATCACGTGATCATTTAGATGACTAGAGGGATGTCTATCTAAGTGGGAATTCTTAAGGAATATGATTAATTAAACTTAATTTATCATGAACTTAGTCCTGATAGTTTTTGCATATCTATGTTGTAGATCAATGGCCCGTGCTACCGTTCCCTTGAATTTTAATGCGTTCCTAGAGAAAGCTAAGTTGAAAGATGATGATAGCAACTACACGGACTGGGTCCGTAACTTGAGGATTATCCTCATTGCTGCACAGAAGAATTATGTCCTTGATGCACTACTGGGTGAGAGGCCTGCTACAGGAGCAGATGCCGATGTTATGAACGTCTGGCAAGCTCGATCTGATGACTACTCGATAATTCAATGTGCCATGCTTTACTTCTTAGAATCGGGACTTCAAAGACATTTTGAACGTCATGGAGCATATGAGATGTTTCAGCAGTTGAAGTTAATATTTCAAGCAAATGCCCGAGTTGAGAGATATGAAGTCTCCAACAAGTTCTATAGCTGCAAGATGGAGGAGAACAGTTCTGTCAGTGAACACATACTCAGAATGTCTGGGTACAATAACCACTTGACTCAGCTGGGAGTTAATCTTCCAGATGATTGTGTTATTGACAGAGTTCTTCAATCACTGCCTCCAAGCTACAAAGGCTTCATGATGAACTATAATATGCAAGGGATGAATAAGACAATTCCCGAGCTCTTCGCTATGCTCAATGCTGCGGAGGTAGAAATCAAGAAAGAACATCAAGTGTTGATGGTTAACAAGACCACCAGTTTCAAGAAAAAGGGCAAGGGAAAGAAGGGGAACTTCAAGAAGAACCGCAAGTAAGTTGCTGCTCCCGGAAAGAATCTCAAGTCTGGACCCAAGCCTGAAACTGAGTGCTTCTACTGCAAAGGGACTGGTCACTGGAAGCGGAACTGCCCCAAGTATTTGGCGGATAAGAAGGATGGCAAAGTGAACAAAGGTATATTTGATATACATGTTATTGATGTGTACCTTACTAATGCTCGTAGTAGTGCCTGGGTATTTGATACCGGTTCGGTTGCTCATATTTGTAACTCGAAACAGGGGCTACAGATCAAACGAAGATTGGCTAAGGACAAGATGACGATGCGCGTCGGGAATGGTTCCAAGGTCGATGTGATCACTGTCGGCACGCTACCTCTACATCTACCTTCGGGATTAGTTTTAGACTTGAATAATTGTTATTTGGTGCCAGCGTTGAGCATGAATATTATATCTGGATCTTATTTCATGCGAGACGGTTATTCATTAAAATTAGAGAATAATGGTTGTTCCATTTATATGAATAATATCTTTTATGGTCATGCACCCATGAAGAGTGGTCTATTTTTGTTGAATCTCGATCGTGGTGATACACATATTCATAATATTGATGCCAAAAGATGCAAAGTTAATAATGATAGTGCAACATATTTGTGGCACTGCCGTTTTGGTCATATTGGTGTAAAGCGCATGAAGAAACTCCATGCTGATGGACTTTTGGAATCACTTGATTATGAATCATTTGATGCTTGCGAACCATGCCTCATGGGCAAGATGAATAAAACTCCGTTCTCCGGAACAATGGAACGAGCTACAGACTTATTGGAAATAATACATAACGATGTATGCGGTCCGATGAGTGTTGAGGCTCGCGGCAGGTATCGTTATTTTCTGACCTTCACAGATGATTTGAGCAGATATGGGTATATCTACTTAATGAAACATAAGTCTGAAACATTTGAAAAGTTCAAAGAATTTCAGAGTGAAGTGGAAAATCATCGTAACAAGAAAATAAAGTTTCTACGATCTTATCGCGGAGGCGAATATTTGAGTTACGAGTTTGGTCTTCATTTAAAACAATGCGGAATAGTTTTGCAACTCACGCCACCTGGAACACCACAGCGTAATGATGTGTCCGAATGTCGTAACCATACTTTATTAGATATGGTGCGATCTATGATGTCTCTTACCGATTTACCACTATCGTTTTGGGGTTATGCATTAGAGACAGTTGCATTCATGTTAAATAGGGCACCATCTAAATCCGTTGAGACGACACCGTATGAACTGTGGTTTGGCAAGAAACCTAAGCTATCGTTTCTTAAAGTTTGGGGTTGCGATGCTTATGTGAAAAAGTTTCAGCCAGATAAGCTCGAACCCAAATCGGAGAAGTACATCTTCATAGGATACCCAAAAGAAACTGTTGGGTACACCTTCTATCACAGATCCGAAGGCAAGATATTTGTTGCTAAGAATGGATCCTTTCTAGAGAAGGAGTTTCTCTCGAAAGAAGTGAGTGGGAGGAAAGTAGAACTTGATGAGGTAGTGGTACCTTCTCTTGAATTGGAAAGTAGTTCATCACAGAAATCAATTCCAGTGTTGCCTACACCAATTAGTGAGGAAGCTAATGATGATGATCATGAAGCTTCAGATCAAGTTACTACAGAACCTCGTAGGTCAACCAGAGTACGTTCCGCACCAGAGTGGTACGGTAATCCTGTTCTGGAAGTCATGTTACTAGACCATGACGAACCTACGAACTATGAGGAAGCGATGATGAGCCCAGATTCCGCGAAATGGCTTGAGGCCATGAAATCTGAGATGGGATCCATGTATGAGAACAAAGTGTGGACTTTGGTTGACTTGCCCGATGATCGGCAAGCCATAGAGAATAAATGGATTTTCAAGAAGAAGACTAACGCTGACGGTAATATTACTGTCTACAAAGCTCGACTTGTTGCAAAAGGTTTTCGACAAGTTCAAGGAGTTGACTACGATGAGACCTTCTCACCCGTAGCGATGCTTAAGTCTGTCTGAATCATGTTAGCAATTGCCGCATTTTATGATTATGAAATCTGGTAAATGGATGTCAAAACTGCATTCCTTAATGGATATCTCAAAGAAGAGTTGTATATGATGCAACTAGAAGGTTTTGTCGATCCTAAAGGTGCTAACAAAGTGTGCAAGCTCCAGCGATCCATTTATGGACTGGTGCAAGCATCTCGGAGTTGGAATATACGCTTTGATGAGGTGATTAAAGCATATGGTTTTATACAGACTTTTGGAGAAGCCTGTATTTACAAGAAAGTGAATGGGAGCTCTGTAGCATTTCTAATATTATATGTGGATGACATATTATTGATTGGAAATGATATAGAATTTCTGGATAGCATAAAATGATACTTGAATAAGAATTTTTCAGTGAAAGACCTCGGTGAAGCTGCTTATATATTGGGCATCAAGATCTATAGAGATAGATCAAGATGCTTAATTGGACTTTCACAAAGCACATACCTTGATAAAGTTTTGAAGAAGTTCAAAATGGATCAGTCAAAGAAAGGGTTCTTGCCTGTATTACAAGGTGTGAAATTGAGTAAGACTCAATGCCCGACCACTGTAGAAGATAGAGAGAAAATGAAAGTCATTCCCTATGCCTCAGTCATAGGTTCTATCATGTATGCAATGCTGTGTACCAGACCTGATGTGTGCCTTGCTATAAGTTTAGCAGGGAGGTAACAAAGTAATCCAGGAGTGGATCACTGGACAGTGGTCAAGAACATCCTGAAATACCTGAAAAGGACTAAGGATATGTTTCTCATTTATGGAGGTGACAAAGAGTTCATCGTAAATGGTTACGTTGATGCTAGCTTTGACACTGATCCGGATGACTCTAAGTCACAAACCGGATACGTATTTATATTGAATGGTGGAGCTGTCAGTTGGTGCAGTTCCAAGCAAAGCGTCGTGGCGGGATCTACGTGTGAAGCGGAGTACATAGCTGCTTCGGAAGCAGCAAATGAAGGAGTCTGGATGAAGGAGTTCATATCCGATCTAGGTGTAATACCTAGTACATCGGGTCCAATGAAAATCTTTTGTGACAATACTGGAGCAATTGCCTTAGCGAAGGAATCCAGATTTCACAAAAGAACCAAATACATCAAGAGACGCTTCAACTCCATCCGTGATCAAGTCAAGGAGGGAGACAAAGAGATTTGCAAAATACATACGGATCTGAATGTTGCAGACTCGTTGACTAAGCCTCTTCCACGAGCAAAACATGATCAGCACCAAGACTCCATGGGTGTTAGAATCATTACAATGTAATCTAGATTATTGACTCTAGTGCAAGTGGGAGACTGAAGGAAATATGTCCTAGAGGCAATAATAAAGTTGTTATTTATATTTCCTTATATCATGATAAATGTTTATTATTCATGCTAGAATTGTATTAACCGGAAACTTGATACATGTGTGAATACATAGACAAAACAAAGTGTCCCTAGTATGCCTCTACTTGACTAGCTCGTTAATCAAAGATGGTTAAGTTTCCTAACCATAGACATGTGTTGTCATTTGATGAACGAGATCACATCATTAGGAGAATGATGTGATGGACAAGACCCATCCGTTAGCTTAGCATAATGATCGTTAAGTTTTATTGCTAAAGCTTTCTTCATGACTTATACACATTCCTCTGACTATGAGATTATGCAACTCCCGAATACCGGAGGAACACCTTGTGTGCTATCAAACGTCACAACGTAACTGGGTGATTATAAAGATGCTCTACAGGTGTCTCCGAAGGTGTTTGTTGGGTTGACATAGATCGAGATTAGGATTTGTCACTCCGAGTATCGGAGAGGTATCTTTGGGCCCTCTCGGTAATGCACATCATATAAAGCCTTGCAAGCAATGTGACTAATGAGTTAGTTACGGGATGATGCACTACGGAACGAGTAAAGAGACTTGCCGGTAACGAGATTGAACTAGGTATGATGATACCGACGATCGAATCTCGGGCAAGTAACGCACCGGTGACAAAGGGAATGACGTATGTTGTTATGCGATTTGACTGGTAAAGATCTTCATAGAATATGTAGGAGCCAATATGAGCATCCAGGTTCCGCTATTGGTTATTGACTGGAGAAGTGTCTCGATCATGTCTACATAGTTCTCGAACCCGTAGGGTCCGCACGCTTAACGTTCGATGACGATTTGTATTATGAGTTATGTGATTTGATGACCGAAGTTTGTTCGGAGTCCCAGATGAGATCACGGACATGACGAGGAGTCTCGAAATGGTCGAGAGGTAAAGATTCATATATTGGAAGGTTATATACGGACACCGGAATGGTTCCGAAGAAGATTGGGGATTTTTCGGAGTACCGGGAGGTTACCGGAACCCCCTGTCGTGGTTCTAAGTCTGACAGTAGAATGGGGGTAACTATGAGGAGGCAAGATCCTAGCTACGATGAGGTTGTGCACGCAAGATTTACGAGTTCAGGCCCTTCTCGGAGGAAGTAACAGCCCTACGTCTCGGTGCCCGGAGGCTCGGTCGATTGGATTATGCGTGAAGTTACAGGGGGGTGCGAACCCTTGTGCCAGTGGAGGGGGTGGCTTATATAGAGTGCGCCAGGACCCCAGCCGTCCCACGTTACAAGGGGTTCAATGTCCATAAAGACAGGACGTTACTGATAACGCCAGCAATAAAGGCAAATAAATGATCATTAAGACTACGGAGTGAACACCTGACCATTGCCATCCTGAGTGACCTTAGATCTTATGTCTTCCGAGTGGTTTCTGGTGTGGTCGAGTGAGTACACCCGGTCGAATGGAATTGGGTTATCCGAGTGAACTGTTGGTCGAGTGGGTAGATGATGCTATCCTTTGAACGTCTTTGGCCTTAGAGCAGTGTCCTCGGGGAAGGGTGTCTAGGTCAGGCCTATTACCCTACCCTAGGTACATGTCTTCATCATTAGCCCCCGAATGGATCTGGGTCCGAGTGGAGAAGGGGTTGAAGATGGTTCCGACCCGATTTATATGTTTCAGAGGCATTTTAACCGGGCCGGTGATCTTTGTAAAAACTTCAACTTCATTTTCAGTCGCCTGGGTCCATTCAGATGTCGTCGAGTGATTTATGCTGATAAGCTCTGAGTGTTGGTATGGTATAAAGTCCTCAGCGCGATTGGTCACACTGCCGCTTCCGGATCTCACGGGATTCAAAATTTGGAGAAGCGCGCGGGATGGAGAGTACCGCAGTAAATGGAGCGGGTTAGGCAGGGACGCCTCGATTCTCGTGCCACCTTTTTCGCCACGTATCCAGCGCACGACTGTCGCGGGATTTGACTGGATTGTCTGGGCCCACAAGTCAGCCACTCGGGAGCAGGCCCATATAAGGCGTCGGGGCCGATGAGCCTGGCACTGTGCTCCCCATCTCCTTCTTCTTCTCCTGTTTCACCACCACATTCGCCGCCACCTTCGACGCCGCCGCCCCATCCGAGCGCAGCCTGCCGCGATGGGGAAGGAGAAGACGGCGGCCCTAGAACGTGCGAAGAAAGCGACGGCGGCAGCGAAGGGCAAGAAGACGAGTTGGGGCGGATCGTCGTCGAGATCCGGCCTGCCGCCCGGCTGGATCCAAGGCGACTGGATTCGATCCACGATTCAGCAAGAGGATATGGAGGATCTGGTCGAGGGGGCTTGATCGCTCATGGATCCTGGAGGCTGCCAGGTGATGAGACCGAGCCACAGCCGCAGGAGGGTGAGTGCGTCCTCCTCGCGACCCACGTCGCCCGCGGTTTTTCTCTGCCCCCTCATCCTTTTTTCCGAGGTTTTCTGAACTTTTTTGGGGCCCAACTTCATCATTTTTCCCCGAACACCATCACATACCTCGCTGCGTTTGTCTCCATTTGTGAGAATTTCCTGGGTTGTCGACCGCATTGGGGTCTCTTCAAACACATCTTTACTTGTCGCTCACAGTCTGTGAAAAAGGCCAATCCGAGTGATGAGAGGACGCACGTGATCCAGATGTGCGGAGGTCTAGGGATCCAGATGAGAGGTAAAAGCACTTTTCCACCTATGACTCTTCCCGATTCGGT
The DNA here is from genome assembly GCA_011799875.1 of Thinopyrum elongatum. Classification (NCBI taxonomy): domain Eukaryota; kingdom Viridiplantae; phylum Streptophyta; class Magnoliopsida; order Poales; family Poaceae; genus Thinopyrum; species Thinopyrum elongatum. The sequence goes on from CM022298.1 coordinate 660,658,413, forward strand.
CAGAGGGTGGCAGTCGACCTGGTTTTATTGTAAGGACAAACCAACTCCTGGTCAGTCGAGGGGGGCCTCCTGGAGCCAGGCGGAGTCGTCGGCGATGAAGACGAGCGCGCTGAGACGGATCTCGTGGCCCTCAGCCAAACCTCCACCCGAAACCATGATGATGGGAATCGGAAAAAATCGCAACCTCACCGGAAAGTCGCTAAGACACCTGCCCCATGGTGGGCGCCAACTGTCGTGGTTCTAAGTCTGATAGTAGAATGGGGGGTAACTATGAGGAGGCAAGATCCTAGCTACGATGAGGTTGTGCACGCAAGATTTATGAGTTCAGGCCCTTCTCGGAGGAAGTAACAGCCCTACGTCTCGGTGCCCGGAGGCTCGATCGATTGGATTATGCGTGAAGTTACAGGGGGTGCGAACCCTTGTGCCAGTGGAGGGGGTGGCTTATATAGAGTGCGCCAGGACCCCAGCCGTCCCACGTTACAAGGGGTTCAATGTCCATAAAGACAGGACGTTACTGATAACGCCAGCAATAAAGGCAAATAAATGATCATTAAGACTACGGAGTGAACGCCTGACCATTGCCATCCTGAGTGACCTTAGATCTTCTGTCTTCCGAGTGGTTTCTGGTGTGGTCGAGTGAGTACACCCCGGTCGAATGGAATTGGGTTATCCGAGTGAACTGTTGGTCGAGTGGGTAGATGATGCTATCCTTTGAACGTCTTTGGCCTTAGAGCAGTGTCCTCGGGGAAGGGTGTCTAGGTCAGGCCTATTACCCTACCCTAGGTACATGTCTTCATCACCCCTCGGGAAAGTTATTGGGCCTAATGGGCCATAGTGGAGGAGAGGAGGCAGGCCACAGGAGGTGGGGCGCGCCCCCCTTGCCCCAATCCGAATTGGACTAGGGGAGGGGGCCGGCCCCCCTCTTTCCTTCTCCCTCTCCCTCTCCCTCCTTTCCCCTGTCCCCCTCTCCGTTGGAAGGAAAGGGGGGCCGAATCCTACTAGGTTTGGAGTCCTAGTAGGACTCCCCCCCCCCCTGGTGCGCCACCCCCTTGGCCGGCCTACTCCTCCCTCCCTCCTTTATATACGTGGGCAGGAGGGCACCCCAAGGTACACAGACAATCTCTTAGCCGTGTGCGGTGCCCCCCTTCACAGTTACACACCTCGGTCATATAGTCGTAGTGCTTAGGTGAAGCCCTGTGTCGGTAACTTCATCATCACCGTCACCACGCCGTCGTGCTGACGGAACTCTCCCTCGACCTCAACTGGATCAAGAGTTCGTGGGACGTCATCGAGCTGAACGTGTGCTGAACACGGAGGTGCCGTATGTTCGGTGCTTGGGTCGGTCGGATCGTGAAGACGTTTGACTACATCAACCGCGTTACTAAAATGCTTCCGCTTTTGGTCTACGAGGGTACGTGCACACACTCTCCCCTCTCGTTGCTATATATCTCCTAGATAGATCTTGCGTGAGCGTAGAATTTTTTTGAAATTGCATGCTACGTTCCCCAACAACTGTTTGTGTACCGACTATAATATGACTTGTTATGCTAGTGGTTTGTCAAAATCAAATTCTGTGTGTATCAACCTACTCACACTCGAGTGTTCGATTTGTATCGTCATTCTATCTAGTTTTCTTCCTTTCTTTTGCAAACTTTCAATTAGCTTCGTTTGGCAAGAATGTTGTATTTTGGTGTATGTATATTTGTGTGTTAGCGGGATTAAAACTCTTTGAGAGTGGTTACGGCTAGAGGCGAGTGGATTAAGAACTAGGTGTGACATTTTTTTACTTGATGTGACGGTGGCCAGATCTTTCAATGAGAGTGGGGATAATTATCGATTTGGTAAATTTTGATCTTGACAATCCGGCTATACCACCCAATGATATGCCTCGGCAATCGATAAATCAATCTTCGATAGTTATTGATCTTGCCATAGACACGATCAACCTGAACAACGAGGTTCAAGTTCCTGCAAGAAACCAAAGAATTGGCAAGAATTATGATGAATTGCAATTTGAAATTGCAGATAATAAACTGAGCACACAAAAGATGAAAGAGTTCGGATTCCACTGTGGATCTAACAAGGTGGCAGTCCTACATCAAGATGGCAACGGGGATGGACCCGTCAGGTTTTGTATGGACATCCTCGCCCCGACGAGAGAAACCTAAACCCATCCCCGTCCCCCAAACTATGCGCGGGGACAGTTTTTGGCCCATCTGATTTCCGTACCCACGGAGAACCCATCCCCATGAACGATCATAAAAAACAACAGCAACATTTGGGAGGCGACACTAGGAGGTAAGAAATGGGTGCGTGGTTTTTAGATTTTTGGGGCTGAGCATGCGATTTAGATGAGGGAGTGTGGTAAGCTACCAGCTACAAGTGATTGTTTCGGGTGCACAGAGGCGGGATAATAGGGTTTTGGCTAGCCCAAGTCTATTATGGCGAACACATGTCATTTGTTTCACTGGTTTGACGGGTTTTGGGTGCGGGTAGTGCTGGAATTGGTTTGCACCCGTGAAACCTGACGGGTTTTAAATTTTACCCAAAAGCAGCCCCGCAGCAATAGAAATAGGTTCATCCTCATCCCCTGATAGGATAAAAACCCATGGGGAAACGGGTTTCGAGGCCCCATTGCCATCTTGAGTCCTACATGTCTCGTAGATACAAATCATAGCGATAGCTAGACAATACAATAAAACCTAAATTATAAACCTGGAGAATCTATCTATTTATTAGGAGACGGATGGGCCTCATCTTGGCATGCTTGCTGGCCTATGGTCCACTTGATGCATGTTGATTTAGTAATCCTCTAATGCAAAAAAATTGTACGCATGCATATATAACTAGTGGTTGAGGCCCGCCATTGTTGGCCTCTTGAGAAGAAGTTGTGAGCGTATTTCTCTCTCTTAAATAAACCGAATAAACCTCACCTTCATCTCGAAATTAAAAAAAAAAATCTCGCAACATATGGACATCACATCCATCTCAAAAAGAAAAAGAAAAGCCTAAAAAAATTCTCAAAAAGAAGAAAAGCCTCACTTCCATCTTCCAAATATAATCTCCAAAAAAAACCATTTTCACAAGAAAAAAAGTTTCACTTTCATCTTCCAAATATAATCTCCAAAACAAATCAAAAAGTTTCTCGTCGCGGCCAACCAGCATGCGCCAGGTGGCCATGTTGATTGGCCACCCTTCTCCCGCACGTTAATGTGTGTAATATACACATACGTGTAGATCAATTAGTCCTCGCGTCTTCACCAAGATTTGTTCATGTCTTCTGTCATCCTATACATTCTAAGATATTGTGTTGTATTTTTGTTCTGAATAACAAAATAATAATTCATATAATTTCTATTAGAATTCACTGATAATTATTTTTATGCGAACAATTATGGTTATATTTGTAAGGTCCATGTCCAAATCATCCTCCCTTTTCTTGAAAACAAAGCCGTCTTTGGCTTTGCTTATTATGAAAATAGACTAATCAAAAAGACAATGTGTACACATGGTATATAAATATATCATTCATTGTATCTCTCAAGTGTTGCACAATCAATATCTTGTGAGATTAAAAGTCAGGAATCATCACAAACAATATATCGACGGATTACATTGCAACTTAGTTTGCACCTATAACTGCAGCGTATATTCATATCATCCGAGTTGTAACACTCATCATTAAACCATCCCAACACATATGTAGATAACTATTAGGGATATCCAAATTAGCATGTGTAGATAAGCAATCAAGCAACATGCCACTTGACATGTAATCAACAATGATGCCGGACTTTGAAGCCTTCATGCCAGTTGATGATTTGGTTGTTTTTGCTCTCAGCGACCAAAAACAAGTCGTTGTCTATGGTGTCTTTGCGATCAAACGGATGGAGGCGTGTGCTAGTTCTTGAGCTTACATTGATTTTTTCCTTGAAGAGGAAAGAGTGATGCAACAAAGTAGAGATAAGTATTTTTCTTAGTTAAGAACCAAGGTATCAATCCAGTAGGAGGCGCAAGCAAGTCCCCAATATATGCACATGCACAAAATAAAAAACACTTGCACTCAACGCGAAAAAGGGGTTGTCAATTCCTTCACGGTCACTTTGCAAGAGTGAGATCTAATAGAGATAGATATAAAAGATAAGTAAAAGGCAAAATAAAGTAAATATAAATAAATTGCAGTAAGGTATTTTTGGGTTTTTGGTTTTATAGATATGAAAATATATGATAAAAATATACCCGTGGGGCATAGGTTTCACTAGAGGCTTCCCTCTTGAAGAAAACATACGGTGGGTAAACAAATTACTGTTGAGCAATTGATAGAAAAGCGCAAAGTTATGAAGATATCTAAGGCAATGATCATGAATATAGGCGTCACGTCCGTGACAAGTAGACCGACTCCTTCCTGCATCTACTATTATTACTCCACACATCGACCGCTATTCAGCATGCATCTAGAGTATTAAATTTAGAAGAACGGAGTAACGCCTTAAGCAAGATGACATGATGTAGAGGGATAAACACAAGCAATATGATATAAACCCCATCTTTTTATCCTTAATGGCAACAATACAATACGTGCCTCGCTACCCCTACTGTCACTGGGTGAGGACACCGCAAGATTTAACCCATCACAAAGCACCTCTCCCATTGCAAGAAAAACCAATCTAGTAGGCCAAACCAAATCGATAGATCAAAAAGAAATACAAAGCTACCTTTATCATGCATAAAAGAGTTCAGAAAAGACTCAAATAATATTCGTAGATAATCTGATCACAAATCCACAATTCATCGGATCTCAACAAACGCACCGCAAAAGAAGATTACATCGAATAGATCTCCAAGAACATCACGGAGAACATTGTATTGAAGATCAAAAAGAGAGAAGAAGTCATCTAGCTACTAGCTATGAACACGTAGGTCTATGGTAAACTACTCACGCATCGTCGGAAGGGCGGCAAGGTTGATGTTGTAACACCCCCTGTATTAAGCTACAGAGATCACCCTTTTGATGAGGCCATGTCATCATGATTAATAGTGCATAATCATCATTAGCATCATATTGCATTTCAACTCCTAAGTCAAATTCAAATTTAAATGAAAGTGGGATATAAAAGTTGTCCAACATAGAAACTAAAATGTCAGATAAATAACAAATATTCCAGAGGCTATTCTAAAATTGAAACCAACATCATTGGAATTGGATAAGTGACTCGAACAACCTCAAACAGTGGATGAAGATAATATTTAATAACCATTTATTAAATCTGAAATGAATATGGAATTATGTTTTGTCCAAACTAATTTTAGGTGTTAAGGAATAATGCACTGGTATTTATGAAATAGGTCACACTTTTTACAAAAACCATTTGAGGCCTAAACATTTAACAGTAGAGAAAAAAGAAACAGAAAAGAAAAAAAACAGAGGCAACACCCCCCCCCCCCCCGGACTGGGGCCTCGGCCCCCACAAGCCACCGGGCCGCAGGCCGGCCCAAGCGGCGCATACATAGCCACCCCCCCCCCCCACCGGCGAGAAACCCTAGCGCTCCGATCACATTACCCCCAACCGGTCGGTGCCCCCCCCCCCCTCCGGCTGGATCTGGATCGGGGATCCCCCGATCCCGTCCGCGCGTCGCCGACGCCGCTCGCCGCCGCCCGAGAGCCCGCGCCTCCCGCCGGCCTGCATCTCGTCTCGTCGCCGTCGTCGCCGCGACCATCGTCCCCGACGTGCCCTCGCTCGGGCCCGAGCCCCGCGCGCTCGCCCCGACGCGCCCGTCTCGCTCGTTCCGACGCCGTCGCGAACCGCCGTCGCCCTTGGACTCGCCGCCTCGCGGACTCCACCGACGCCGGCCATCCCCGTACCCGTCGTCTCCGGCATCCACCCGAGCCCTCCTCGTGCTCGCCGCCACGCCCCGCCTACGACCCCCGGCGCCGACCCCCCCTCCACGAGCTGCACAGCCCGCTGGCCCCCGTCCCGCGAATCTCGGTGAGGCCCCAGGCCTCCCAATAAGAAAAGGGAAAATCTGGGGTAAAGAGGAGAAGAAGACAAAAAGCAAGAAGGAAAAAGCGGAACGAGAGAGAGAGAGAAACGGGCCCAAGCAGAAAAATGACAGAAAGATAAGAAAGAAGAAAGAAGGAAGGGAAAAAAGAGAGGGAAGAAAAGAGGAATGCAAGACAGAACACAAAGGAAAAGGAAGGAGAGAAAAGAGCAAAGGTAAAGAGGCGGCAATAAGAAGAAAAAAAGGGAAGCGAAAGAAACAAAGCGGGAACAGGAAACGGGAAGCACCCGAGGCGAGACCGAGGACCCCCACACCCAGGCGCGATGAGCGAGTAAGGAACAAACACAAACCCACCACAAGACCGCTCACGAACCACTCATACCCCCCCGCCACCCGACCCTCGGACACGCATTCCGCTACTGGTACGTGTCACAGCGCGGACGCAGTCCGGCTGTGCCATGTCCAGGGGCCCCCCCCCAAGAACGTTTTAATAAAAGAAAAAGAAGAAATAAAAATAAATGATTAAAATAATTATTTAATTAATTAATTAGTAATTAATCCTGATTAGGTTAATCTAATTAACTAATTAGTGTTAATTAACAGTAATTAGTAATTACTAATTAACTGCTGACATCAGCATGAGTGTCATGCTGACTATCAATTACTGTTGGGATAATGTTTGAATTAAATAATAATTACAATTCAGAAATTATAAAAACTTTAGAAAATCATATCTTTTAAAGTAACTCCGATGAAAATTATTTATACATGAAACTTGCTAGAACGACGATAGAACCCGATACGCCCTCGTAATCTCCGTCAGACGCCGAGCTATGAAACGATGAACAATTAGACCGATTCCGATAAATGAATAGTGTTCAAAACTTTAATTAAATAAATCCGATAAATTCCTAAATTAACTAAATAGCCTTATTAGGCGTATATCACCCGGCATATCATTAGACATGTCTGCATCCCTGTTGCATTATTGCCGTTGTTGTTTACTGTTTCTTCTCCCCTCTTCTCTGTCGGTAGACTACGAGACCGACGGCACTAGCTGGTGCCCGAGCCGCGACTAGTTGTTGACGACCCCTACTTGCCAGGCAACCAGGCAAGCCCCCCCCCCCCCCTTGATCTACCAGATATCGCCTATTCTCCTTATACTGCTTGCATTAGAGTAGTGTAGCATGTTACTGCCTTTCCGTTAATCCTAGTCTGATGCATAGCCTGACACTGTTGCTACATCTGTTGATACCTTACCCTGCAATCCTAAATGCCTAGTGTAGGATGCTAGTATATATCATTGCCTGCATTCTTGTCAGTCTGCCTTGCTATACTATCGTGGTCGTTGATTCAACTGCCGCCTTGACTTAGGGGTGACTCAACGGGTTTTATTTATGCTATAATATACATCACCTATACACAACATGGTTGACTAAAGTCGGTCGCTCGAGAGAAGAGTACCCGCGAGGTGAATTCACGGATGGGGCTTAAGGCTGAAAGGAACCTTTGCTCCAACAGCCCTTTGAGTGACGATTCTTTTTGGCTGGAGCGACAGGGCATTGAGACCCCTAGGAGACAGGTGGGCCAGGCCCTGCGTCGGCCACGTTTCCGTTTTACTTCATAGAACACACGGCTTACTAACGAGATTGGATATTTGATCTGAGTCGGCCACTGGCTATACGCACTAACCAACTACGGGGAGTAGTTATGGGGTATCACGCGTCGTGGTAGCAGCTGAAGCCCTATTCGTGCTCAGCGACTGAGCGGCGGCGCGTGTGGACCGCGCTAACGTAACCCATCGTGATCGTGGGGTTGCTAGGAATGCCTCGCGGCCGCGTATGCAACGTGCAGGAGCGCCCTGTGGCCGATTGGGCCCAACGACCCCAGAAGTGCCTAGGATTAGTCGGCGTGCTGCTGACCTCTCTGTTTGAGCACTAGGGGGGGCTTGACGGTGTGTTCTTCCGAGGCCGGGCATGACCCAGGACAAGTGTCGTCGGCCGGCCAAAGGGGATCGGCGTGTGTGGGGAATATTGTGTGGCAACGCCCTATCCGGCAGGAAGTTTTATCTATTCGATAGCCGTGTCCCTCGGTAACAGGACGACACGGAGTTGTTATCCGACCTCATGACAACTAGAATGGAATCTTAATAAAACACCCTTACAACGTGACAGATATAACAACACAAGACAAGAACCACCGACGAACTCAGAGACAAGAGAACCCCAGACGAACTAAGAGAGACGTCAAAGAAAAGAAGAAAGAAATCACAGAAACCAGAAGACAAACCCAAGGCAGCACGATGCACAAAAAAACGTAAAAAAGACAACCAAAGAGACCCCCCCCCCCCCCCACCCAACCCCAAGAAAAAAAACCCAAGGAAAACACACAAAAAACGAAAAAGACGAGCGACCAAAACACCCCCCCTCAATCCCACCCAAACAGACCAAAAAGAATGCAAAGACGAAGCCGCAAAAAGACATAACGCCGACGCCCCCCAAGGCCACGAATAAAAGAAAACAATACAAAGCGCTACACACACGAAAAAACCGCAACCCCAAATAGGAAGATACCCAAGCCAAAACAGCAATAGCTCCAAAGTCCCGAAAAAAGACCCGCGAACCGCAAAAAAGAAAAAAAATCAAGAGAACGAAACAAAAACATAAAAATCAAAAACAGTATAAAGCAAGATCCCCCCAAAAAGAACGAAAAAAAAAGGGTTGTCAATTTTCATAAAAAAGAAATTAGAATCATAATAGATAAAAATAAGAATATAACCCGGTGTCGCTCTCTCGGCATTTAAGGGGGCGACGTAGCAGGATGACGAGAACGGTCACAGGGGTGGGTTTTGTGGATTATGCTGAGTTGTTGCGTTGGTTAACTGCCAAACTACTACTCTTCTATGCTTACAAGATGGAGGCTTGCCAGACAGCGTAGTCTTCGACAGGACTAGCTATCCCCTCTTGATTCTGGCATTTGAGTTCAGTCCACCGTATGCCTATTGACACCATATACCCATGAATATGTAGTAAGATCTGCTTGAGAGTACTTTGGGATGTACTCACGGTTGACTTTCCCCCTCCTTTTCCCCCCCTTTCCTTCTTGCCTGGTGTGCGCAACAGATGCTGGAGACCAAGGCGACCAACGCCACCTACGTACGACTATACCAACCAGGAGGAGAGTCCTACTGCTAACGTCCAGGCCGACGACGGAACGCAGTGAGTAGTTGGAGGAGGAGGACCAGGCAGGAGGCTCCTGACCGCTATTTCGATCTGTGTATCCCTGTTGTGCTAGCCCATCTTAGGCCACCTGTTTAAACTTAGTCTGTACTCAGCATATTGTTGCTTACGCTTGGACTAGTCTATGATGGCTTGACATTTGTATTCGGTCCCTCGTGGCCCGGCTTGTATTATGATGCTTGTATGAATTATGTTATGTTTTAAGTTGGTTGATGGATATCTTCCCTGAGTCCCTTGATCTTGATCGTACACGTTTGCGGCATGATTAGGTAACGATCGAGCCGGGGGACCGCCACCAGTTAGTATAGAGCGACTGCGTGTATTCTGGACCGTCCTTTCCGCATAATACTTGCTCTGGCCAAGTTGAGTCTAGGACAAAAAAACCGTTTTTACTAACTGCGGCTGTGTGCGTTACGGGCCCACATTGCCAACTGGGTGGTGTTTAGGGTCTTTTATTCCTCGCTCTATCTCTGGGACTCAATCTCTCTTCTATGGGTTAAAATGAAGGTTTAATAATGCCGAACACTTTAGGATCTCGTAAAGTCTGTCTACCCGGAGAGCTGGATATCTGGCGATTTCCCTTGTCGTTGATCTGTTAGTCTGATAATCATTTTCCTTTCCATTGTTTTGTTTAACCTTCTCTCCGAGTTGTGGTTTAAACCTCTTATTGTCGTTTGACAAACCTGAATTTCCTCTATTTTCAGATGGACACGTTTGTTTCCACAGCGTCCTACGACCACGCTTGTGCTTCGCACTTGGGCTCGTAATCACCCCTGGGTTTCAGCTGTCTGATCGCTCTCATGACAAGACTTGGCTACCGTTTGGTACCATGAGTACTTGGTTTATGAGGTTTACGCTGAGTTCAACCAGGAACAGTAACTATGACTGAAGTTCGGATTTATGATCTAGCAGAAACAACTCAGACACCAGAGCACACCTTTTTCACGGATTAGGCGTGACGATTGGAGATGACAGCCTATATGCACCGGTCTGCCTCCACCACCTAGGCAGCCGGGACTCCAGCTCCACCACCCCGAGAGCTCCTGCTCCTAATCCCAATGATAGCTTGTGCTACAAGTGTGGGCAGCCAGGTCATTTTTCCAGGAATGCATTAGAACCAGAACCAATGGCACTTCCTGCAACTGGCGTAGGAAACAATCAGCCTCGCAACAACAATGCCAGTCTTATGGGCGTATTCAGCGCCAACCACACGATTTCAAAGAAGCTCAGGGACCCAGCCTGCCACCGTGATGGGTACTCTCCTGTTAATTCAGTTACCAGCTTCTGTTTTATTTGATCGGGAGCATCGCATTCATTCATGTCCGAAGAATTTGCATACAAACACGACATTAAATGTGAGGTCATGAGAAACTGCAATAGTAATACACACCCCGCGGGTTCAATGTCAACCTCCATGGGGTAGCAACGACGTCACGGTGAAATTGAAGGCTGAGTTTCATGCCTCCCCTTTCATACTAAAGTTGTGTATCGACCTCATTCTCGGAATGGATTGGTTGAAAAGCGCGCATACGGCTTTCTATAGTTTGGCCACGAAGATCGTCCATCTTATACACCCTTCTGATGAAATAATAAGCTACCAGGCTCAAATCATCCAAAATGCCGAGGCGAGACTTTATGCCTTGAATGCGTTAAACGCATCACCACTTGAAGGCATCGAGAAAATTCCAGTTGTTGCGAATTCCAAGGTGTTTTCCAGAAGAACTCCCAGGGGATACCCCCTGCTCGAGCATGTCGAATTTGTCATCGACTTGAAACAGGCACCACTCCTATCGCCAAGCGGACCCACAAGATGCCGCCGCAGAACTCCTTGAACTTAAGGAGGAAATCGACGCTTCATTCGTAAGGGTTTCATTCGCCCAAGTTCCTCCGCTTGGGGAGCACCTTCTCTCTTTGTCAGGAAGAAGGAAGGATCAAACACGATTGGTCCAAGATTACCGTCCTATTAAACCAAGCAACCGTCCAGAACAAATATCCCCTTCCTCGGATAAACGATCTGTATGATCAACTGGCGGGTTCATCGTGTTCTCTAAACTCGACTTAAGGTTGGGTTACCACCAGATCCGTGTGTTGGAAGAGGAATCCAAAGACCGCCTTCGTTACTCGATATGGCTCATACGAGTACACTGTCATGTCATTCGGCTTAACAATGCCCCGCCACATTCTCCCGCCTGATGAATTATATATTCATGGAATACCTTGACAAGTTCGTCGTGGTTTACTTGGATGATATCCTAGTATACTCCAAGAACAAAGAGGAACATGCTGAAACATCTTCGACTTGTTCTGGAGAAACTTCGAGAGATAAACTAATGCTAAGTTTCCAAGTGTGAATTCTGGCTTCCCGAAGAGTAAATACCTTGGGCATGTCACTCCAAGGATGGTATTGCCGTCAACCCCGAGCGAGGTCAGGCTATTCTTGATTGGGCTCCTCCAAAGAACGTCAAGCAAGTTCGAAGTTTTCTCGGACTCGCCACTATTGCCGTCGATTTGTCGAGAACTTCTCCAAGATCGCCAAGCCCCTGACTACCTGCTTCATTAAAGGCGTCAAGTTCGATTGGACGGAAAAGTGTCAGGAAAGTTTCCAGACGCTCAAAGACAGCGACTTCTGCCCCAGTGCTTGCCCACTCCTGATTCCCAGAAGGATTTTGTCATCTATTGTGATCATCCCGTCAAGGATTAGGCGGTTGTCCTAATGCAGACGCAGAGTAATTGCTTATGCTTCGCGTCAATTGCGTCCGCACGAAGAGAATTACCCAGTACAGAACTCGAGCTTGCTGCCGTCATAGTGCACTAAAACAGTGGCGACATACCTTCTCGGTAATCGTTGCGAGATCTACACCGATCATCAAAGTCTGAAGATCTGTTCACTCAGCCAGACCTGAACCTCCGTCAAGAGATGGATGGAGACCGTAGCGGATTTTAATTGGGTATTTCTATACCCCTGGCAAGGCTAAGTAATGGCCGATGCCTTGAGCCGCAAGTCTTATTGCAGTCACCTCCAGTTTCACGAAGTTCAACTTCGCTTATTGAAGAATTCAGAAAGCTGAATCTCCACATTGTCTCCTCTGGAGCACCGCTCCCCTCCTGAAGGTTCCTACAAAATGAACTCCACGTTGTTTCCCGGGGTTTCTCTAATACCCTGGTTGCTAAACCAGATCTCGTGGACAGCATCAAGACGCTGCAGGGTTATGACTCTCAAGCCCACAAGATTAAGCGCTATCTCGCTGAAGGAAGGCCTTCGTTCTTCACTATTGATGATACTGGCACATTGTTCTTTAAAAGTCGTCTAGTGGTCCCCTCTAAAGGTAACCTGGGTATGACTCAGGAGGTCATGCAAGAAGCTCACGACACTCCGTTGTCTATTCATCCCGGCAGTACCAAGATGTACCAAGACATCCGTCAAAGATTCTGGTGGTCAAACATGAAGCAAGACATTGCTCGCTATGTTGCTGAATGTGATGTTTGCCGTCGCGTCAAAGCAGAACATCAAAGGCCCGCCGGAACTCTGCAACCAATTGCTGTTCCTGAATGGAAGTGGGACCATGTTGAAATGGACTTTATCACTGGATTTTCCAAATCACAGAAAGGTAATGAGGCTATTCTTGTCGTCATTGACCGACTTTCCAAAGTTGCACATTTTCTAGCCGTCAAAGAGACGATCACTGCTAGTCAGCTCGCAACTCTCTACATGTCCAGAATTGTTTCACTTCACGGTATTCCACTGGTTATCAGTTCAGACCGTGGCAGCTTATTCACTTCAAGATTCTGGGCTAGTTTCCAAGAAGCTATGGGAACTCATCTGTCCTTCAGCACCGCTTTTCACCCTCAGTCTCAAGGGCAAGTTGAACGAGTCAACCAAGTTCTCGAAGACATGCTTCGAGCTTGTGTCATATCCTTCGGAAGGAAATGGGAAGAATCTCTCCCATATGCCGAATTCTCTTACAATAACAGCTATCAAGCCAGTCTGAAGATGGCCCCCTTTGAAGTATTGTACGGACGAAAGTGCCGAACCCCTCTAAATTGGTCAGAAACTGGGGAACGTCCACTCTTCGGTCCGGATATTATCCAACTTTCCGAAGATCACGTTCGCGTTTGCCGCGAGCATTTGAGACTGCTTCACACTTCAAAAGATCAGTAGAACCGCAAAACACAAGATATGGTCTATCACCTGGCGAATGCTTATCTTCGATTCACACCGATGACAGGTAACACACCCGATTCGGCGATCAAGGGCAAGCTAGCTCCTCGCTATATTGGTCCTTTTCACTGTCTTGAAATGCCTGGTAGAGTGGCTACTCAGTTGGGAACTTCCAACCGAACCTTTCTCAGGTTCACGATGTTTCCAGCCACGTCTCACAACTCCGCCGCTGCTTCAAAGACCCTATCCGCGGAGGTAGAATCACGAATTGGCTTGACTGCAATACAGACCTCCTCTTATAAAGAACATCCGTTCCTCATCTCGCTCAAGCCGAGCGTCGCACCAAGCCAGACGGTTCAAGTTCCTCAAGGTTCATGGTCACCCCCCCCCAACAGTCTGACGATGAAGCCACCTGGGAACGCTAGGATCGGTCTTTCGCGGATGACTACCCCGCTTGTTCTTTCTACCTCCGAAATCTCGGGACGATATTTCTTGTAGTGAGAGTTTGTAACAGACCCTCTACCCCCGTGTATTAAGCTACCGAGATCAGCCCTTTTGATGATGCCATGGTCAAATCATGATTAATCGTGCATAATCATCATTATAGCATCATATTGCATTTCAACTCCTAAGTCAATTCAATTTAAATGAAAGTAGGATAATAAAAGTTGTCCAACATAGAAACTAAAATGTCAGATAAATAACAAATATTCCAGAGGCTATTCAACTTGACACGCGACATCATTGGAATTGATCAGAGGTGACCTCGAACCGTCCCCGTACCGTGGATGACGATAAATATTTAATACCATTTCTTCAATCTGAAATGATATGGGACTTATGTTTTGTCCAAACTAATTTTAGTGTGTTAATTGAATAATGCACGGGTATTATGAAATAGGTCACACTTTTACAAAACCATTTGAGCGCCTAACCTTTAACATTAGAGAAAAAAAAACAGAAAGAAAAAAAGAGAGTCAACACCCCCCCCCCCCCGACTGGGCTCTGCCCAGCAAGGCCACCGTCGCCGCAGCCGGCCAGCCGCGCATACTAGCGCACCCCCCCCCCACCCGGCGAACCTAGCCCCCTCCATATCCACATTTCCCTTTCCCCCCCCCCCCCCTCGCCCCCCCCCCCTCCTCAGCTGGATCTGGATCGGGGCGTCCCCCGATCCCGCTCCGCCCCGTCGCCGACCCTGCGCCGCCTTGCCCAGCCGCGCGCCCTCCCCGCCGGCCTGCACCGCGTCTCCGTCGCCGTCGTCGCCGCGACCTGGTCCCCGACTTGCCTCTGGCTCGTGGCCGAAGCCCCGCGCCTCACTCGCCCCGACGCGCCCACGTCTCCTCTACCCGCCTCGTCTCCGACGCCGTCGCGAACCTCCGCCTTCGCCCTTGACTCGCCGTCCCATCGCCAATCCACCGACGCCGGCCTCCCCGTCGACCCCGTCGTCTCCGCCTCCACCCCCCGAGCCCCTCCTCGCGCTCGACCACGACGCCCTCGCCTCGACCACCGTCGGCCCTCCCCCCTCCACGAGCTCGGAGCCCGCTCCCCGTCCCTCCTGCGAATCTCTGTGAGGCCCCATGCCATCCCCCTCACTCCCCTGCCCGTTCAACGCTCCCCGCTCCGGCCCCTCTGCCGTCTCTTCTCGTCATCCTCTCCTATCACGCCGCCCCCCTCCCTCCACATCCTCACTCCTGCGCCGGCCCCATCGCTCCCTCCGCCTCTTCCTCTCTCCACCTTTCCCACGGCCTTCGCTCCCCTCTCTCCTTCCTCTGTCCCCCTCCGCCAAACCCTCTTTCCTTCCAACCTCACCCTTGTCCTCTCCAGTTCGTGCTCCTTCTCTCTCCCTCTTTTGCCCCCCCTCCCCCCCGCCCCCCGCCATCCTTCTCGGACCCATTCCTCTCTTTACTTGTCTCAGCGCGGACTGTCCGGCTGTGCCATGTCCAGTGGCCCCCACCCCCACCCAGAACGTTTATAATAAAATAAAAGAAGAAATAAAAATAAATGATTAAAATCATAATTTAATTAATTAATTAGTTAATTAATCCTGATTAGGTTAATCTAATTAACTAATTAGTGTTAATTAAACAGTAATTAGTAATTAACTTAATTAACTGCTGACGTCGTCATCAATTACTGTTTCGGATAATGTTGAATTAAATAATTAATTACAATTTCAGAAATGAATAAAAACTTTAGAAAATCATATCTTTTAAACCGTAACTCCGATGAAAATATTTTATACATGAAACTTGCTCAGAACGACGATACGAACCCGGATACGCCCTCGGTATCTCCGTCAGACGCCCGCAGCTATGAGAACGATGAACAATTAGACCGATTCCGATAAATGAATAGTGTCCAACTTTAATTAAATAAATCCGAATAAATTCCTAAATTAACTAAATCGCTTAGTTAGGCTGTATATCACCCCGGCATATCATTTAGACATGTCATGCATCCCTGTTGCATTATTGCCGTGTGTTTACTGTTTCTTCCCCCCTCTTCTCTTCGGTAGACTACGAGACCGACGCAGCTGCTGGTGCCCCGACCGACTACGTTGTTGACGACCCCTACTTGCCAGAGCAACCAGGCAAGCCCCCCCCCCTTGATCACCAGATATCGCCTATTCTCCTCTATACTGCTTGCATTAGAGTAGTGTAGCATGTTACTGCTTTCCGTTAATCCTAGTCTGATGCATAGCCTGACACTGTTGCTACATCTGTTGATACCTTACCTGCAATCCTAAATGCCTAGTGTAGGATGCTAGTATATCATCATTGGCCCTGCATTCTTGTCAGTCTGCCTTGCTATACTATCGGGTCGTGATCACTCGGGAGGTGATCACGGGTTATACTATACATATATACATACTATACAAATGGTGACTAAAGTCGGGTCGGCTCGAAGAGTACCCGCGAGTGATTCACGGATTGGGGGCTGAAAGGACCTTTGTCCCAACGGCCCTTTGAGTGGATCTTTGTGGCGGAGCGACAGGGCAGGTTGAGACCACCTAGGAGACAGGTGGGCCAGGCCCTGGTCGGCGTTCGCGTTTACTTCATAATAACACGCTTAACGAGATTGGATATTTGATCTGAGTCTGGCCACTGGCCTATACGCACTAACCAACTACGCGGGAGTAGTTATGGGTATCCCGGCGTCGTGGTATCAGCTGAAGCCTTCTTGACGTCAGCGACTGAGCGGCGCGCGCCGTGTTGGACCGCGCTAACGTAACCGCCGTGATCGTGTGGGTTGCTAGGTCTGCTCGCGGCCGCGTACGCAACGTGCAGGAGCGCACTGGGCGATGGGCCCAGACCCCAGAGTGCCTAGGATTAGTCCGGCGTGCTGACCTCTCTGTTGAGCCTAGGTGGGGCTGCAACGTGTGGATCTTCCGAGGCCGGGCATGACCCAGGAAAGTGTGTCCGGCCAAAGGGGATCGAGCGTGTTGGGGAATATGTGGTGCACCCCTGCAGGGAAGTTTATCTATTCGAATAGCCGTGTCCCTCGGTAAAAGGACGACCCGGAGTTGTATTCCGACCTCATGACAACTAGAAATGGATACTTAATAAAACACACCCTTACAAGTGACAGATATAACCCGGTGGTCGCTCTCTCGCATGGTGGCGACGAGAGGATCGACGGGTAGGATTATGCTATACGTTGTTGCTTGGTTAACTTCCAACTACTCTCTTCTATTGCTTCAAGATGGAGGCTGCCAGAAGCGTAGTCTTCGACAGGACTAGCTATCCCCCTCTTATTCTGGCATTCTGCAGTTCAGTTCACCGATATTGCCTCTTTACACATATACCATGCATATGTAGTATAGATCCTTGCTTGCGAGTACTTTGGATGAGTACTCACGGTTGCTTTCCCCCTCCTTTTCCCCCCCTTTTCCCTTCTTGCTGGTTGTCGCAACCAGATGCTGGAGCCCAGGAGCCAGACGCCACCTACGACGACTACTACCACCAGGACGGAGCCTACTACTACGTCCAGGACGCCGACGACCAGGAGTAGTTAGGAGGATCCCAGGCAGGAGGCCCTGCGCCTATTCGATATGTTGTATCCCTGTTTGTGCTAGCCATCTTATGGCACCTTGTTTAACTTATGTCTGTACTCAGATATTGTTGCTTCCGCTGACTCGTCTATGATCGAGCATTTGTATTCGAGCCCTCGTGGCCCCTGGCTTGTATTATGATGCTTGTATGACTTATTTATGTTTTAGAGTTGTGTTGTGATATCTTCCCGTGAGTCCCTGATCTTGATCGTACACGTTTGCGTGCATGATTAGTGTACGATCGAGCCGGGGGCGCCACAGATGTAGAGGCCCTTCGTGATAGAATCCCCCTCCGGCGGAGTGCCGAAAATGCCCCAAGATGGGATCTCACGAGAACAGAAGCTTGCGGCGGCAGAAAAGTATTTTTGATGTGCCCTCTGACGTAAGGGGAATATTTGGGAATTTATAGTGCGGGAGTTAGGCTAGGAGAGCCACGAGGGGCCCACAAGCCTAGGGGGCGTGCCCCCCTGGGGCACGCCTCTACGGCTTGTGGCCTCCTCGTGGATCTTCTGGCCTCCTCCCGAAGCTTCCTATGTGTCTTTTGATTCAAGAAAAATCATCGTAATTTTTTATTTCGTTTGGACTTCTCTTGATATTGATTTTCTGTAAAAGACAAAAATAAGAAAGAAAAAAACAGCAACTGGCACTGGGCACTAGGTTAATAGATTAGTCCTAAATAATATAAAATAGCATATTAATACATACAAAACATTCAAAACAGATAATATAATAGCATGAAACAATCAAAAATTGTATATACGTTGGAGACGTATCAGCGTGCATCAATGTGGCTCTCAGCTAGAGCGTAATACCAACAACCAGGGTGGCTTCGCTGTCGACGCCTTGCATCGTCAATCTGCCGCCGCCATGAAGTTAAGACAAGGCAAAGACGGAAAAACTGGTGTGCTGGATTCGATATCCATATATAAAGAAGCTAACCTAATACAACTCTGCTAAGAAGCGGGACACGACATGATAGCCAGCCTAAATGCTCCTTTACATGTTCTTTTTACTAGGGCTATGGGATGGACATGCATGAACGAGCAATAATTGATCCGTCCGACCGTAGAGCTCCAACTCGCCTCGCTCTAGTCCAGCTTGGGACTAATCTATTAACCTAGTGCGCTACAGTCCTCTACATGTTCATGTGTTTGTTTTTTGTTTCAATTCAGATATTTATTTTTGTTTTCTAATTTTATTTATATTTCGTATACAAAAAATATTTACATAAAATTTTAAAAAATGTTAATCTTGCACTTGAAAAATGTTAAACGGGTACAGAAAAATGTTTCTGATGTATGCCGACAATGTATAATGTGAATGAAAAACTAGAAATATTTATCATTTGTATGAAAAATATTTAATCATGTATATGAATTTTTTTGTGACAATTAAAAAATGTCACACATTTAAAAAAAATGTACTTGACATTTTTTTAAATGTATATCAATGTAATTTTTTTTTGTGTAATTCAAACAAAATTTTCATACATTGAATAAAAAGATTCGTCAAATTTAAAAAAATCTTTACAAGTTCCAAATGTTTGCTGCATAGTTCAAAAAATGTTTTCTATATTTTGAAAATGTATTTGAAAAAGTGTTTAACATGTATTTGAAAAAAATCAAAACATGTTTTTGTACAAATGTGAAATTTGGATTTCAAAAATGTTAAATATGTATAAAAATATTTTAGATGTATACGAAAAACAATGTGTATCAAAAAGTAGAGATGTGTTACAAGAAGAAAAAAAAAGGCAGATATGTTCATAAAACAAAAATCAAAGAGCACCGACAAAAAACAGAAACGCAATCGAAGAAAGAAACCAAGAAATAAACAGAGAAAATCAAAGTAAAAGAAGAAGAAAATGAAAACCAAAGAAATCACGAAAAACAAACAAAACCGAAAACACAATGAAAAAAAAACCAAATAAAATCATCGAAAAGACAAATAAAAAGACAGAAAAAAAAGGAAGAAAACTGGACTGAATTGACCGAAACTGCGACCGGATGCGAAAAGAGCGAAGGCATCGAGCGACCACAGCTAACGGGCCAGCCCGTAGTCGTCCGCCCGTACTCGAGTCCGATTAGGAATCGTTTTGGGCGAGACATAGCACTTGCGGCCGTGCCGGGCTGACCGTGAGTCGGGGTATAAGGTATCCTCACCCGGCCTTCTCGTTGAAACCCCCTAATCCAATCAACATGGCGGCGGTCCCCTCGACAGCAACAAAAAATCTAGGCGATGGCGGCGAGTATCCCAGCCATCTCAACCAGACAACGACGGCCGGTGGTAGGGGCCCCTGTGAGATGGAGAGGGAATTCGGCAAGGAGATGGATAGGGGATCCAGCAAAGAGAAGGAGAGGGTTTGGGTTGCGGAACTCCGGAGGATAGAGAGGGCATACGAGAGGGAGATGAAGTTGATGAAGAAGGACTCCGAAAAGGAGATGGATTGGGTTCGGAAATTCCGGAAGCTGGACAGGGACTACGGGGAGGCGATAGTGGAGGCGGCGGAAATGAAATGGGTTCGGAGATTCCGGAGATTGGAGACGAAATACAGGGAGGAGATGGAGATCCAGTCGAGGAAGGACATGGGGCGGACCACCTACCTTGTCCACAATAAGAGGGAGGACACGTTGCTGAGTTGTACAAAACCTGAGAACCTTGCCGACGCTCTCTGTCGCCACATTGTGATCCAGAGGAGGGAGATCACCGCCCTGGAGAGAGAGGTCACCTCCCGAGGGTTGGAGACCATCGCTGGAAAAAAGGCTTATCTAGAGAGGCAAAGGAAAAAAGGAGGGGTTTATGCCCCAACGCAGTTGCCACCCGAGGTAATAGAGCAGCTGTCCGAGTTGTCCGTCTCGAGTGAAATCAACTTGCTCGGGGTAGTAAGTTTGCCCTATCTTGTTAGGAACCATGGGGAGGCACTTAATTTTCTCGTGCACGAGTGTCAAGAATTGGGTTACCGGATCCAATCTCTGGCATCTATACTGAGGAAATCCAGTATCCCCGTCCGGCTGGACAAGGTCAAGAAGCTTCGTCATATGTCCCAAGCATTTGTGACTATCTCGGAAAATATAATGGATTCATGCAGACACTTGAATGTGGATGACCTTAGTTCTTACCATGCCGCCTGGAAATCTACATGGGGCAGTGGGATAGCAGCATGTGGTTCATTCGATGACATAAGTAAGTTTTTTCTTCTTCTTCTAGCTAGCTTGCTTACTTTTAATTCATTTGACTACGCAATGTCTCATTCAATGTAATCAGATCACTCCCAGATTTTCCTTGTACTACAATCAAAGATTTTACTTGGCTTCATTTAGTAATTCATGTCACTTGTAATTTGGTTCTGCAGCCACGTTGAGCCCTATGCAATTCACGCACTCCACGCCTGGTATCTTTACACACGCTGCTGTTGCCGGCCCAGCCCTGCAGATCTTCTCCATCAAAATTGTGAATGTGAATGCCAACTTGGGCTGGCCGCTCCGTGTGTACGGGGTGGTTGCTGCACGAGACACCGTGGACCGCAATCGCAACCTTCTCTTCTCCCGGTCAAGGGCAAACTGCCAACAAGTTACTGAAGCGGTATGTATTAATAACACTAAGGCCCTGTTTGGATACAAAGTATTTTTTGAGTTTTTCTGAGAATACCATGGTTTCTGAAAAAACTATAGTTTTAAATACTTTGAGATCTTTGGATCCAAGGAAAACCATATATAGTTAAACAAACAGGAGTATTCCCGAAACTGTGGTAATTTTGAAGTATTAATAAATCTACCTCTGTCCTCTTCTTTTTAAACAGAGAATTGAAAAGGCTTTCTGTTTGTTCATACGTGGCATATATCTGTAGTGAGGCTTTTCGATCAACTGATCAGTAGTGAGTTACAGCATGTGGTGCAGCCATCGCCTGGTTGTTTTTCCTTGATGAATCTGTTTCTTCGTGCCTTCTACTTCTTGTTTACATAAACCTGTCAGCCTAGCAACCTCTATCTATATTACACATCAAAGTTTACATAACTCATCATCCCAGATTGATACGTCTAGCAGCTAGCCTTGACATGTAAATTTGCAGATAGCTACTTTATCCACAAGTAAATTAAAACCAACATAAGCTGAAGGCTCGACACACAAAGATATCTTAACTTGCGTTGAACCAAATTGTGCACGTCCTAACACAAAGTTATTGGAATTATTCTTTCCCTCATAGTCAGTTGACATAATTCAAAACAAAGTAACTACACATAATTAAAAAAAATTACTCTGGTCAATACTGTAAAATGCCAAATGCACTTAGTTTTTCTAACATTGGAAATTACGGTAGTATTTGTGTAGTGTGGTATTCAGGGCCTACATGTTATAATATTGTGGTTTTGGGATACTATGGCTTTTAAAATACTCTATACCCCAAACGCAGCATAAGTGTTCTCTTCATCCTCCTTTGCTTTTTCGTCATGCATATTATCTTCACTAGTGCAGAACCGGGCTTTAGTACCGGTTCATTTGGCCCTTTAGTGCCGGTTCTGTAACCAGCACTAAAGGGTGGGGACTAAAGCCCCCCCCCCCCCATTTAGTACCGGTTCAACACGAACCGTCACTAAAGGGCCACCACGTGGCACGAGCCAGCGCCGAGGTCTAGGGTAACACCAACCGGTACTAAAGGTTTTAATTTGAAAAAAAAATTGTTTTTTTTTTGAAAAAAAAAATGAATTTTTTTTTTCGAATTTTCAAATTTCTGAATTATTTGACTATTTAATCTCTAATCATCCCTCATCACTGCTCAAGTGTGAAGCACTCATTCCAAATCATCTAACTTTCCGGCCGGGCACCCATCCTCTCACTACCCCAGCCTGAGCACGCTTAACTTCCGAGTTCTATTCCCCCTAGTTTTCAAGTCTGCACTTGTTGTTTTCCTGACAATACTAAGCTGTCAATCATATTAACCCTTAGGAGTTTAGATTGAGCATGAAGTCACACGTTTCACCGTTTGAGTTTGAAACTATTATTCTAAAAAACAATAATTATTAAGTAACAATAATATTTCTTGAATAAGTAGTTTGACCAGATTTGACCAAAATTCAAAAAAATGAAATAATTATTTAGTAACGCTAATATTCTTGAATAATTATTTAGTAACACTAATATTTCTTGAATAAGTAGTTTGACTGTCTGTCGTCTAAACCGGGACTGACCAGATTTAACCAAAATTCAAAAAAACGGAAATTTGAGCATAACTTTTTTTCCTTTTAGAATTTGAGGATTCTAAAAATTTGCAAAATGGCCTACGGCTGTCAAAATCGGATGCGGATTTTCGAGCTGAACATTTTTATATATTATACTTTTTTTCGACATCGTATGCAAAAGATATAGTCGTTTTACTTTTTCATAATACTTTTTTGCAAAACATGTCGAAATTTATGTTTTTAAATTTACCTAACTAGTAGATGTAGTAACATAACTACATCTCGAAGAATTTTAATTTTTGAAGTTTTTATCATTTTTTTGGTTTTTTTTCAAAACTGAAAAGGCGATAGGGGGGGAGGGTAGAGTTTGAAAATTGCCCTTTAGTCCCGGTTTGTGTCTCCAACCGGGACTAAAGGTTAGACCCCTTTAGTCCCGGTTTGTGACACGCCGGCACTAAAGGGTAGACCTATAGTCCCGGTTTGTGTCACAAACCGGGACTAAAGGGACTCGTGGGGCCCCGGCCTGACGCCAGCCTGCCACCACCCCTTTAATCCCGGTTTGTGACACAAACCGGGACTATAGGTCACAAATGAACTGGTATTAATGCATAGCCTTACAAACCGGGACTAATGGTACCATTAGTGCCGGTTCATTTACAAACCGGGACTAATAAGCTGAACATTAGACCCTTTTTCTACTAGTGCTTGTTGATTAGTCCGTTTTGATTAAGTAGAGTAATGATAATGATGCTTGCAGGATCCTTTTTTGCTCCTGACTGGCCCTTCTCGTGCAATTGTGGCTGCGGACACGGTTAAATTTGAAGTTGAGCTTAGAATTATGTATGCTGGAGCAGATACCAAAGATACAATATTGTTCTCTTCTACCTATAATTACTATTCCATGCAGCAGTATGCCAACCCCAGGATCCGCAGCTGCTGTGGTATGTTAGAGTTAAGTGTTGAGCGCCTTACTAGAGCAGTCCAGGCCACTATCGTGGGTGTCCATGTTGTTGAAGGGGAGTGGCCTTTTCAATATGGATGCCGGGTTTCTTGCTACTTATCTCCTGATGATGATCTTGTTCCCACTACACCTACGGAAGTCGTGTTAGTTAACTGTAAGGTTGAGGAAATGGAGAAACAGTCAGATGGTTATGTAAATCTGTCAAGAAATGTTGTTTCAGTGCAACTAGAGCAAACGCTGGAAGTGGTCATTCAAGCCTATTCAGAATCTGGCCTTGAATATCTACATAATGTTGAGGCTGACTTCCCTGTGCAGCAATGCCAAACAACCAAGCGTTTATGTACAGTTGGTAACTCGACGGTTGAGATCATTGTTGCTTGGTCCCTTCTTGCCATGGATAAGCTGGATGTTGTGCTGGAGGGGTATGTTACTCCAGTGTAGAGGGCTATTAACTTATACTGTAAGTTTTTGTGTATCTCTAAGATGCTCAATTGTTTTTTCTGTTGTCCAACTATTACGTTGTGTCTACAGACTAGGTACCGACTATAATTTATATGTTGTGTTGTGTTATGTGGAATATTTAAATTGTGATATGTTCCCCCCTGATTTGGCATAGTATTAACTTCTGCATCCTCGTTAGTGGCACAGCGTATATCTCACTGCTTGCTGGAAATTTTTTAAGTTTTCTTTTAATTATTTGTTGTCCCGTTGGTCCCTTGCTGCTTTCCGAGGCCATCAAATTTGGTGCTTACAATGTCGTTACTTTGGGTACATTGTCACGGAAGGATGTTTCTGAAACCAACAAACACAGTTATCTGAAAGAAACACCATCATGGCTCACGTTATTAAAAATCAAATAAGGCTTGCATATTTCACGAGAAGATCGAGAATAAAGTCTTGAGGTTCATCGACCCGATTTTTTTTTAAAAACTCTGCCTAGCAATCTCTTGAGCGACCGAATTTGCCTCCCGTAAGCAACGACAAAACTGGGCGTTCCCAATTGAAGCAATCAAGTCTATGCAATCAGAGAAGGATATCTGCCAACAAGTGACTGAAGCGGTATGTTTTTTTAAAGGAAGCGGTATGTATTAATAATACTAAGGCCCCGTTTGGATACAAAGCATTTTTGAGTTTTCTGATAATACATGGAAGAACGGTGCGCCCACTGGCGTGCAGATGTTTCTTTGGCTGGCCGGTTTGGATAGATGTTGGACAGGACAATGCCTTGCTCGCCACGGACTTTCGCACTCGCCGGTTTGCATCCTCTGTGACCAGGAACAAAAATCTATTCACCACCTACTAGTTGGTTGCGTCCTTTCACGCACGTCTGGCATGACATCTTCCATTGATGCCGGCTCACCATCGCTCCTCCGGACGGCCCGGTTGGCTTCTTCAACTGGTGGACCATGGCTATTGATAACACACCCCCCCCCCCCCCCCCCCCCCCCCCCCCCCCCCCACCTCCCCCAAGGCACCGCAAGGGCATCGGAACACTCACAACTCTCATTTCATGGTCTATTTGGAGACACTGGAACACTTGCGTTTTTTATGGCGTCACACCTTGTCATACCCACCTGGTTAACTGCATACTGGAGGTAGCTCGTACTTGGGCGAAAGAGGGTGCTCGAGGGCTTAGTAACATCTTACCTGTAACATAAACTCCTCCTATCTCGGGCCGAGCAACCCTTGCCCCTCTCTGCTCCAAAGCATCCTCGCTAGTGCCTGTCTGTGTAATTTCTTCTCCTTCTATCAATGAAATGATACACATTCATGCCTAAAAACCCATGAACATTTCCATTAATAAAAAAAATGGGGCAAGAGTTCTAAAAGAAAAAAACTGAGCCGAACTGTGAATCTTCGCTCCCGTGGCTCGCGGGGAGCGGCGCCGCTGGTAGCCCCGCGGATCCAGGGAGCAGCCGCCGCCGCCATGTCCGGCTGCCCCTGCTCCACCTCCACCTCCTCCTCTCCATTCTCCCTCCTGCCTTCCAGTTCTGTCCCCTCTACTCCGAGATGCAGTAGGGTCGCCTTCTCCTCGTGCGGCCCACGGAGGAGCGGGATGCGACGGAGAGGCACGCGCGATTGCAGCAGCAAGGATGAGAAGGCGGAGGCGGGGGAGAAGGAGGGAGAGCCGGCGTTCAACCTGTTCGGGTTCGTGGAGTCGTGGAGCCGCAGCGCCATCCAGGTGCCGTGGAGTCGCCCGCTCAGGACGGCAATGTCGGCCAGATGCTCTACGTAATGCCGACCTCCACTTCCTCTTGTCTGATCCTTCTTGCTGTGCGTTTTGGCGGCTGATGACTGACGTGCTTTGTTGCGTGTAGACGACAGAGGACAAAGAGAGGAGTATGGCAATAGCGTGAGATGAGGAGAGCTGGGATGGTTCGTGAGGGAAACAGGTAATTTGCTTTTTGTTTTGACAGTAGGAAACAGATAATTTGCTTGCTCATCCTTGTGACGTGGAGATGACTTTCCTAGGGTAACATTTGTATCCGTAGGGGGTAGTGCTGCACCGTGTGAAACTTGATCGATTGTGACGGACCTTTGTGGAGCTGAAACTTGAAACTGTTGACCTTCTTTTTCTCTAATGCAATTTATGTATGATGTAGTAACCCTCACTTTTGGCAATGAAACGCGAAAACAAACTTGTTGCTGCATGCTTTCACGATGATGCTATAAAACTGATGTTTTAGTTTGTAATCTTTGTCAGCTGTGTCACGCCCTTCAATGTTTAAGAATCATCAGAATACTTGTTCCATGTTCTGTAAACACAATCCTTGTGCTTGTTAGTTATCATACAGTTCGCAATACAATTGTAGGTTCTCCTGATCCACGTGAGATGACAGACTGGATATGGGTTCGATTTAAAGGTCAGGAAATGTCTATGAAATTCCAGGTACAAATGTGTCTATAAAACTGGAGTTAACCAAAGATACATGTATCACTTGCAAAAAAAGGCATATGTATGTTGTACTATTTGTAGAAGAGGACTTCCACAAGGCATTTGATGAACTTCTTGTACTCTAAATATCACTGAACCATTTTTCTTAGTTGTCCAGGTACATGCTTGGAAGTTTTTGGAAAATCCTTGCCATGAAAGTTCTCATATGGACTGTCTGAACCACCCCATTCATTTTCTTATATATAGGGATTTCTTGCAGGGTCTTATGGTCTGACATGGGCATTGAAGAACTCGAGCAAACTTCTTAAGGTAGCAATTCTTAACCGCCCACTTACTGTTTCTTCTCCAGTGCCTGGAGTCTTAAAGCAGCTCAGGTCAGCTATTTATGCTTCTCTTTATTCCTTAATTTTAGTCCTTCTACGTTGTAAATTCAACTAGCATGCTTTGGTAGGTTTCAAAACTAGTATGAATCCAAACATATAATCATCTGAAATCCGCAACCAAGTTTGACTAGAACACACATATGCTCTAGTGCTGTCATATCTTTTTTGTTTTTTTAACAGAACTCTTTCATTTATTATTTCTTATTTTGGGTGTTTATGGGTGTAATTATGTCTATTGCACTCAGTAGTTTTTTTCTACAATCCAAAATATATTTTTGGCAAAATGGTGGTGTTGTAGATGTTTATTTCACCTATCTTTCCATATTTTTCACTAATATTTTAGTTGATATTCATTTTTGCCCAGTAAGTTTATACTTATGCCAACCAAGGGAATCTTTTTGAATGCAGGTTACCACTTTTTGGCGAATTTACCTGCCAAAATGCTATTTTGGCCGAGAGATTCATTGAAGCAGGTAGCTAATATGTATCCTTGTCGCAGAAATCTGTTTATTATACCATGCCGATTTTGTTAGCACTAAACCTTTTTTTTCCTGGAAGTGCATCCTGATTGAAACAAGAAAGTAGCTTTTGTGATGAGCATTTCCTTTAAACATGGTATTTTCTTCCTGTTATATCCATCTATCAACATCTCTATGGTTGAAAGATCAGTATTACATTCAAGCCGTAGCACTGGTGTAGCTAGTGGGCAGCACAGGTGAGCCGTGGCACACCCAGATTTCTAAGAATTTATTTTTTATCATGTCATATTTTGCAGATTTCGAGGTCCAAAATCAGCAGCCCATCGGGCTAAGCCCAGCAAGGCAGCAACCCACTAGAGGAACGCGAGACCTAACGCCGCTACTGTTCATCACCGAGCATGCAGTGAGCTTCGCTCCCCTCCCTTGGGCATCGCCGCTGCCCCGCTCGGCCGCTCTGGTTCCAGACGTCACTGGTCGGCCACCCGCTCCCCTCTGGCCAACTATTTCCCCTCGCCGTCTGCCCCCCGCTCCCCTGTCTTGTCCCCTGCTGGCTGTCGCCGAGACGCCGACGCCAGCTAGCCCGCTCCCATCATGGTGCCTACCAGCCGCACAGCCCCCTCCCCTCGCCGGCTCACCTTCAACCTGCTGGGCGTCCGCAGTCCGCACCATCACTCCCTCCGCCGCTGCGCTAGACAGGCACTGTCGACCTGCCGTAGCAAGTTAGCACGGTACAATTGATCTTCCTGCAATTCTTCTTAGCAATTCTGGGAATATGAAGAGGAATAATTGATGCCTACAATGCTCCTGCTTATATTGCCATTGTTGTCAATCATGTTCATGTCATATTGCCATTGATGCAAATCATGCAATGATGCTTCCTGCTTATATACAATTGAATAATTTATGCCATTGCTTCCGGGATATTTGATTCGGAGCCCAGGCTCAGATGCTCCCGAAATCTCTCCCGTCAGATGTGCATTTGGATCTGAGCCTGGACTCGTATTCATATGGGTATTGGAGATGTAGGCTGACTAAAACAATCAGGCCGTTGGCAGCATTAAATGCGGACACTGCCGTTTAGCTAAGGCAGAACAGAATTCACGCAAATGGCTCACACGTTTTCCTGTCCCAAACTGAGCCGTCACCGTCGACGGATGGCTGTAATGGTCTTTTGTCAGTTCCAGCTCAAACCTGCCAACCAAGCAGGGTTCAGGGTAACACCGGCAATCCATATCACACGGTTCCGGAAGTGTCAATGGATTTCGCCAACCACCTTCCACAGCAGTACCCAAAACTGGTATGCTTTTTCACAATCAGTCATACTATGTCGTAAGGCTAGAATCTACCATGCTTATGCCCTCACACACGGTGACATGTTTAAGGTAGCAGACGAGGTCACGATGATCCTGAAGCAGCAAAACGCCAGAGCAATAAGGCAGATATCACAAATGAAGAATGCAATGCAGTTGGACATGTTCAAGTTTGCTGACCAGCTTTTCAAGTCACTGCAAGGGTGATTTGTATTCTGCCGAGCACGCGGGTTCACTGATTGCCCTGTATGAGGTAATGTTTTTTATCTAGTCTCATCCAAATGAATAATAGTTACCCTTTCCTGTTCGCTAACAAATGTCTTTTGACTAATGTATGCACCTGCTGGCACGCTGAATCCTGCGGCTTTCAACGCGCCTGCTGCGCAGAAGATTCATGGTCATAGGCTGGACCTATCAGATTGCGGAGGTTCGACTCTCACCCGCAAAGCTACCCTTTTTCTTTTCATCTTCAACTAGCCAGTCACATTTTTTAGCTCGCGCCATCTCCTGATCCACCGCGAACCCTCTCCAGCAGACTTCTGGCGTGATCAAATACCACTGCCATACAGAATTAAAATTTGTCAGCAATCAGAGAGACACTGAGATGAAAAGCCCTGTTATTAACAAGTGAAACTACAACCTTCAAATATTTCAGGATTGTTTATTGCTCGGTCAACCATATCTAGCGCCGCAGCAGCAAGTGTGCGCACGCGTGCACACTGTTCTTCATCGGGTATTGGAGGAACCCCTGGGGGAAATATCTGGTACTCCCACCCCTAGGGTGCTCCCGGTGCTCCAAAACTCAGTAGCACATTTTTAAATGTTCGAAAAATTGTGAAAAAAAATCCAGCACATTGACACAACATCAAAGTATGTTGTCAAAAAAATATGAAATCAAAATTCGAAACATAGCTTGAGAAACATAAATGACAAATTCGACAGTAAATAGTATACAACATAAGCTGGGCTTTAGATTAGACCCATTATCACATTCATGTCCATTTTTTCATTTTTGTATCTCGAGCAATGTTTTGAATTTTGATTTGAAATTTTTTTTAACAACATACATTGGCGTTGTGTCAATGTGCTGGATTTGTTTCAGAATTTTTTGAACATTTTAAAATGTGCTACCGAGTTTGGAGCACCGGGAGCACCCTAGGGGTGGGAGTACCAGATATTTCCTGGAACCCCTGCACCTGTATGGCTGTACCGTTACTCCCCTCTCACACTTGAGCTGGAAGAATCCCAGTGAACCGAGCATCTACAAGGCAAAACAATGTTAGAACCAACAGTTTTTTTATTGCATGTGCTTCTTTAAGTTTACAACTTTTTCTACCATCTTAGTTGTGTTTATGCCTCACATTCATGTTCCAATTTTGCCCGTTCGCCGGCCGCAACCCCATCAGGAATTCCAATTTGGTTGCCAGTTCCAGCAAACGCATTGTACTCATATGTTTCCATATTCCCGGCACCTGAACTAGTACCACCCAAACCAACTTAATCTTCATTTCTGAACTCCAGCCGCCGCCTTAGCCTGCACATTCCTCGACCTCAAGGCCTTGTCCCTACAGCAAAACACGAAATGATGTCACAACCAGTCTCACTAACATGGTTTGTGCTAATTGGCACAAAAAAAAAAAATCAACAACCTGTAGGATTTGCATTCTCAACGCCATTTCTAATATGAAGGCCACCTTGCACCCCACTGCCACCCAAGGGATGACCTGCAGTTTTTTTTTGGTAAAAGGATAAATACTTCTTCCTAAGGTACTCAATCTGCTCCTGTCACAAAAAAAGGAAAACAAATGTTTCGTAATGAATCAGTATTTTGCTGCAATTCCAACTTCTCATCGATGTGGCTAAATTTTATTTGTTTTTCCGAACCTGGTTTTACAGTAGATCTCAGGTACAGACCAGTGAACTGAAGGATGTAGTGCCCGACATACGCCCCCACTATCCTCCCTGTGGTCATAATCTCTGGTTATATATTTCGGTCACGCATGCACAACTGTTAATGGTTTCACAAATTGCATGGGAGAAGTTCTCACCTTATGCATGGCCGCATGGGTCGTGCTGTGCCACCAAAGGGTACACGAATTCCCATCCGGTCGTCTCAACCAACCCAGCACTGAATATATCGTTGAAAAGGGTACAGAACCAAACATGGAATTGCTTTGCTAGCCCCTCATGCTTCCTTTTTATCCCATCCGCCGGATCTGTCTCCGTTGGGTCAAGTATCATCATAATCTTCTTCTCAATATCCAAAATGTATAATTACCAGCAATCCATAAATAGAACCGCAATGACTGCGTTTTCAACCATGGCCGCCCTTCGGTTACTGAGCTGCTCATGAAGATCAAGGAGGAGGCCGCCCTTTGGGCTGCCGCTGGCGCGTTAGGGCTTAGAGCTATCATCCCGCAAACCTGGGACGTCCATTGACTACCATCCAGAGTTGTAACCGCCTCCTAGGAGGATTGTAACTATTAACCCCCCCTTTTCAATACAAAGAAACGCAAGCTCTTTTGCGTTTTCTCGAAAAAATAAATAGAACCGGGAACATGAAACTGAAAAATAGTTTTCACATGTGTAGAATCAGTTAGCAAGCAAGCCACAATGCATCATAAACTCTACCCAACAACGGCCAGTCACTGCAGACGGTCCACCTACCTTCTTTAGCCAGTCAACTCTGTAGCCTATCTTTTCAGAGTTCATCATCATGGTGATGTAGTCCCAGTCCATTTCTCTGTCCCCCTTGCAAAGCTCTTCCTGCATGACATCCTAACACAATTGAGTCGTCAGTTCAAACTCAAAAAAATTCTGGATCACAAAGAATTGAAATGAACAGACACAATACCATAAACTGTGGATCGAAAATGCGTCTCCATCTCGCAAGCCAACCACGGTTCAGGACCACGGTACATCCTTCGTTCCTTTCCACTTAGCATTCGCTCTATGCATCTCATTATGTTTAATGTCACCTCCCCTCCAGGAGACAGTTCATCTTTTAATGTCATGACCAGATGCCACAACAAGCAGGGGATGAAAGTTCTTGAATCATTTCCTGAAATAAACAACTTTCTGAGTCATGTTGTTTTGGAACACAATTCGAATCAAAGTATTGGTATTGGTTTTAATTCTTTACTCTGCACCCATTCATCTTGCCAATGAACCGAAGCACATCGGCATCTGATGGTTCAGCATGATTGAGTCCAACTGAAGTTGGGTACTTCTCCCCCAACACACTCCTTGCTGACTAATCAGCCTCTGTATTACCATTTCCAACCGAAGAACCTAGCCCGCTGCCACGAGTATTGACCAGGTATCAGATACCCCATTTCTCCAGATAGTCCACGACAGTTTGCTGCTGCCAACGTACATGCTTAAGCAACGCAAACGGAATTAATTAGGCCCAATTAATTAAGCTAACCTTTTTTGTCCACCCAGGGGCTTCTGGGTTAACCCTGTCAGTGGACCGCGCTGATGCAGTGGGCGATGTCTCTCGCCGCTGTCGGTCTCCGCGGTTCGTCCCGCCCACGGCACCACCACCGACATGCTGCCCGCACCTCTCCGGAGGCGAGATTCTGTTCATCCTTCCCCCTCCGGATTCGCCTGGGCAGGCGGCAACAGGGCAAGCGGCACTGGATCTGGGTGTTCCAAACTGTCGGTGAACTCCTCCCGTAGGGGAAACCTACACAAACTCAGCGCTAATGGCGTCAGGCCACTCACCAATAATCACACAAAACAGAAAAATCCGGTGGAATAACACATTTTTGCGGTACTCATATCCACTTACCGGTCGATGGCATCAAGCAGGACCTCAAGTCCGGCATCTTCCATCCCTCCGGTGCCGGGATTCAAGCCGCCGCCGCACGTCCAGCAAGCATTTCAGTGGGGAAAGAAACAGCAGGGGCCAGAGTGGGGCAGTATGGATCCCTTGGTCACGCTTTGTTATTTTTTTCACAACGACCCACATCGTCATCCACCGTTTGCATACTTCTGAATTGTCTGCTCCAGCGCACTCATGCGAGAGGGGCATGGTGTCCTATCGGGAGGGGCACTGCCCAGGTGTAACCTGAATTTTCACCACACCAATTATTAATGCGGAACATATACATTTCTGTTTTGGGGGTTTATTATACGATGTTTTTTGCTGATTCAGTACTGCCAACATCCTTGATTGTTTGCATCTTGTTTACAGCCAACACTTGTTTTCAGTTCACATAACAGTGTGAATGAATCACAAGCAAATATGCATTAGGGATCTGTTCTACATTTTCTTTGCACATTATAATGAATTAGCAGAAGAAAAAAAACATCTGAATGGATAACAGAGTTTTTATCACGACACAAAAATGTAGGACAGTACACTGTAAACTTAAAATTCAGTAGCTCAGTAAACCATTTAGTCCAACCAGGGGCCTCTGGGTTAACCCTGTCAGTGGATTGTGCTGAAGCAGTTGGGGATGTCTCACGCCGACGGCGCTCGCCGCACTTCTCCGCGGCAGCTCCGCCGGCGCCAGCACACTGCCCACATTCAGAGGCATCAGTTCCTTCACACTGCCCCCCTGAATAGCTCGACCTGATTACAACAACTCAAGCGGCACCAGATCTGGGTGGTCCAAGCTGTCGGCGGACTCTTCCCTGAGAGGAAACCTGCGGCAAACATCCCCAGCGAGACGCCATTGAAGTCAGTCATTCCATCCCCAAGCAGCTCATCCCTACCCCCGAGCTCAAATCAAATCAAACGGGAAATTAGATATTTGGCGGCATGTAGATCTACTTACCGGTCGATGGCGTCCAGCAGGAACTCAAGCCCGGCCTCCTCCATCATTAGCTGTCGCCGGCGACTCTCGCCGCTGCTGCGGGAGACTGAAGGAGGCCTCGCTCGATCCAGCGGCGTAGGGTTACTGAAGGGAGGGGGATCTGTTTGGGCTGTGTTTAAGTTTTCATTTTTTTAATCGGGTTATTATTCGTGCTGCACACAAACCCGTCAGATTTTTGGTTACCCAAAACATCTCAGGAAATCTGTAACGTCCTGTACACAGTTCATGTTCCTAGCTCAGACGAAAAGGTAACTACCTGGGCCACGGATCAGGATTGGCGCCGTTCGTGCGGCCTGCCAACGCTACAAATTGGGCCCACGTACGCGGGCTGTTATGTAGAGTATATCTCAATTCTTTAATTACCAGTCTGTTCAGATCCCAAGACTTTTCTGGACCATGGCGATTTCAGGTGCAGCTGAGCCCGGGCACCGAATCGCCGCGTCCATTGCTTCCTGCTTATATTGTACCTTTTTGTTGTATTGTAAATTTGCACATTTGGAATATATTTCCTGAACTAGAATGTTGTGAGCCTTGATTGAGCTATTTATGTCATTCTTTTGCCGAATATTGTGTGACACTTAGATTAGGTAGATTTTGTTTGGAGCGTGCACACCCTCCATTTTATTCCTGGCTATGCCACCAGTGTGAACTAGAAACTCTGTTTAAAATCACAGCTGAAGAATAGATGTAGCAGGCTCTCAGTATCATTTTTTAGTACAAACACATAAAGCATCATCCACATGGAAGTTCTTTCTACTCATAGGTCTCTAGTACTTAATCTTTCCT
Source organism: Thinopyrum elongatum (assembly GCA_011799875.1). Classification (NCBI taxonomy): domain Eukaryota; kingdom Viridiplantae; phylum Streptophyta; class Magnoliopsida; order Poales; family Poaceae; genus Thinopyrum; species Thinopyrum elongatum. The sequence goes on from CM022298.1 coordinate 660,692,677, forward strand.
GAATCATCAATAACTAGAAGTAGAATGTTTGCTTTGACTAGCAACATGATTTCCATATCCATCTGCATGGGGATGGTAGGCAGTGGATATTGAGCCTGCCCACAGCTCGAGAGGAACGTTGTTTATGCACTGTCATAGGGAAAGTTCAATAAATTCTAGTTACAAACTAACCATATACATGTAGTTAACCTTGTTGTGCATATTTTATCTTTTAGAGTTGGGATGCAAAAATTCCTATGTTGATGAATCACTGTTTTTTTTTTTCTATTTGCTTGCTGAATCCCCACTGAAACATAGATCGGACAGACCCCCCCCCACCCCACCCCCCCCCCACCCCCCCCCCCCCCCCCCCCACCCCCCCCCCCACCCCCCCCCCCCCCCCCCCCAAACCTCTCCTGTGACCTTCTCCCTTGGCCGCCGCCGCCGCCCACCCCACAATCTTGCCGGCCCACACCGTCCACCCCCCCCCCCCCCGACCCTCTCCCTTGGCCGGCACCGCACGCCCAGAATCTGCCGGCCCGCGCCGCCCCACAATCCTTCCGGCCTGCGACCCTCTCCTTGGACGGGCGGCGCCGCCCCACCAATCCTGCCGGCCCGCGCCGCCCCACAATCCTTCCGGCCTGCGACCCTCTCCCTTGGCCGCAGCCGCCACCGCCCCACAATCTTGCCGGCCCGTGCCGCCCCACAATTCTTCCGGCCTGCGACCCTCTCCCTTGGCCGCCGTCTCCGCCCCACAATCTTGCCGGCCCGCGCCGCCCCACAATCCTTCCGGCCTGCGACCCTCTCCCTTGGCCGCCGCCGCCGCCCCACAATCCTGCCGGCCCGTGCCAGCGAAAACCTTGGGGTTAATGCATCTTCAATTTGGAAATTGAAATACACAAGCCTCGAATTTTTCCTACTCTTAAACTAAACTTCAATTGTTTGCATCGCAGTTCCTTCTCATTGGTCGGCGGTCTAGTAACTTCTACTTCGACATCATGGGCAATGGTACTCCTTTCAACTCCTATGCCCCAATTGCCATCATTTTTTTTATCTTATTTTTGTTGATGGCTTGTAAATAGTCTTTCTTTTCTGATTTCATTTTATATCTACAATTGCAACCTTTTTTTTGTGATGATTTTCCTAATTTAGATACATATTCTTTCCATATTTGAAAAACTTGCCAAACAATACTCCAGATTATACATTAAGACTAAATAAAATTCTGGACCTTATTTAGCAGTGGCCAAGGGGGGGGGGGGGGGGGGGGGGGGGGGGGGGGTGGGGGGGGTGGGGTTGCCACTGCCCATCAACCATCACTTGTAGGTCTCAAATATGTTCATACACTTAGCACACACATAGTACCTTAGTTGCTCATCATTTAGATCAAAGCCGCCTAGGCACCTACATGTTGTTTCAGCATATGCATGTGATTTAGTAGGATTAACAACAGATGCAATTTCATTATTGGGATTATGTTCCTTTTTCAAAATGAATGATGAGCAATTAAGGTACTATGTAGGTAAACTTATGAAGTATAAAAAATTTCATTGCTTGCAAGAGGAAGCTTCGACAAATGCTGAAACAACAAACCAGAATGTTTGGTAGTAGGTTTCACAATCAGAGTACGTTATTGAGAATCAACATGTTCCTAAATGACTTAACCAGTTTTCAAGGCTAGTTGTTATCCAAGACAAATAATAGGGCATGTCATGTTTCTAAATAAAATGCTACCATAAGTCCATAACATGCGCATGTGTAATAGAAACGAATAGATCGAATGCAAAATAGGATTAAGATTTTTTTTGACAAACATAGTACAAACGAAGGCGCTCAGAAACACACACGCACACTCACCCCTATAAACGCAAGCACTCACACCCTGTCGCTGTGAGCACCTCTGAGAGACTGAGCCGGTAGATCTTGAGATTGTCGAAGTCGCCTCATGCACCTCATAGTTGACGAGCATGCTACCATTGAAAGAAAGCACCAAAAAGCCTGGAATGAATCCAGGAAAATGTGGGCACCAGTGCCAAATCTAGGACTTGGAACCCGGGTGGACTGGTTCCACCACAAAGAATCTAACCAACTCAGCCAGTTACCAAACATGGTTGAGATTTTAAACACACTGACAGTAACATACTCCTTCCGTCCCACAATGTAATATGTTTTTGCAAATTATGTTAGCTTGTAAAAACATCTTACATTATGGGACAGGGGGAGTATTTTGTAGCGAAACAAGAGATGCAAGTAAGAACATGTTATCATACACTTGTGTAAACGATGAAAAACTTGGACAAACAATACCTTCCAGATTATACATTAAGACTAAATAAAATTCTGGACCTTATTTAGCAGTGGCCACAATACTGTTGTATGATGACTTTCTTTGTTGTCACATCCAAGGTACTTCATCTAGGTTAATCTTGATTATAAAACTCAATCCGCATATTTCTTCCGTGAATTACTAAAAAAATTGGCCTCACAAGATTGGTTGGCTACAAACTTTAGAATTGAAACCTTTTTTTGCACTTCTTTGTTGTGAGGGTCAATGAATGTCATCTAGGTGAATCTTGACTATAAAACTCAATCCTCTTTTTTATTCTCTGAATTACTCTAAAGTTTAACCTCACAAGATTGGCTGGTTAAAAACTTTAGAATTGAAATCCTTTTCCCTCTACTTTGAAGGTAACCACATGATGCAATGGTCGGATCAAAGTTAACCGGTTCCAAAATTAAGATGAAGTGAATAGACCATGCATTGCTATGCAAATTTGAGTCTCTGTTGACCTCCAAATAATTTGAAACCAAATAGGATCTAACAATGGTTGTACCAAAGAGACATGCGAGATGTCAGAACTAGACAGAGGCACCTTTAGCCTATCAAAAGGTTGATTAAAGTAATATGGCTATATATTACCTCTAGGTGATTCCTAGTGACAGAGTGAAATATAAATATGGTGCGACATTTGTTAGGTACTAAACATGATTTACAAGAATGTAAAACAACACATTATATTTCTAATGCAATCATTTTTCAGATGATGATATGAACTCAGTCGTTGGTCGCATATCTCCGTCGGCCCGTACAAGTCTATGGGATGGTGTGATCCAACTTCAGAGCATCGCGGTGTTTGTGCTCGCTTTCTTTAGAAGGTAAATAAGTACCATGATTATGCTTTCAAATGATTTTTTTTACATCATTCTTACCATTGATTTAGTATGATGTCTCATTGTTCTGTCTTTAGACAAGTAACATATTTTGTTTCGATAACAGACAACCTTATACATGTAAAAATGATTGTTGTTTTGCACTTACCAAATTGGTGTTTTGCTAAAACATCTTTCAATTTGTTACAATAGTAGCTTAAATATCATGGAGCACGGAGCAAAAAATTGTCATTGAACTATTAACCACAATAGTAGCTTCTAAATTGATGTGGCTTCCTTCTATTAGTGTCTTAGGTATGAGTGAAAAACATATTCAATCTTGAAAGACAACAGATAAATGAGAGCAAAAAGGAGTATTATTAAAATTTATGCACGCCTTATATACTGAAATGAGACTGAAGAAGCAATATGCCCTTTAATCATATATGCAGAGAGGCATGCATCCATTCAGTAAATGTTTGAATTATAAGCATGAACTTGTATGTTGTACCACTTACAATGATCTGTTCTACCAATTGGTCCACAATTAATTCACTACTGCTGGGAGCATGTATCATCTGAATGGCTTTGTTTCTTTGTTCCCAGAGAGAATTCATAACTCATAAATTGACCGCCATTGACACCACCTACAAAAGAGTGGCTCAACATTCTTTATCAATTCCTCCCTCTTTTCGATATCCTCTAGCGACAGAACAAACACCGTGAGACACAACTTAATCAACTATCATATATGCAGAGTAAAACACACCGCCTCATGCTTACTCAAGAACATGCATGGTGGACCAAGAGTCGAAAGTGAAGTTTTAATAGAATTTTAAAATCGCCGATGACAGATCAAAAGCAGATTGTGAAATTTAAACATCATCAATGAACTCCATCAGTCAACCTCATCGTTGTTTCTACCCACCTTGACCTCCGCGGCAAGAGGCTTGTACCACCGGCGCGATGGCGGCTGGTAACCTCCTCCTCCTTGACTGGACGCAGGCGCCGGGAGTGAGCAGGGCAAGACAACGGCGCCCCAATGTGCAACCGTGTGAGCCCGTCGTCGACGCGCTCGCTGTGCACCCCTGCCACGAGGTGAGGCTTGCGCACTCCCCATTTCTCCCATCATATTCCATTCCCCTCAATCGAGCTCATCTCCTTCATCTCCTGCCCATGCCCCCATCGCGACGGGATTGTCGATTCCTCCTGCATAGAGCCTCCTCTGCACCGCCGACAGCATCCTGGCTAGGCAGCACACGCGATAGTGTGTGCCTGGGTACTGACCTTTCCGCAACACATTCGACGAAGTCTTGCCCTACAACGGTGGCGATGAGCGTCTGCTTGGATCTGGATACTGCAGATGTCGTGGCGGCTGCCATGTGCAATGGAGAAGGCGCCGGCTTGCATCAGTGGCTCGTGTCATCAAGCAGGTGCCTCAATCAATCCATCCGCAAGGAAGCTGATCCGGCTGCTTAGCTCACAAGCTCCTCAATCGATCTGTCGATCCAGCTAGCTGCTTTGGTAGCTAGATTTGTACGCGGGTGTTACCTTGGCTTCATGCTCTGTATGAAGCTACCTCGGCCTCTCGTGATCCATATGAAGCGTCCCATAGGATCGACCTCCTCGTCCGGCAGCTCCATCAGTTCCTCCTCTGCCTCCATGGGATCCGCTCCCTCGTGAGCCAATATTTAGAGGGGGAGGGGGGGGGGGGGGGGGGGGGGGGGGGGGGGGGGGGGGGGGTAGAAGGCAACAATGGATGCAGAGTTCTCCGAGTCTAGGTCCTGACTTTTTTGGGGCCAATCCAGGTGCTTAGGTGTGCATGGGGATGGGGTAGGCCGAAGAAGGCCCAATGCAGCGATGGCGCAACATACCAAAATGAACGGACAGAGAACCAAGAAAGGATCCTCCCTTTTATATTATTTAATTTTATTATTCAATTTAATTAATTAATTATATTATACCCTCATCTAACTTATGTTTAATATAGAAGCGATCAATCTCCACATGCTTCGTTCTATCATGCTGGACTGGGTTGTTGGCTATGTTGATAGCTGATTTATTATTGCACCACACCTTCACAGGGCCCTTTCTAAGTACTTTTCTGTTCTGACAGGAGATTTCTTTTCAGTTCTGACAGGAGATTTCTTGGTCACAACATCTTACTAAGGCCTACTGTCATGGCCCTGTACTCTGCTTCAGTTGTCGGTCTAGACACAATGGATTGCTTCTTTCTCCATGACACAAGGTTCCCTCCAACAAAACCACAATATCAAGAAGTTGATCTTCTATTATCAAGGCAATTAGCCCAATCAGCATCACAATACCCCTCTACATTCAAGTGTCCATTGCCTTTGAATCATAGGCCTCTTCCAGGACTCCATTTTAGATAGCGCAATTCTATGTGCTGCCTCTAAATGCCCACTTCTTGGGTCATGCATGTAGCGGCTCACCACTCACAACATAGGATATGTCAGGTCTCGTGTGGCACAAATAGATGAGTCGACCGACAAGCCGCTGGTAGCTCTCTCGACCGGATCTCCTGACTGTGCACATAGCTGATGGTTTTGCTCAATCGGAGTTGACGCAGCTCGGCACCCAACATACTTGTCTCAGTGAGCAGATCCAATACATTTTTTCTTAGAGTGAGAACTATTCCTTTAGCAGAGCTTGCAATCTCAATTCCCAAAAAATACTTGAGTTGACCTAGATCCTTAATCTCGAGTTCTTTTCTCAACATCACCTTCAGCCGACTTATCTCTAAATTATCCACATAAACTGCGAGGATGGTAATATGACTCTCTGAATGCCTATAGGAGTAGGACACAATATGATCCCCATGACACTGTTTATAACCCATACTGCATATGGCTCGTCAGAATCTATCAAACCACTCGGTGATTGCTTGAGACCATACAAAGACTTCTTCAATTGGCACACCTTGTCCATGGTGCTTGGACTACCAAAGCCAGGTAGAATCTCCATATAAACTTCTTCCTGAAGATCTCCATGCAAGAATGCATTCTTGACATCCAACTGATGCAATGGCCAACCAGAGCTAACAACACAAGAAATAAGAGTTCTTATTGTAGTCATCTTTGCAACGGGTGCAAAGGTTTCATCATAGCCAATCCCATAGGTTTGACCTTAGCCCCTTGCCACAAGTCTCACCTTGTACCGTTCTACTTTCCCTTCCAGGGTTTGCTTCACGGTATACACCCACTAGCAAGTAACTTCCTGCTGGAAGAGAAACAAGATACCATGTCTTGTTCTTCTGAAGAGCTTTCATTACCTCCATCATGGCGTCATACCACTTTGGATCCTGTATTCCCTTGGGATCACAACAGATTGTAATGAAGCAATGAAAGCTCTATACCCTGGCGACAGTGAGTCATATGCCACATAGCTTGCAACATCATGCTCAAAATTGTACCTTCCAGGAGGCTTTCCTGCTTTAGCTTGTGGTTCCTTCCTGCTTTAGCTTGTGGTTCTTTCCTTGAGGCAATAGGCAAATTCAATGAATCATCACCTATGATACAGGGCTCACTCTTAGATGAGTCCACTTCAATAGGCATTGAAATCTGCTGTTTAAACTGGCATCAACCAAGGAGCTCATAGACACCAAACTAACCGGAAATGATGGAACACATAAGACCGAGGACAATGTGATACACGAAGTGTATTACACAGTGCCGATCCGTTTGATAGGATGATAAGTTCCATCAACGACTTGAATAATCTTTTTATGCATAGGTGGATGTGGAGCATATGATTCAAACTCACTCCACCTTCCTGTGACATGTGCTAATGCTCCCGAGTCTAGTATCCAGTTGGAATAAGAAGTTTTATTTGAGGTACCTTTGCCAATATGAGCAAGATTAACAAGATTGCCTAGAACTGTTGTTTTTCCACTTTGGTTTGGAATTTCTGCAGTCCTCTTTGACCGTCTCAATTTCTCTAACTCCTCCACTGAGGGTTTAAGCATCTTACTTGATCCTTTTGCACTCAAAGTTAGATTGCCATTTTTTTCCTCAAACAAATGAGTGGATTTTTCATGTAGCTTCTTAATTCTTTGATTTCCCCCATTGTTCAATGTCACTGGAAAGCACCAAGAGCCTCTTTTCTTCTGCTCTATTGGATCTTCTCTTGCACTTTACTTGAGCAACAACAGTTAAAAAGCAGGTTCAGTGCAGCTAGCACACCAATGCCATGAATCCACCACGCTGCTCCCTGTCACAAACACCAACCACACCTCCTACTAGAAGTTCTCCTTTGCCTTCTTTCAGCAACCAGCGGAAAAAACAGCTCCTTCTCTCCACTAACAGATTCCGGTAACACACCTCTTCTCTGCTTCTTGCTACAGTACTCACTGCACCAGCACCGTTACCTCCAGGGAGTTAATTGCTCAAAACCACCACATTTGTGGCTAGGGTACTCAAAAACTACCGCTTTCGTCAAAAATCACATAAGACCACCACTTCTGCGCCAAGTGGATAACAAATCGCACTGATTCGAAATTGAGCGCGTCTAACAGCAAACCTGACGGTTGGGACCGCTGATGTGGCGAAGACTAATCCTAGTCGATCTTTGACCAGCTGAGGTGGACGGGGGTCCCAACTGTCAGCTCTCCTCTCCTTCTCTTATCTCCTCTCCTCCTTCCTTCCAACAGGAGCGGTGGAGGAACAGCAGCGGCGGCTGACCCTGCTAGCTCCGGTGAGGTCGAACCCCCGCGCCCCAGCATGCTCCGGCGTGGCTGAGCCCCCTCCCCCCCCCCCCCCCCCCGCCCCTGCCCGCTCCGGCGAGGCCGAACCCTCGCATGCCCGCGCCCCTGCCCTCTCCGGCGAGGCCAAGCCCCCGCGTGCCTGTGCCCCTTCCTCCCTGCGGCGAGGCCGAGCCCCCGCACGCCCGCGCCCCTGCCAGCTCCGGTGAGGCCGAGCCCCCACGCACCCGCTCCATCAAGGTCGAGGCACAGCCCGCCCTCCCTGACAGGTGTGTTGGGTGGTCAGTCACCGCGACGACGCCTTGCGGGGTGGATCCGGCAGCTGGTGTCAGCGGGAGCTCGTAGGGTGACGCCGGAAGAAGGTCGAGCGCAGGGGAGGCGACACTGCAAGCGCGGGGGAGGCCGACAGGCACGGGGGGGGCTTGATCCTCGCGTCGAGATCCGGGCACTCAGCCGCGGGATGAGGCGGGCGCGGGGCGGGGCTTACCGGAGAGGCGAGCGCGAGGCGGCGGCGCTTGCCGGAGGGCACCCCTTCTTCAGCTCGGCCTCAGCCGCCGGTGGAGCTGGTTAGAAGGGGAGGGAGTGAGAAATTTGAGGAAGGAGGTGTGAGGCAGACAAGTGGGACACCGTCCACCTCAGCAGTCAAACTTTGACTAGGACTAATCTTCGCCACATAAGCCCAGATAGATGGGTCCCACCTATCAGTTTTGCTGTTAGACACGGCTCAATATTAAATCAGTGCGATTTGTTACTCACTTGCCGCAGTGTTGGTGGTTTTTTGTAGTTTTCGGCAAAAGCGGTAGTTTTGGAGTACCCTAGCCACAAATGTGGTGGTTTTGAGCAATTAACTCACCTCCAGGTGATAGTAGCCGTAAGGCTTCACCCAGCTCTCCTTTCACCAGCACAGACCAGCACCGCAGGCCTGCAGATCCTTCTACTTGCACGCGCTGCTGGTAGCCGTCTTGGCTGAAGCTTTCGATTTCGAGCAGCCACACCTCTGCCTCTTGTTGCTGCCCCCAGCACCCACGATCTGCAGTACCTGCACGAGCCACAAGAAAGGGCCCCAGTTCCAGATTGCACACCACAAGCTTCAATGCCAACCTGCTGCGTTGCCCCACTCTCCTGGCCGCAGGCACCTCTTCTCTCCGCTCTAGTCCACCACCAGCAGCGCTTCTCTTCCCCTTGCTCCAGACCAGTTCCTCTCTGCTACAGGCCATGGCTCTGTTGCAGCTTCTCCCGTGCGATTTCCCCCTCACTCCAGGAAGCTCCACTAGCGCCAGAACCTTCCTCACCCACAGCTACGAGCACCACCTTTCCTCTCGCCTCCGGCGATGGCTTCAGCCGTAACCTGGGTCTGATACCATGTTGTCTCTTGGGGAAAAATCTGGAACACTCTCTTGCTCTCTAGCTACAGCCTACAAGTATGAGTAGATATACACAAGGGTGGGCCTTTGGGCCAAACCCATACACACACCCCACACATACACTCAGCCCAATATATATCCTTAGTTCCTTACTAGGATGTTGATTGGTAGAAGTTTGCACCGTGCTTCTAAGTTATGTAACTGTTTTACTACTCAATCCAGTCAAATCTCCATTTCCTTACATAATAGGCGTTGAAGCCTTCAACTGTAGGACGTGAGATGGTTTTGGTCCTTTAGGCATCACTTTCATAATAGTACAGGGACAAAACATACATTTTCTATTGGTACTAATGGGGCATAATGTCAAAAAAGAATTTGATAGCGAGAGGCCAATGAGGTCAGACGAGTCAAACTCCAACAAAACGAGCCTTTCGTCATATTATTGTATGAATTACAGAAGGTAGTTGTAACATGTTAATTATTTCGGGGTTGAAACATTTCGTTGTTGCAACATCTCCACTACATATGATTCTATTTTTTGTATGTAACACGAGTTTGCATATAAACATTTCGGGGTTTAAAGATTTTTGATACTGGTCATCAGATAGTGTATATTTCCGTATGTATGTGTGGACTTCTGTTCATTTCTTTTTCCTGCTCAATTATTCCTTGTACCATTTTTAAGTGGAAAATAGTAGGGAAGACACTACTGCGCTTCTAGAAATTGTTTGATGGAAAATGTACAATGGAGGGTGGGCAGCCAGAGCTACCTTACAAAGTATCTAAGTACTATTGCATTCCCTCTTTGAGGCTAGGTTTTGCTCTATACGTATCATTAGCAAAGTATTCTTTGAACATCCTAAAACATTCATGAATGTTAGGTGTGTCACCATCAAATATGATCATGTTACTGTGATTCCATTAGCTCCAGAATACAAGAATAACCATCTCAAAGAAGCATTTGTCTTGGCTCCTGTGTTTACTTCTTCTAACATATCCATGAGTTGCATGTCAAATTCCACTCCTGGTTCAACATCCACCAAAAGTTTTGGCCAAATCACATCCAAAAAATAAGTGTTGCAGTCCTTCCCCAGAAGATCTCTGTTATAGAGCCTGTCAAGTAGGAGTCAGAAAACAGCCTATGTTTACATTCACAATAATATGGCTTCCATATCCAGGACATAGGGGTGGGATAAGGATCATGATTGGTTGTAGTCTTGTAACTTTGTTGCTGGAAAGTTTTGTGGGCAAGGGTCTTTTTTTTCCAGCAACAACGTTTTTTTTTTTGGAAAAAAAACTTTGTTGCTAGAAAGACCCTTGCCCGCAGTGAGTTTCTAGGAACCATCATCATCAAAGTAGCTCAATTGATCATGAATAATGACAAGGTTGTTGCATTGGGAGGATGCCATAGAAGACAGGGGAGGGTGAAACATGTCACATATAGATTCATAGGTTAAGGCCTTCTGAATGGTGGTCTCCTCATCAATAGTAAAATAATGCAACTGGGGGGGGGGGGGGGGGGGGGGGGGGGGTGGGGGGGTTAGATTGCATAGTATGATCAGACAATGTGTCCTACCAAAACCTAACAGTATCACCTCTCCCAACATCACATTTAGCCAAAGGCTGAAATTGGTCCCATGGAGACATACAATCTCTCCACCAAAAGGAGCAGCATCTGCCAAAGTGTTGTGGAGGCAGACATGTCAGAGTAATGAGCTTGCTAGATGAAGTTCATCCAAGGGATGTTCTTCTTGTTGAAGAATATGTATACTCTCAGATGAAGTACCTCTACACCACATGACTTAGGCCTACATGCAAGACCTCATTTGGCAAGACATTTACCTTGCTATCAATATCTTTGCCTACATAGATAACATTTGTACCATTTTCTTAGTGAAGGTCTGAAGCATAACTAAATTGATATATATGGTGCTTTAATTGCTTTCTGCAAGTTAGAATTAATATAATTTGTATTTGTACGACAACACATGTCTTGAGTTGATCAGATTTAATGATAATCTGATGTGCATAGTGTATTTATTTGTTTCCACCGTAATCATACAGTAGGAATATACCCGTTTCTTAAATTGAGAAACAAATATTTAGTTGTTGTGAATGGTGGATGTTCAAACCATGTTGTTTCTTATTATAAGATATCCATGTGTTCTTTTTGCAGTGGGGAAAAAATTCAAGATATTGTCTGGCCGGAAACCATAGAAATCAAAAGAAGAGTGAAATGGGGGGATTTTAAAAAATTCCTCAAGGATCTTCGTCACTCTCAAAACCGGTCGATAATGGTAAGATTATTTTCTTACATTATAGATGATTCATCCTTGTTCTTATGATTTGACATTCTCCCCCTATAGGATTATTTACTATTGTGCTGAAATGAGTTTGAAATTGTATGTGACATACCTAGATAACTACTCCCTCCATTCCTAAATATAAGACTATTTAGAGATTTTAATATGAGAGCGGCGATTCTGCTCCCGGGCTCAGCTGCACCCGCACTGACAAAAAAAATCAAAACAAATACTAGAAAAATTCAAAAAATTCCAAATTTTTTTGTGTGGTAGATAATTTGATGCGTGAGGTTCGCTGCAAATTTCAACTCATTTGGACATTTGAGCAGCTCTCTGCAAAAAAGACAAAATCGGGGTCTGTGAAAAAGTTTATTGTTCACGAACTGTTTTGACCCGATTTGTCTTTTTTGCTGAGAGCTGCTCAAATGTCCAAATGAGTTGAAATTGGCAGCGAACCTCACGCATCAAATTATCTACCACACAAAAAAAATTGGAATTTTTTGAATTTTTCTAGTATTTGTTTTGAATTTTTTTTCTGACCGGGAGCAAATGAGCCCGGGCTCCAGATTGAATTATCGGGACTACTTACAGATGTATATAGCGTATTTTAGAGTGTAGATTCGCTCATTTTGCTCCATATGTAGTCCATATTGGAATCTCTAAGAAGGCTTTATATTTTGGAACGGAGGGAGTACGTGTTTTGTAGCGTCAGTTTTCTTTCATCATAAGTTTTACTACTTGATGAAACATCACAGAAATAAACCTGAACTAATATTTACTTGCAATCAATATTCTATTAGGTAATTTCCCTGTGCTTGAATGCTGAGTCTTTGAAAGATGGCATAGAGGGAATGAAGGAGGTAACGTTGACACTTGATTTTCCATTTCCAGTCTTTGTAAGGTATGGACATTCAGAATATTATGTTTAAGGTATTTATGACACTGATGCAGGTTGCAAAGATGTTAAAAGTGAACAAAAGAATTGGTTTAGCAACAATAGAAGATGATACATGTATTTATGTATGTCCTGGACAGAAGGAGATAATAACAGTCCTTAAAAAATATGGTTTCTGGAAAGGCGCGTCAACAGTCCATACAAACCAAGACTCATTCATCGGTTTTGTTGTACGGGACCGAAGATCACCGGTAAACACAAGCAAGGGAGAGATAAGCATTGACAAAATACAAGAAATTGGGGGCACTCATGTGGAAGCACAACAAGTGGTATATGGTAAGCTTGTATTATCTATTAGTCCACATACATGGAAGTCTTATTCTCTCACTGTCCTCCTCTGGTAGTTGCTGATCATGCACATCATCCTTCTCTTCTTTCAGATCAACGATCATACCCTGTTCATCCTCTTCATGTTCCAGTAGATGATGGGATATATTTTCGGCGTCCTCCTCTGGTACTAGCAGAGCAAGGCGCATATCGTCCATATCCTCCTCCTGGACTACTAAGTCATGACTTTCATGCTCGGCATCCTCCTCCTGGACTACCAGGTCAAGGGTTACATCCTCGACATCCTCCTCATGCCCCAGAATGTCAAGGCGTCTTTCACTCGCATGCTCCTTGCGCAAGAGACCAAGGTTTCATTTCCCATCGTCCTCCCAATTTTGCACCAGGATATTTGAGGCCCTCAACTGGTCATGGAAACAACAATGGTATTTCTCCTGACTAGCAACATTGGATGTTTAGCGAATGGCGTGAGACTGAGTATGTTATTGCAGGTTCACTACACTTGAGCCCACCTAGCGGTTCTGCTCCTGGTCGTGTGTGGCCTCCCATGTCGCACCCAAGGTCCGGGAAAGATCTTTATGCTTTTGAAAGATCGAAAGGTTTCTCTCGCTCTAGCTCCACATATTACTCTAGATACGACAATGGCTCAGGTAGCAGGCCTCGCAACTAAAGTCATTGATGAAAGCGTAGCCTTGTCCCAAACAACATTCTGAATGATTTATCTTAGATTGGTGTATTCAGAAGTACAAGCCAGACACCAAGACATGGATTCTTGTTTTCTTTTCCTTTTGGACCAGTTACTCCCAATATCTGCAGAACAGAATTCTTGATGTGTACAATGATGTATTACTATGTACCAACTGGCATTGCTACATGTATCTTAAGATTTGGTGCTCAATGATGTTATTATGTATTTTTCTGGATAAGCCGTAGGAAGTATTACTATGAACTACTACGGTATGGTAGATATGGCGATGGAACAAATCCTCTAGGTCTCCTCCCTGTCCTGGCGGGCTTGTTCTACTAAAAAGCTTGCAAACACCTCCCTCCTTGTTGACTGCCAGCCGGTTGCCCAATAAGTTTTCTAGAGCTTTCGCAGGATGCCATCCGGTTGCCCAATAAGCTTGGCTTCGAATATAAAATCTTGGTAAGCTACAGCGCAGTGGAGTTTCGGTGTTGGTGGTTGTGAGTGGATATTTTCCCACATTGGCTGCTCTTTTTATTATAATTGTTCCCTTGACATAAATAGATTTTTTTTTAAAAAATCGGATGCTAAGTGTTTATTAAAAATCTAGTTCTAATGGAGAGTTTTAAGGAGGTTTCCATCACTGCAGTCAAGAGGGTGTGTAACCGAGTGGCCCATGAACTAGCTGCTTACGCTAGGAGATTTGGGGACAGTGTTACCGTTGCTGATGTCCCAGTTTCGCGCAGGCGCCCCCTCCAGGAGGAATGTAATGCTAGCCAGTAATGTAATTGGCCTGGGCCTTTTCTATTTTTTTTTAAAGCTAGTTGATTTTCATTTGGGTAACAGTCGTTTTTTTGCCCCTTTTTTTTTCTGAGGGCACAACGTATATGTGCGCACATTTCCTCTGTCCTGATTGTGTCCCTTGTCTGCCTTTGATTTGGGTCATAGCCAAGTTTCCCCCTACTACTAACTGAGCGAAAACTTGAGAAAAGAAAATCTAACGGTTGTGATCTTCTAGACCCAATAAGAGCAACTCCAATAGCTCACCTAAAAAACTTTCCGTCAAAGTCATTTTACGGGATGTCTGTATAATTCAGGGGAACTTGTCAGAAGACAACTTTTTTTAATTCCCATAAACATCTTTCACTAAAATCTTTTTTCTTATAATTTTTCATTAAACAAGCATAGCTAATGGCCTATGGCCCGCAAGTCAGTGGCACATGTGACTGGTGGCCGACAAGGTGGTGTGGCAGCGATGACGATGGTTGCTGGCAAGGTGGCGTGGCGCCATGGCGCGAGGGTGTCCGGGCATGAAGGTTCAGGCGGTTTCAGGCCGTCAAAATTATACATAAAGATCATCTTTCCGTAACATAAGGAGAATTATCGGCAATTATAGAGGATCCCGTAAAAAAAAATTACGGGAGCTATTGAAGAGCTATTTTTGCCTCAATCTCTCGTAAATAATTGTTTTTTTAATGATATGGGAACTATTAGAATTGCTTCAACACCCGATGAGTAAACAACTTTGGTTGAGTGCTCTGCACGGAAAGCTGAGCCTACCTGGGCTGATGGTAGACATTTGTCTCTATAGTACTTTAAGAAAATATGTAAGTTTTCATGTTTTACTTTTCTTTTCATCACCTCTTCGTCCAACATTCCTTGTATGTGATAATCAATCACCTTAATTTACCCCTCTAACCAATTTTATTTTAATTTATTTGCCAATCTTCTCATCAAACTATAAGATAAATCACTCTTGACACCAGCTTTTGGCACGGTCAAGAACTTAATTAACATGGCCTCAAATGGAGAAGTGATATACATAAAAACGTTTCGTATTGTCGAAATGAACATCTTTGAAGTTTGGACCATCGCCATCCGATCTCATCTCGAGGGCCGAAACTGTGCTCGAAGTACTAGAATTCTCGAAACAGGCTTTCGCCCCGCTTTATATATAAAGCAACCACAGAACAGAGTACACGGCAGAACGATACAAGATGGTGGGGTAGCCCTCAAACATTGCCGATCCTAGACTACTCGTATCACACAGGACACGACCAGCTCACCAAAAGAGCACAGGAAGATCTGAGTACAACGTCACACAAAGCCCTAAAACACCTAAGCTCCACGACAACGCCCTCAGGAGGGATAACGGCGTCAAGCGTCGTCGCTGCCGAGTCCAGCTGGACAAGGGTTTTCATCCGGAACCTTGACATGAAGAAGAACACCTCGACGACGTCTTCAGGAAGAGAGCGGCGCCCACGGGCGTCGTCGGCGGCGGCGACAAAGCGCGGAGCTTTCGCTCGGCAGTTCTACCATGCCACCACGAGGACTCTAGGACATGTGGGACGTGAGCAGATCCCCAATTCCGAATCGGGGCAACACCACTGCCAAAGACAGAGAGCATGCCCGGGCCACCCATAGCCACCCCTCTTGCCGCCCACATGACCAAGAAGGGAAACCACCACCGCCGCCATGGTGCCCGCCGGAGAGCCAACCATGCGGACCGTCATCCGGGGCCGCCACCCCGCATCCATGTCCAAAGACCGCGTCCACCGTCCACATCACTGAGCACCCACCACAGCAGGGAAGAGTAAAAGGTGACTCCTTTCACTCCTAGCCCAGCATCATCCCCAGAATCTGGGTCGGCACCTCCACGGTAGGAGGCGCCCACGCCTGCGTCCCCAACCAATCCAAGTGGATCGGGGGGGGGGGGGGGGGACACGATCCCGTGGCTACCGACGGCCGTCGCCGAACACGCTCGCACGAAGCCATGCCCGTGGCCAACGGCCCCGATCTGCCCTATAGAGGAATTGGGTCTCGACCACCGCCATCGACCACCGTACCCGCAAGGTGAGGGACCTTGCCGCTCACGGGTACCACCCACACCGAGCCCACCATCGCCTACTCGGAGCCAGAGCTCCGACCCGCCCCGGGCCCCAAACAGATCCGCCCGAGCACGGGCCCCATAGTTGTCATCATCCTCTTCTTCTTTGTTGTCTTCCATCATAACCCCTCTTTCTCCGTGCTTGGTCCAAACATTATAGTGTGGCATGAAACCCTTATCAAGCAGGTGGATGTGAAGGGTTTTCAAGTTAGAGTGATCCTTCGTATTCCCACAGACAGTACATGGACAATACATAAAACCATTCTGCTTGTTTGCCTCAACCACTTCGAGAAATTTATGCAGGCCCTCAATTTACTCGGAGGTGCGTCGGTCACCGTACATCCATTGCCGGTTCATCTGTGTGCATTATATAATTAAGTGTATCAAAAAACCATTACAGAACATCATGAATAGAGAAGTGACCAAATTAATACAAGTTCATCATCACATTAAAACCAAAGTACAGTAGTGATCAAATGTTATTACTGAAAAAATAAATACATAAAGTTCATACATAGTTCTCATAGAACAACATACAACTCTCTAGAGCATCTAATTAAAACATACATTGAAACTAACATACAACTATGTAAAACATTTAAATGCAACAACAAATGCGATCATAACCGCAACTAAGGTAACAATTGATCCAACAGCATAATGATACCAAGCCTCATTATCAATGGCATATTTTTTTATCTTTCTAATCTTCAAGCGCATTGCATCCACATTGATCTTGTGATCATCGACGACATCGGCAACATGCAACTCCAATTTTATCTTCTCCTCCTCAATTCTTTTCAAATTTTCTTTCAAATACTGTTTTCTTTTTCAACTAAATTTAACCTCTCGACAAGAGGGTCGGTTGGAATTTCCGGTTCACATACCTCCTAGATAAAAACATCTATGTCACGTTGGTCGGCATAATTGTCATAAACACTAAATGAAATAAATAGTTATAAAAGATAATATACCACATCCGAATCATAGACCGGACGAGGGCCAACGGGGGCCGATACCAAAACCATGGCACTATATAATAACAAACAATAATAAAAGTAAGAAATTTATACAAGTATCTATCTAAATCATACAACTAAGAATTTTTTCATTTAAAAAGAAGATAAGAACAAGAGGCTCACCACGGTGGTGCCGGCGACGAGATCGTCGCGGGTGATCGATAACGGTGAGGACGGGACCGGGACGGCACCCTACACATGTGTAGACTCTAAGAAGTTAATTTGAGCTCAAATTATGCATCTAAATCAAAAGAACTCCCACATACACTCCTACACTAAAATCCACAAACCACTCTACTTCTAGAGCATTTGAAATGAGCTAAACTAGCAGTGAGAGATGAAAGGATGAAGTAGCTAACCTTTTAGAACACTTGTATAGTTGGTGCACCGCCAAACCTAGACAAATCTTGGGGAAAATGGAGCTTGGAGGTAGAGCTTGGAGAGGAGAAAGCTTAAGTGTGCCTCCGGCATTTCATCGAACACCTCATGTACATAGGAGGTGAAAACAGAGAGCAGCACACCTCCCACCCTTCCACGGCCAAAAAACAGAGGAGATGGGGGGCGTGGATATATATAGGCAAAACTTTAGTCCCGGTTTGTGTCTAAAACCGGGACTAAAGGACAACCTTTAGTCCCGGTACCAGCCACCAACCGGGACTAAAGGGGCTGCGCCAGGAGCGAGGCCCTTTAGTCCCGGTTCATGTCTGGAACCGCGACCAAAGGGGTCAGACGAACCGGGACTGGTTCCTGCCGAGGCCCGGCCGGTGCCCTGGCCGCTTGAATCGGGACTGATGCACCCATTGGTCCGGTTCATAGAAGAACCGAGACTAATGCTCTGATCTGGCCTGGACCAAAGCCCCGTTTTCTACTAGTGTGAGATTAAAAGTCAAGGAATCGTCACAAACAATATACCGACGGACTACATTGCAACTTAATTTGCACCTATAAGTGAAGTGTATATTCATATCATCTGAGTTGTAACACTCATCATTAAACCATCCCAACATATGTAGATAACTATTAGGGATATCCAAATTAGCATCTGTAGATAAGCAATCAAGCAACATGCTATTTGACATGTAATCAATAACGATGTCGGACTTTGAAGCCTTCATGGCAGTTGATGATCTCGTTGTTTTTGCTCTCAGCGACCAAAAATAAGTCATCGTCTATGGTGTCTTTGCGATCAAATGGGTGTTGGCGTGCAGCCATGTGGCTCTCAGCTAGAGCGTGGTACCAACCACCAGGGTGGCTTCGCCATCGATGCCTTGCATCGTCAATCTGCTACCGCCATGAAGTTAGGACAGGACAAAGACGAAAAAACTGGTGTGTTGGATTCGATTCATGCGTAGCGTATGTAAAGAAGATAACATAATACAACTTTGCTAAGAAGCCGGACAACCTAACACTAGTGCAGAATCGGCCTTTAGTCCCGGTTCATAAGGACCTTTAGTGCTGGTTCTGCAACCGGTACTAAAGGGTGGGGACTAAAGCCCCCCCCCTTTAGTGCTGGTTCATCACGAACCGGGACCAAAGGCCCACCACGTGGCACGAGCCCGCGCCGGGGGGCTGGGGGCCTTTAGTCCCGGTTGGTTAAGGTTTAGGGGTTTATGGGTTTATGGTTTGTTTTCCCTTTTAATTTTGTGTTTTCCATTTAATTCTTTTTCATTTCAAACATATTTTACGCTACTTCATATTGTACACGTTATGCATATATATAAATAGAATTTCTCGTAGAACCGATCATATATATATCATCGAATTTCTCGCACGACCATTCACATACACACATATATATATATATACAATTTGGTATATACAATTTCTCCTACAATTTGCAGATCATTACATGGAGGCATTACAGCTTGTAATGGTATTCTCCTTTGGGATCTATGACCTGGTCGAGCAAAAATCCCGCTATTTCCTCTTGAATTGCTCATACGCGATCCGTTGGTAGGAGCTGATCCCGTATCTCCGTCATATTTAAAGAAGGAGATCAATATGAATGTATTAGTTGTGTGTGTATATATTAGATAATGATATAAAAATTGTGAATAGTGTTCTGGCAAACGTACCCAAGATTGTCTATCATCTTTGGTCCTTTCGGACGTCATAATGCGAATGTTCTCGCAAACGTAGTATGCACATAAATTATTCCCCGGCGACTGGCTCATGGTCTTAATGATAATAGAATTCAATCAGATAATAATTAATCAAGCATGATAATGGTATTGAAACTAGAATTAAAGAGATGGTAGCTAGCAAGTACTACTTAATTAATTACCTTGGGTCGCACCCATTTCAGCTTTTGTTTCCATGGGCCTTCAACCTGTTTGATGAACTTTTCCCAAGCCCTGACCGCCGGCAAAGAAAATGAATAAAGGAGTTATTAATTAGTTGATATCAGGAAATGTACTAAAGAGGCCGACATAGTGCGATAATGATTGAAATTACCTATCGACCATCCCCTTCACGATTGAGTATTCATTAGTTTCTTTATATAGTGAGTCCAGTACTTGAACTTTTCCCTTGTCAACTTCAATGATTAACAAGATCCAGTGGAAACTGCATGTGCAGACGTTTGTATAATTAAGCGGGCATGTGCATAACTCATCAACTACACCTTATTAACATCTAGTAAGCAAAAACAGAATTTGTAGTACAAGACATTGTCACTCACCCGAAGGTGTAAGGAAGTAGTATTTCTGGTTGGGTATTTAGTCGCTTCATGAACTCTAGCAAGCTTTTCTCTGTGTATGGTCGATCATATTCATGTGACCATGTCTCTTGATTAATGGTATTTGGGTCGATGAACCCACTGCCATAGCGTCCAGCTTTTTCATTTCATAGATCTTCATTCTGCATAATACCACAGAAAAGAATATAGTGAGGATAATTACAGGTAATGAACGAGCACTACATCTAGCTAAAGACTTAAATTAATTACAGAAAGAAACCACTTATAGACAATAGCAACTGACGACAGATTTGTCGAGTGCGTCTTGATTGAATAACTGAAACATTTCTTGAAACTCAACCCACAGATCTTTTGCATGGTAGTAATGCTCTGCCTTGACTTTCACCATGAGGGACTCTCGATCGGTAGTCTTTGTTTCTCTCAAGTACCATTGATGCAATTCATACATTCTCGTTGATAGAAGCGGGACCTGCTTAGGCTTGACCATAGGTTCGCCAAGGACATATTTCCATTTTAGTTCCTCCTCTTTAAACGTTTCCATGGGCTCGATGCCTAGGAGTTGTTCTACAGTGACACCAGCCTCTTCAGCGTGCCTTCTATGATCGTCGGTTATTACCAGCTGATCGGCACCGGTACTCACATGTGTTGGTACAATGAGCAGGGGGATCGATTGCACCGCCTGTTCTCCCACCTGGGGAACAGTTTTCCTGCTTTTTTTGGCATCTGCTTGGCTCAAGCTCGAGCTCGACTCCTTTTTTTGTGCTTGATATGACTTCTTGATTTAGCGGTCATAGTCTGAGTCCCTATGCTTGGGAGCTGGTGGTTCAGCCATACGAATAAAGTGCTGAATGACATGCTCAGGTACTTTCTCCTTGCCGGCAGGGGCGGTTTCGGTCCAAAATGGGCCTTCAATTGGGCTCGCACTTCGACCTCGGTTTCCTCGTCAGTCAGGAGGTAAGGCAACCTCGGAAGAGGCTTGAGGCATGGACCAAATTTGTATTTCTTGCCTCCTGTTGTACCGCTAGCCGACGTAGCTGCGGCGCCTCTCTTCCGCTGTTGCTGAGGCGGCGGAGCCCGCTGAGGCGGCGGAGATGGCTGACGCGGTGCCTGACTTGGAGGAGGAGTCGGCTGACGCGGTGCCGGACTTGGAGGAGTGTAACACCCCTGTGTAATAGCCACTGTGATCAACTTCTAATAATGCCAAGTCATATCATTTGCAGTGCCTAGTCATAGTGGTTAAACAAAACAATTCCAATTCTATTCTGAAAATCAATTCAAATTCAAAAGTGAATTGTGAAGTTGCTCAAACACTGTTGGGAAAATGTTCACTAAATAGCAAATATTCCAGAAGCACTTGTAAAAATATAACCAATGATACTTGGATTAGCTAAATGACTCAAACCACATGAAACAACACCAAAACAACACTAATTAAATCATTTATAATCATATCAAATTCAAATAAAATCTTACTTTGCCCAAACAAGTTTTTGGTGAGAGGTAATAACGCGCTGTAATATATGGGCCAAGTTTCATACTTTACAAAAATGCATACGTAGCCTAACAATTACAAAACAGAAAAGAAATAAAGAAAAGGCAAAACAGAAAACAGAAAAATAAAACGAGGCACTATGCACTGGGCCTAAGTGCACAGTGCCCCGAAATCCAGCCCACTTGGCCCATTTCCCTCTCTCTCCTTCGTCGTGTCGGCCGCTCCCTGGCCGAGCGCGCGCGCCAGCGAAACGCCAACAGCGCGACGCCACCGACGCCCGTAGTTGACGAGGGGATAAGGATGAGGCTCGTCCACTCCCCCTGGACCTCCTCCATCACTCTCCCCCTCTCTCCCTCGCTCACTTCGCCCCACTTCTTCCCCTCAGATCCATCCCCGAGCGCCGCCGTCGCCGCGCCACATCACCGCCATGGCCAGCGGCCTCCCCGTGTCGCCTGAGTGTGCCTGGGAGGAGCGCCGTGGTCGACCACGTCCCCTGGAGCAATTTGAGGGAGCTGAGGAGCATGGCATCGCCCGGACGCGTTGTCTTCTTCCTCGGGACGCCGTCGATCTCCTCCGTCTCCGCCGAGCCTCTTCTGCTACTAATCCGTCGAGGGCCTGCGTGCGTGCCGCTAGGTGAGCATGCTTCCTCCCCTGCCCTCTAGGACCTCTAATTCACGCCGTAGATAGATCGTCGACGAACCCGAGCTCCGGTCGCCGCAGAGCACCTTGCCGCCGTGGCTATAGCCCCTGTCGTGCTCGCCTGGGCACGGCGTCGAGCTCCTGGTGCTCCCCTGAGCCCAACGAGCTCGAGCCCATGCCTCCCCGTGCCCTCTAGCCCCTAGCTCGACGCGCGCCCGAATGCGCCTCCGCCCACGCTTGTCGCCGACGTGCTTCTGATGACCAGATGGTCACGGGGCTGAGCCCGTTGAGCTCAATGCGTCGTGCAGCACCTCCCCAGCCCTTCCATTCGCCTTGATGCGCGCTGAATCGACGTCTCCGTCGCGCACCCGTAAGCACCGCCGCCTCCGCCACTCGCCGGCGCCGTTTCCGGCCATTCCTGCTTCGGCCAGCACCACCACGAGATGCGCGACACCGCCAACAGTCGAACGCAAGTTGCCGCACCGTGTTTGAGCCCGTGTACGCAAAACCCGAGCGACTCCGGCGAGCTCCGCCACGAATTTGGTCGCCGGAGTAATCTCCGGCGCCGGTCGCCGACATGGCATGACAGGTGGGGCCCCTGAGACGCTGACAGTGGGCCCCGTGGGTCCCAGTTGACTGGGTTGACCCAGTCAACTGCTGACTGGGCAGCCCAGTGTCACTGACACGCGGGCCCCACAGCATATTAGTTTAAAATAAAACATTTTAATAAATAGAACTAATTAGATTAACCTAAATACCCACTGACGTATTGGGCCCACCCCTGTAATTAGCTTAATAAGTCAGTTTAATTAACTATTAAAAGTAATAGAGGCTGACATGTGGGTCCCACTGGACCCACATGTCAGGTTTGACTCTGGTCAGCCGGTTTGACTCGCTGACATCACAACTGATGTCATATATCAATTTCTGTTAATTAAATAAATTCCAGAAAATCATTTAAATCTTTAAAAATTCATAACTTTTAAACCGTATCTCGGATTGAAAAACTTGAAACACGAAAGTTGCTCAGAACGATGAGATGAGTCTGATCGTGTCGTCTGTTTCCATATCGGAACCCCCTACATAGGAGAACTCGTAACTCTGAGCCCGATTTCGGTAGATGAATAGTGCACACATACCAGTTAATATGTCCCAAATTAATCCTACAATAACTAAATTGACCTAGATGCATCCTTAGGCAACCCTGCACTGCATCATAGCATAGCATGCCCTGTGTTGCATTTGTTTGCATTATGTTTACCTGTTTCTTCCCCCTCTTCTCTCTCGGTAGACCCCGACATCGACGTAGCTCCCGAGGCAGACGCAGCTTCGGAGTACGACTACGTCCCCGACGACACCATTGACGACCTTGCCCTTGCCGCAGAGCAACCAGGCAAGCACCCCCCTTTTGAACATGCCTATATCGCCTACTCTCTTCTCTCTTATGGTTGCTTTAGAATTGCTGCTATTGCTGTTATCCTATATCTGCTGCATAGCCTGTTTATTGTAACCTGCTTTGTTACCTTCCTGCTTATCCTAAACTGTTTCGTATAGTCTGGGTAGAGACCCATCAGAGACCCCCACTATATCCCGACTGCCCCGCTGGATTATCAGAAGACCCGATCAACGGGATTGAAGACCAGGCCCCGGCACCGCACATCACTTCCCCCTTAGTTGCCGACACTACTGGGTTACTATCGAGTGCCGAGGGTGATACCTCGTCAGCACTTCTGATGATAACCTTGTAGGTTAGTTAATCGGTCGTGGTAAGCGAGGGTAATTCCTCCTACACCACCCTCGATAACGACGTCATCGTGCAAATTCTCAAGTGTGAACCTCGAGGGTGTTTCCTCCTTCATTCACCTTGACGATAACATCAGGTGGAATTCCATCGAGGGTGATTCCTTAGGGTTTCCCTTGGTGTTAGACACACGGTTACTATTGTTACTATGACTTACCCTGAACCATGTACTAAAGACGGGTCGGCCCTGAGGGGTACCCGCGCGAGCATATTTGCGAAGTGATGTGGAGACGGGTTGACCTGGAAGGTGCCCGCGAGATAACTACGAGGAATGGCCGGGCATTCCTAGCCCTTGCCGCAAGTCCTCGAGACGGGGCGACGGGGTCACATCGATCGTGAGTCTCTGCTCGTTACTGCGCGCTCCTAATCCACTAACGGTTTGGATATTTGATCCGAGGGGCCTCTGGCCTGATAGCACTAACCATCACGTGGGCATAGTATGGGCGTTATGCGTCGTATACTTCAGCCAGAGCTTAATAGACGTCAGCGACTGAGCGGCGCGCGCCGAATTGGACTGGTTAAGCCCGCGCTTGTATTAAGGGGGTTAGGTCTGCTTTCGACCGCATTCGCAATGTGCAGGAGCGTCCGGGGCGATGGCCCAAGACCCCTGGGGGCATAGGTTTAGTCCGGCGTGCTGACCTCTCTGTTAAGTATTCGGTCGGGTTGCGGCGTATCGCTTGGCCGAGGCCGGGCATGACCTAGTAAAGTGTGTCCGGCCGGAGTTAAGCGAGCGTGGTGGGTAACTTGGTGCACCCCTGCAGGGAAGAACTAATCTATCGATAGCCTGTCCTACGGTAAGGGACACTCGGAGTTGTATCCCGATCGGTACAACTAGAACTTGAGATGATAACTGGATAGTATGGCTCTGGGATTGCTTTCTCGCAGGGAGTCGAGAAAGGATCTCTGGCTGAGGTTGATAACACTGCTACTACTTTACTTTATGCTAATCTGCACTCTTCTAATGCTGCAAGATTGCTGAAGATGTTGAAAATGCTAGTCTTCGATAGTACTAGGCTTTCCCCTCTATTCTGGCATTTCTGCAGCCCAGTCCACATAGACAGCCTTCCTTTGATAATGTTGCATACGTAGTGTAGATCCTTGCTTGCTGAGTACTTCGGATGAGTACTCATGTTTGCTTTGCTTTCTTTTTCCCCCATATCCATTTGATGCCACCAGACGACGGAGCCCCTGAGTTAGCTGCTCCCGCCGACGGCTACTACTACTACCCTCCCGGCGAGTACTTCTACGAGGAGCCGACCGATGACCAGGAGTAGGATCGGAGGGTCCTAGGCAGGAGGCCTACGCCTTTTGATCGTAGTATTTTATTTTGCCCCGCCTTTCTAAAGGCTTATCTTCATTTCTGTAATATATCTGTACCCAGATATCTGATGCTTCCGCTGATGCTTGTATGCCATCGAGCTATGTATGCGAGCCCTCGAGGCCCTGGCTTGTAATATAAAGCTTGTATGACTTTATTTATGTTTTAGAGTTGTGTTGTGATATCTTCAAGTGAGTCCTTAGGCTTGATCATGTGCATTTGCGTGTATGGTTAGTGCATGATTAAGCCGGGGTCGTCACAGATTGGTATCAGAGCCGACTGCCTCTAGGAACCCCCCTTTCAAATTCCTTGGCCGAAGTTGAGTCTAGTTGTCAATTTTTTTTACTAACTTGGCTGTGTGGCTTATGGCCCCACGTCGCCAACTGGGTGGTATTAGGATATTTTATTCCTCGTCTTTACTCTGGGACTCTGATCTCTCTTCTATTCGGGTTAAAAAATTTACTAACACCGACACATAGGATCTCGTAATTCCCATCCTCCCGAAGAGCTGGATATCTGTGCGATTTGCCTGTCATTGATCTGATTAGTCAGATAATCATTTTTCTTTCCATTGTTTTGTTTAACCTTTCTTTCCGAGATCTGATATATTTTTCGTTGTCATATGACAATTCTGAACTTCTATATTTTCAGATGGATCGTCTGTTTCCACCACGTCCTACGACCCAGCTTGTGCTTCGCACTTGGGCTCGTGATGCCCCTGGGTTTCCAGCTGTTCTGATCGCCCTCCTGACTAGACTAGGTTACCACGGGTACCCCGAGTACATGGTCTACGAGGTTTACCGTGAGTTCAACCAGGAGCAGCACTATGCTGATGTTCGTATCTATGATCAGCAGAATGACTCTGGCACTGAGCTACACCTTTTCCACGGTATCGGCGTGACGATTGAGATGGCAGTCCATGATGCCGCCTACTCTGCTGTCGCACGTCTCCGAGGAGAGCACAATGCTAGCTTGGATGTCTCTGAGTTTCGATACATTCCGTATGCACCTGTTGGAGATGCTACTGGATACTACCCAGCTATCTGTGCCCCGTACGAGCCTCGACGCTACGACCCGCAGGTTCTGATTCAGTGCACTCAGGCTCTGGATCGCACTGTTCGGGCTCTTGCCGTCGAGTTGTTCGCCACTCGAGCACGCTACTACGAGGCTATGACGCAGTTGCTACCAGCTGTTCGTTTAGGGATACATCCGGAGCATATCCTTTACCCACGTAGGACCGAGATGCCGCCAGGGATTGATTGGCCTGCAGTGGGAGGTCACACGCCTGCACGTGGACCTCTTCTTTTAGTACGAGACCGGGTTCTGCATCAGAGTGCACATGGAGCACAGGATCCTTCCGCGATGAATATCCGTCGTCCGCACTTGCAGGTACCCCATTTCAGTGGTTTTCTCCGACGTTGACGTAGCCTTTGCTATGTCTCGTTGTGTACTTCCTTACCGCATGCCTGCGTGCCGCCTAGCATGTCTAGCTTTTGAATTTGCACCGTTATGCTGCCCGATTGTAACCGTCTGTGTATGGATCTGTATGTCTTAAATGACTACTTTTAAGCATCTATTGCCCTATTTAAATAACGTCGTGTTACATCATGTTTATTGCTAAACACTCGCATAAGCTATTGCTAAACTACCCCTGTTGAATTGAGCAGGATGGGTGATAACAATCCACCACCGCCGCCACCACCTGACTATATGGCAGCTATGATGCAACAGTTTGAACTTAACCGTCAATTTATGACGGGGATTATGCAACAGTTCCCTCGACCCGATGCCAACCAGCAGCCACCTTCAATCACACTGCCAGAGTTTACGCGACTCAATCCGTCGTTCTTCCATAACACAGTTAACCCGCTGGATGCCGATGACTGGCTGCGTGACATCTTCTATGAGATGGAGTCCGCTGCTGTCGCCCCTGCCAATTATGTCACCTTCGCGACATACTTTCTGAAGGGTCCCGCATCACAATGGTGGGCCACTCACCGACAGACCCTACCTCCTGGTACTGTCATCACCTGGGCGGAATTCAAGACTGCTTTTCGCGCCCGGCAATGGATATACGGTGACAGACACACCTCCGAGTACATTAAGGGCGTGCATAATTTTCTCGAAGTGGCTGAGGCAAACAAGCAGAATGGTTTTATGTGTTGTCCACGCCCTATATGTGGGAATACAAAGTCTTACTCTGACCGGAAAATCCTTCACACCCACTTGCTTTATATGGGTTTCATGCCACACTATAATGTTTGGACCAAGCATGGAGAAATAGGGGTTATGATGGAAGACAGCAAAGAAGAAGAGGACGATGACAACTATGTGCCCCCTGAATACAGTGATGCTGCAATGGGGGAAGCTGAAGATCAAGAGGAACCAGACGATGTGCCCGATGATGATCTCCGCCGGGTCATTGTTGATGCAAGGAGACAGTGCGAAAGTGAAAAGGAGAAGCTGAAGTTCGATCGCATGTTAGAGGATCACAAAAAAGGGTTGTACCCCAATTGCGAAGATGGCAACACAAAGCTCGGTACCGTACTGGAATTGTTGGAGTGGAAGGCAGAGAATGCTGTGCCTGACAAAGCATTTGAGAAGCTACTGAAAATATTGAAGAAGAAGCTTCCAAAGGATAACGAATTGCCCGACAGTACGTACGCAGCAAAGAAGGTCGTATGCCCTCTAGGATTGGAGGTGCAAAAGATACATGCATGCCCTAATGACTGCATCCTCTACCGCGGTGCGTACGAGGATTTGAACTCATGCCCGGTATGCGGTGGATTGCGGTATAAGATCAGACGAGATGACCCTGGTGATGTTGACGGCGAGCCACCCAGGAAGAGGGTTCCTGCCAAGGTGATGTGGTATGCTCCTATAATACCATGGTTGAAACGTCTGTTTAGAAACAAAGAGCATGCCAAGTTGATGCGATGGCACAGAGAGGACCGTAAGAAAGACGAGAAGTTGAGAGCACCCGCTGACGGGTCGCAGTGGAGAAAAATCGAGAGAAAGTACCGGGCTGAGTTTGCAGGTGACCCAAGGAACGTATGGTTTGGTTTAAGCACGGATGGCATTAATCCTTTCGGGGAGCAGAGCAGCAATCACATCACCTGGCCTGTGACTCTATGTATGTATAACCTTCCTCCTTGGATGTGCATGAAGCGGAAGTTCATTATGATGCTAGTTCTCATCCAAGGCCCTAAGCAACCCGGCAACGACATTGATGTGTACCTAAGGCCATTAGTTGAAGAACTTTTACAGCTGTGGAATGGAAAAGGTGTATGTGTGTGGGATGAGCACAGACAGGAGGAATTTGACATGCATGCGTTGCTGTTTGTAACCATCAATGATTGGCCTGCTCTCAGTAACCTTTCAGGACAGACAAACAAGGGATACCACGCATGCACGCACTGTTTAGATGACACCCAAAGTATATACCTGGACAAATGCAGGAAGAATGTGTACCTGGGGCATCGTCGATTTCTTCCGACCAACCATCAATGTCGAAAGAAAGGCAAGCATTTCAAAGGCGAGGAAGATCACCGGAAGAAGCCCGCCATGCGTACCGGTGATCACGTACTTGCTATGGTCAATGATTTATAGGTAATCTTTGGAAAGAGTCCCGGCAGACTATCTGTTCCGAATGACGCTGAGGGACGCGCAGCCATGTGGAAGAAGAAATCTATATTTTGGGACCTACCCTACTGGAAAGACCTAGAGGTCCGCTCTTCAATCGACGTGATGCACGTGACGAAGAATCTTTGCGTGAACCTGCTAGGCTTCTTGGGCGTGTATGGAAAGACAAAAGATACACCGGAGGCACGGGAGGACCTGCAATGTTGGCACGAAAAAGACGGCATGCCTCCAAAGCAGTATGAAGGTCCTGCCAGCTACACTCTTACCAAAGAAGAGAAGGAAATCTTCTTTGAATGCCTGCTCAGTATGAAGGTCCCGTCTGGCTTCTCGTCGAATATAAAGGGAATAATAAATATGGCAGAGAAAAAGTTCCAGAACCTAAAGTCTCATGACTGCCATGTGATTATGACGCAACTGCTTCCGGTTGCATTGAGGGGGCTTCTACCGGAAAACGTTCGATTAGCCATTGTGAAGCTATGTGCATTCCTCAATGCAATCTCTCAGAAGGTGATCGATCCAGAAATCATACCAAGGCTAAGGAGTGATGTGGCGCAATGTCTTGTCAGTTTCGAGCTGGTGTTGCCACCATCCTTCTTCAATATCATGACGCACGTCCTAGTTCATCTAGTCGACGAGATTGTCGTTCTGGGCCCTGTATTTCTACACAATATGTTCCCCTTTGAGAGGTTCATAAAGATTTTTTTTAGAAACTAAAATAACAAAAACTATTTTTGAATATAATGATAAAACACAGTAATATTAAATTGCAGGAAAAAGAATCACTCCAAAATCTATTTTTATAGTAAAGTTAATCACAAACTAGTGATTCACACAAATTTCAAAGAATTCAAATTTAAACTATTCAAATTGGAAAACTAATGGCACTAACAGAAAGTTTACAATTTTTATTACCTAAAAGCAAAAAGAATCACTGGAAAACTGCACAAAAAATAAATAAAGAAAAAAAAGCAAAAAAGAAAACAGAAAAAATGCCACCTACTGGGCCACCACGGCCTGAATACGACTAGAAACCCAGCTAATTGGGCCAGGATTCAGGCCCGTAGAAGGCCCAGCAGGCCCACAGGCATATACAGAGTCTTTAGGCCCGTAAGCCTGCTTTAGAGAGGAGCTCGAAAGCTCAGGCGCACCGCACCTTATAAACAAGTGTGGTTCTCTCTCAGCTAGCGAGGTGGGACTAAACTCCCACCACCACGCCGCTGTGCAATGCTATTGGCCCCGGTTGGTGGCATAAACCGGGACCGATGCCGCCCTTTGGTCCCGGTTCGTGGCACCAACCGGGACCAATGCCCCCCTTTAGTCCCCATTGGTTCCACCAACCGGGACCAAAGGTCCCTGTTTCCTGCCCTTTGGGCTGCTGAAAACAGACCTTTGGTCCCGGTTGGTGGCACCAACCGGGACTAAAGGGGGTTATTGGTCCCGGTTGCTGCCATGAACCGGGACCAATACTCTGGGTATATAAGTAGCACTTAGGAATTTTCAGAACCGCCTATCCTCACTTCGATCTCTCCTCCTCCTCTCCCCCCGACGGCGGGGAGTCCATCCACGACGCCGGCAGGCTGCCCTCGCTAGCCGTCGCCGGCGCCCTCGCCGCGCCCTGCCCCTGACGCCGCCGCTCCTCGAGCCCCTCTGCCCTGACCCGACGCGCCGCGCGCGCCCCAGCCCCCGACGCCGTCGCTGCGCCGCCCCTGCCCTCGTCGCCGCGCCGCCCCTGCCCTTGTCGCCGCGCCGCCCCTGCCCCGCGCCGTCACCGCCCCGGTCCGTGCCGCCCCGCGCTACGGTCCGGCCGGCCCCCTGTTCATATACATTTTTTTCATATGATTTTGTTAGATGATGTTGATGATAGATATGATGATGTTGATGATAGATGTTGTATGCTTTTTTTGTTCATATAATTTTTTTTGTTCATATGATGATTTTTTTTTCATATATGTATTAATTTTTTTATTTAGGTTGGTAGTAGATATCGATTTTAGGTTAGTTGATTTAGTGCATTTTAGGTTAGTTGTACTGTTAGTGCATTTTAGGTTAGTAGATTTTAGGTTAGCGGAGAGGAAAAAGGAAAATAAGGAAAAAGAAGAAAAGTGGAAGAAGGAAGAAGGAAGAAGACGAAAAAGAAGGAGAGGAAAAAGGAAAATAAGAATAAGAAGAGGAAGAAGGAGAAGAAGAAGGAGAAGAAGAGGAGAGGAAGAAGAGGAGAAAAAAAATAAGAAGAGGAAGAAGAAGAAAAAAAAAGATCGCCGAGGGGTCGAGAGGGGGAGGGTCGAGGATCGCCGAGGGGTCGAGAGGGGGACGTCGATCAACCCCCTCCCCGATAACATTTTTTTCCATGTATGTATGTCGTTGTCGATATACCCCCTCCCCGATAACTTCGACATGATGGGGGGGGATCGATATACCCCCTCCCCGATAACAATTTTTTTCTAAGTTACTAAGGTAAAATGTTCACCCCCCTCTCGATATACCGGGCGACCAACTCTCGAGGCCACCCAAACCCTAGAAAAAAAAAGCGTTGTCGATCTCCTACCCCCTCCCGCCCCTACCCGATAAACTCTCGAGGCCACCCAAACCACTAGAAGAAAACTCCGGTAACTTCGACATGAGGGGGGACGTCGATCAACCCCCTCTTGTCCGAAC
Source organism: Thinopyrum elongatum (assembly GCA_011799875.1). NCBI lineage: Eukaryota > Viridiplantae > Streptophyta > Magnoliopsida > Poales > Poaceae > Thinopyrum > Thinopyrum elongatum. The sequence continues at coordinate 660,724,269 of CM022298.1, forward strand.
AAGTCTATGTATCATTTTATATCGCGGTGGACATATATCAAAGTTTGATCATGCGCCTGTTACTTTCGCCTAATGATGAAGACATGGTTTCGTTGAATCCTTTGACGCTAGACAAACGTGACATGAAGGGGTCGAGGGTCGGGAACTAGGGTAGAGGGTCGTGGATCGCCGAGCGGTCGAGGGTCGTGAACTAGGGTAGAGGGTCGAGGGTCGCCGAGGGGTCGAGGGTCGTCCAGGGCTCGAAGGTCCAGATTTATCAAGAATGCCCCCATTATGAATGTGCACAAGTTGATCCAATTTTTTGCTGATCTCATATATATATATATATATTCTTCTATATGCCACGTTGTCTGTCAAAGTATTGAAGAAATCCATGGCTTCATCATTTGCAAGAAGTAACAGGCGTATGATGCTACGAAGCTCTTCAAAGTTGTTTTGGAACGGAGTTCCTGATAGAATAATTCGCCTTTTGGTACGAATTTCAGAAAAGGCCATCCAAATAGCGATATTCGGAAGGCCCTTGCTGAACTTTGTACCAAAAAGCGAATTATTCTATCGGGAACTCCGTTCCAAAACAACTTTGAAGAGCTTCGTACCATTATGCGCCTGTCATTTCCGGCTAATGATGAAGTCATGGTTTTCTTGAATTCTTTGACACTAGACAACATGACATATAGAAGGGTAGATGAGATCAGGAAAAATATGGACCATTTTCTGCACATCCAGAATGGCGTCATTTTGTTAAATCCCTTGTCGGTCCGGACGTCGGACATTCATGAGAGAGGCGGTCCAGCCCAAACCCTAGAAACGTTGTCGAGGCCACCCCAAACCGTAGAAGTGTCGAGCTAGCTAGGTCTACATTTGCACTAATATATCCATCTGTCATGTTTGTATATTAATTAATTGCTTGTAATATTTGCAGAAACTATGGAGCACCGAGACATCGAAGCAGAACAGTTGTTGGGGGACATAATCCTCGGCGGAGGTGATGTCTTGTCGTATCTCAACGACACCGATGGTCTAGAAGGAGAGGATGAAGCAGGCTCCGGTGATCGAACAATGGAGGTGGAAGGACATGATTATGATGGCTCCGGTGACGGAATGCCGGAGGAAGAAGGAGACCATGATGACTGCTCCGGTGAGCGAACGGAGGAAGGAGCTGTTGCAAAGTCCGGCGAGGTATATATATTAATTAAGCCTGTGCTGACTAGCTAATTGATGCATTAATTGTTTTGGTATGTACACATATGAACTCTCTTATTTCTTCTTTTCTAGCCCTCCGGATCGAGCCAAACTTTGGTAACGAGACGAGGCCCGAAGAAAAGGTTGCGCCAGGATGAAAGGTTCATGATCACAGCAATCAAGGGTGATGGCCAACCGATTGAACCCAGCCGGACCAAGGAAGCATTTTCTTCTCAGTGCGGGGTTCTTGTTAGGGACATGATCCCGATCAGCATCCACCAATGGAATAAGCCTAAGAGCGAAGACCCTCAAGTGTCTTTTGTCAACGATAGACAGAAAGATGATCTTTGGACCGCGCTGAAGGCAAATTTAACCCTACCGCTAGAGGAGGATCCGGATAAGCCAGTTATAGAGCCATTGGTCGAGGCTCATGCTCTAAAGAAGATGGCAGATCTATTCAGGAGGTGGAAGAATGAGTTGAAATCAACATTTGTCGACAAAGGGAAGACTCCAGAATTCACCGGCCGATTTAGAAGTTAAGAGATCACTAGCCCGCATTTGTGGCCCACAAGACATCAGAGAAGAGTAAGAAGATGTCAGCGACAAACAAGAAAAATGCTGCAAAGAAGGAGCATCACCATCGCACGGGGTCAGGTGGCTACCTCAAAGCCCGGCCATTCTGGGACAAGGCTGAGAAGGACCTGCTTGATAAAGGGGTCGAACCAGAGACATTGAACTGGCCAGACCGTTCAAGGACTTGGTTCTTCGGGGTTGGGGGAACCTTGGACCCTGAAACAGGGAAGTGCTGTTGGACGAAGGAGCAACTTGAAATACCCGTCAAGAAGCTTCAAAAGTATATCACCATAGCGCAGCAAGGGACGTTCATTCCCGACAGAGAGAACGACAAGCTCACACAGGCCCTCGGGAATCCTGAGCACCTAGGACGAACACGAGGCACGGCAGGCTCCGTTGCGTGGAAGGTTGGGTTTCCCAGCGCAGGCGGTTACAAAACCTGGGAGAGGAGGAGTAAAGTGGAGCAGACCGAACTGCGGAAGCTGAATGCAAGGGTACGAGCGCTAGAGGAACAAGCACTAGTTCAGCGACCTGCCAGAGCTACCCCAGAAGCTACCCCGCCATCTCAGCGGAGAAGCAGCGTGGCTTCCACTGAGCTCCTTCAGCAGCCTCACTTCACGGCTCCCAGCTACCCCATGGATGCTATCACGGAGGCTCAAGATTGCCACCTTATGACGCAATGGCAGCACCTCAAAGTCAAGGTGGCTGTCGGCTCTGTTGCACCTCCTGGACCCGGCGCAACTTTTCACTGCCTTCCGATTCCAGAAGGCTATGCTGTTGTGATGGTCGATGAAATAACAGAGGGATTTGAGGAGCTCGAGCTTGACCACCCTACCGGTGAAGGGGAGACTCAGCTGGGTCTTGCTCTGAAGACTCCATGTCTATGGCAGAAGGAGCTCATCAACCTTCCGATCTGGACGCCTCTGCCTCCTCCTCCTCCTCCTCCGGCGAGTCAGGGCACTCCGCCTCCTCCTCCGGCGAGTGATCAGGGCACTCCGCCTCCTTCTCCGGCTGCTTCGGCACGTGGCGGCACTCCGCCTCCTTCTCCGCCTGCACCGGCGCGTCCGAGCAACCTACCTCCTCTTCCGCCTCGTCAGCAACAGCGGAAGACAGCCGCCGCCGATCCGGCTGCTCTGGCGCGTCGAAGCACTCTGCCTCCTTCTCCGCCTCGTAAGCAACAAAGGAAGACAGCCGCAGCCGCTCCGGCTGCTCCGATGTCTAGCAGTACAGCCAGAGGCGGGAGGCAATACAGATTCGGTCCGACTCTCACGCCTCTAGAGAAGTTACCATACGAGATGACCGAGGAGGAAAACGTGCAGATCTGTCAAGCCGAAGTGAAGGAATTTTTTGCAAAGAAAAATCCACCTCCGGAGGAGAAGATAGATCCGGTGAAATTGAAGCGCACTTTGGATGCCCTGAAGCAACCACCACCGCCACCGCCGGATGACAACCATGTCCGCGCTCTTAAAAAGGCAGTGCAAGGAGCGCGCCGGTCGGGAACTACTTCAATTGACAAAAGGTTACAAGAATGAACAAGTGGGAAAAAAATTCCCTAGCTCGGCGAACAGGCGAACCAGTCATGCCCCCCGCTCAAGGTGTCTAGCGATATCGTCGCAAATCTGCCGGGGATGCTGCCCGATACCAATCCTGGTGATTACCTGCCCGACGATGCACATTTTGATTCAATGGAGGTGGACGAACACAAATACCGGTACGGAAAGCCTCTCGTCAAACCTGGCCATCCTCCTCTAACAACAATGATGCAAAGATTCCATCAGTGGTACATGGACACCTGCAAGTCTGGGAAGGATATTTTGACGTTGAGAGTTAAAGAGGAGCACGACCTCGTTGGAATTGATCTGTTATCTGTTCCATTTGAGGAGTTCTTCCAGTTTTTCAATCAAAAGGACCTCGATAAAATAATTGTCACTTGCTACTGTCTGTAAGTACTACTTCTGTAATTAAGTCTCTATATATAGCTCAGCTCTTTCATTGCATGTATATATAATTATCCTCACAATATTATGCAGATTGAAGATCGTCGAATGCAGAAATGCACAAATCTATGATATTGGGTTCATTAACACAAATCTCATAGATGAATGGACGGTTAAATATAATGCCAAAGAAACCGAGGCCAACTTGCTACAATCGTTGCTTCGAAATCAAAACAAAGATAAAATACTCTTTCCTTACAACTTCAAGTGAGTGTTACTGTCTTGTGCATATTCGGTTTCCCTTATTACTCAAGGTTATAGTAATGTAATTGATGAGTTATGCATGCGTGCGCAGCTTCCACTTTATTCTCCTAGAGATTAAGCTTGAGCAGGGACTAGTAACCATCTTAGACTCGAGACGAAAAGATCCCAAGGAGTATGCGGCCATGACTGAAATGCTCCAGAAGTAAGTTCAATCGATCATTATCGCACCATATCGGCAACTTTGTTCATTTCCTGATATCAAGTAATTATTTTCTTTGTCTCGCAGGGTTTGGAAAGTGTTCACCGCAGAAGCTCCGGGACTGCCGGGGGAGCTGCGATTTACACACCCGAAAGTAAGTACTACTAGCTAGTTCTACGCATCTCCCATTGATTCTAGCTAGTTTCATCAATACCATTTATAATGCTTGATTATCAGTTTGATTGACCTCTATTTCTCGTAAAGTTGTTGTGGCAGAAAGGCGGGAATAATTTTTGTGGATACTACGTTTGCGAGTACATCTACAACGCGACGACCTCTAAGCGGGGCTACTCTGAAAAACAATATGAAGTGCGTAAGCAATAATATTCACAATTTTATTTTATTACCATCATTTGTGTTGAGTTTCATTCATATATATGTATTGACCCCCTTCTTCAAATTAGATGTGGAAGATGCGGGATGAACTCCTACCACAAGATCGCATAAAAGCAATTCAAGAGGAATTGGCGGGATTCTTTCTTAACCACGTCATCAATAAAGCCGGAGAATACCATGTGGAACTTGACATCAGATGTTAGGGATTGTAAGAGATCTTATATTGTATATTTGTAACTTGTTGTTCGACCAATCTCTCGGAGAAGGAGGAGGTCGATCACTTCTCTCTGTATATGTTCATGACGATCTTGTGTACTTAATGGTTTCCTTCATTTGCTTACTAGCTAGCGTTTCAAGTCCTCTCTATACGTATAGTATGTAGTGTCGACCAAGCACGGAGATAAGAGAGGACACTTCTCTCCATTAGCTAGCTAACACAATATATGAAACCCCTAAATTAACCCTACAAAACCCCCAAATCCCCCCCCCCTTAAAAAAACAAAAAACCCCAGCCCCTGAACTGCTGACGCGTGGATGCTTTTTGGTCCCGGTTGGTGCTACCAACCGGGACAAAAGGCCCTCCTTCCTGGGCAAGCCGCAACGGCCACGTGGAGCCCCATCTGTCTCGGTTCGTAAGCGAACCGGGACTAAAGGTATTGGGCTTTAGTCCCGGTTCCAGAACCGGGACAAATGGGCCTCTGGAACCGGGACAAATGGGCCTTTTTCTACTAGTGATCCTTGATGAAGCTGAACGTCGAACTCGTCAGAAGACAACCAAGTTTCTAAAAGTCCAGTGGTCGAATCACACTGAAGATGAAGCCACTTGGGAACGCGAGGATCATCTTCGGGAAGAATATCCCGACCTCTTTCCTTCTACCTCCTAAATTCTCGGGACGATAATTTCTTTTAGAGGTGGAGAATTTGTAACACCCCTGTGTAATAGCCACTATGATCAACTGCTAATAATGCCAAGTCATATCATTTGCAGTGCCTAGTCATAGTGGTTAACCAAAACAATTCCAGTTCTATTCTGAAAATCAATTCAAATTCAAGAGTGAATTGTGAAGTTGCTCAAACATTGTTGGGAAAATGTTCACTAAATAGCAAATATTCCAGAAGCACTTGTAAAAATATAACCAATGATACTTGGATTAGCTAAATGACTCAAACCACATGAAACAGCACCAAAACAGCACTAATTAAATCATTTATGATCATATCAAATTCAAATAAAATCCTACTTTGCCCAAACAAGTTTTTGGTGAGAGGTAATAATGCACTGTAATATATGGGCTAAGTTTCATACTTTACAAAAATGCATACGTAGCCTAACAATTACAAAACAGAAAAGAAATAAAGAAAAGGCAAAATGGAAAACAGAAAAAAAATGAGGCACTGTGCACTGGGCCTAAGTGCACAGTGCCCCGAAATCCAGCCCACCTGGCCCATTTCCCTCTCTCTCCTTCGTCGCGTCGGCCGCTCCCTGGCCGAGCGCGCGCGCCGGCGAAACGCCGACAGCGTGACGCCACCGACGCCCGCAGTCAACGAGGGGATAATGATGAGGCTCGTCCACTCCCCCTGGACCTCCTCCATCACTCTCCCCCTCTCTCCCTCGCTCGCTTCGCCCCACTTGTTCCCCTCAGATCCATCTCCGAGTGCCGCCGTCGCCGCGCCACATCACCATCGTGGCCAGCGGCCTCCCCGCATCGCCTGAGTGTGCCTGGGAGGAGCGCCGTGCTCGACCACGTCCCCTGGAGCAATCTGAGGGAGCTGAGGAGCACGACATCGCCCGGACGCATCGTCTTCTTCCTCGGCATGTTGTCGATCTCCTCCGTCTCCAGCGAGCCTCTGCTGCTACTAATCTGTCAAGGGCCTGCGTGCGTGCCGCTAGGTGAGCATGCTTCCTCCCCTGCCCTCTAGGACCTCTAATTCACGCCGTAGATAGCTCGTCGACGAACCCGAGCTCCGGTCGCCGCAGAGCACCTCGCCGTCATGGCTATAGCCCCTGTCGTGCTCGCCTGGGCACGGCATCGAGCTCCTGGTGCTCCCCTGAGCCCAACGAGCTCGAGCCCGTGCCTCCCCGTGCCCTCTAGCCCCTAGCTCGACGCGCGCCCGAATGCGCCTCCGCCCACGCTCGTCGCCGGCGTGCTTCCGATGACCAGATGGTCACGGGGCTGAGCCCGTTGAGCTCAATGCGTCGCGCAGCACCTCCCCAACCCTTCCATTCGCCTTGATGCGCGCTGAATCGACGTCTCCGTCGCGCACTCGTAAGCACCGCCGCCTCCGCGCTCGCCGGCGCCGTTTCCGGCCATCCCTGCTTCGGCCAGCACCACGACGAGATGCGTGACACTGCCAGCAGTAGAACGCAAGTTGCCTCGCCGAGTTTGAGCCCGTGTACGCAAAACCCGAGCGACTCCGGCGAGCTCCACCGCGAATTTGGTCGCCAGAGTAATCTCTGGTGCCGGTCGCCGACGTGGCATGACAGGTGGGGCCCCTGAGACGCTGACAGTGGGCCCCGCGGGTCCCAATTGACTGGGTTGACCCAGTCAACTGCTGACTGGGCAGCCCAGTGTCACTGACACGCGGGCCCGACCGCATATTAGTTTAAAAGAAAATGTTTTAATAAATATAACTAATTAGATTAACCTAAATACCGACTGACGTATGGGGCCCACACCTATAATTAGCTTAATAAGTCAGTTTAATTCACTGTTAAAAGTAACAGAGGCTGACATGTTGGTCCCACTGGACCCACATGTCAGGTTTGACTCTGGTCAGCCGGTTTGACTCGCTGATGTCACAGCTGACGTCATATATCAATTTCTGTTAATTAAATAAATTCCAGAAAATCATTTAAATCTTTAAAAATTCATAACTTTTAAACCGTATCTCGGATTGAAAAACTTAAAACACGAAAGTTGCTCAGAACGACGAGATGAGTTTGATCGCGTCGTCTGTTTCCATATCGGAACCCCCTACGTAGGAGAACTCGTAACTCTGAGCCCGATTCCGGTAGATGAATAGTGCACACATACCGGTTAATATGTCCCAAATTAATCCTACAATAACTAAATTGACCTAGATGCATCCTTAGGCAACCCTGCACTGCATCATAGCATAGCATGCCCTGCGTTGCATTTGTTTGCATTATGTTTACCTGTTTCTTCCCCCTCTTCTCTCTCGGTAGACCCCGACGTCGACGTAGCTCCCGAGGCAGACGCAGCTCCGGAGTACGACTACGTCCCCGACGACACCGTTGACGACCTTGCCCTTGCCGCAGAGCAACCAGGCAAGCACCCCCCTTTTGAACATGCCTATATCGCCTACTCTCTTCTCTCTTATGCTTGCATTAGAATTGCTGCTATTGTTGTTATCCTATATCTGCTGCATAGCCTGTTTATTGTAACCTACTTTGTTACCTTCCTGCTTATCCTAAACTGTTTAGTATAGGCTGGGTAGAGACCCATCAGAGACCCCCACTATATCCCGACTGCCCCGCTGGATTATCAGAAGACCCGATCAATGGTATTGAAGACCAGGCCCCGGCACCGCACATCACTTCCCCCTTAGTTGCCAACACAACTGGGTTACTATCGAGTGCCGAGGGTGATACCTCATCAGCACTTCCGATGATAACCTTGTAGGTTAGTTAATCGTCTTGGTAAGCGAGGGTGATTCCTCCTACACCACTCTCGATAACGACGTCCTCGTGCAAATTCTCAAGTGTGAACCTCGAGGGTGATTCCTCCTTCGTTCACCTTGACGATAACATCAGGTGGAATTCCATCGAGGGTGATTCCTCAGGGTTTCCCTTGGTGTTAGACACACGGTTACTATTGTTACTATGACTTACCCTGAACCATGTACTAAAGACGGGTCGGCCCTGAGGGGTACCCGCGCGAGCATATTTGCGAAGTGATGTGGAGACGGGTTGACCTGGAAGGTGCCCGCGAGATAACTACGAGGCGTGGCCGGGCATTCCTAGCCCTTGCCGCAAGTCCTCGAGACAGGGCGACGGGGTCACATCGATCGTGAGTCTCTTCTTGTTACCGCGCGCTCCTAATCCACTAATGTTTTGTATATTTGATCCGAGGGGCCTCTGGCCTGATAGCACTAACCATCACATGGGCATAGTATGGGCGTTCCGCGTCGTATACTTCAGCCGGAGCTTAATAGACGTCAGCGACTGAGTAGCGCGCGCCGAATTGGACTAGTTAAGCCCGCGCTTGTATTAAGGGGGTTAGGTCTGCTTTCGGCTGCGTTCGCAACGTGCAGGAGCGTCCGGGGCGATGGCCCAAGACCCCTGGGCATATGTTTAGTCCGGCGTGCTGACTTCTCTGTTAAGTATTCGGTCGGGTTGCGGCGTATCGCTTGGCCGAGGCCGGGCATGACCCAGTAAAGTGTGTCCGGCCGGAGTTAAGCAAGCGTGGTTGGTAACTTGGTGCACCCCTGCAGGGAAGAACTAATCTATCGATAGCCTGTCCTACGGTAACGGACACTCGGAGTTGTATCCCGATTGGTACAACTAGAACTTGAGATGAAAACTGGATAGTATGGCTCTGGGATTGCTTTCTCGCAGGGAGTCGAGAAAGGATCTCTGGCCGAGGTTGATAACACTGCTACTACTTTACTTTATGCTAATCTGCACTCTTCTAATGCTGCAAGACTGCTGAAGATGCTAGTCTTCGATAGGACTAGGCTTTCCCCTCTATTCTGTCATTTCTGCAGCCCAGTCCACATATACAGCCTTCCTTTCATAATGTTGCATATGTAGTGTAGATCCTTGCTTGCTGAGTACTTCGGATGAGTACTCATGTTTGCTTTGCTTTCTTTTTCCCCCATATCCATTTGATGCCACCAGACGGCGGAGCCCCTGAGTTAGCTGCTCCCGCCGACGGCTACTACTACTACTACCCTCCCGGCGAGTACTTCTACGAGGAGCCGGCCGACGACCAGGAGTAGGATCGGAGGGTCCTAGGCAGGAGGCCTACGCCTTTCGATCGTACTATTTTATTTTGCACTGCCTTTCTAAAGGCTTATCTCCATTTCTGTAATATATCTGTACCCAGATATCTGATGCTTCCGCTGACGCTTGTATGCCATCGAGCTTTGTATTCGAGCCCTCGAGGCCCTGGCTTGTAATATAAAGCTTGTATGACTTTATTTATGTTTTAGAGTTGTGTTGTGATATCTTCAAGTGAGTCCTTAGGCTTGATCGTGTGCATTTGCGTGTATGGTTAGTGCATGATTAAGCCGGGGTCGTCACAAGTATGAGGAGTCGGCTGACGCGGTGGCGGACTTGGAGGAGGAGGAGTGGGCTGACGCGGTGGCGGACTTGGAGGAGGAGGAGTCTGCTGACGCGGTGGCGGACTTGGGGGAGCGGGAGTCTGCTGAGGCGGCGGCGGACGTGGAGGAGGAGCCGGCTGATGCGGTGTCGGTGGCCTTGGAAAGACGATGCAATCCTTTCTGCATAGAATGATATGATGTATGGCCTCTCCCAGTGTGCGCTCGTCGTCACCACCAGGAATGTCAAGCTCTAGCCCCGAATATTATGCCACCACTTCATCAACCCCGACACGAGCATAGCCAGCTGGAATCAGATTGCAATGGAAGGTTGCTTCAAGGGGATTTGTATAAGCAACGCCATCCGCCACCTTCATGGATATGTTCTTCATTTTAAATTGTAGCTCACAAGCTGTCGTATCTATGATATCATCCACAGGGTATCTATCCAGCAGTGCATCATCGCCCGGGGCGGATCCCACGCTAATTCTCGGCATGGATGGGACAGTGCTATCCAATGCTGGATCTGCTAGCTGCTGCCGCTGCTGAGACCCCCTTTCCTGGCTAAGTGAGTCGATCTGCTGCTGCTGCCACTGGAAAGCGAGTGCCAACTCCGCGTGCTTTGATTCTACGATGTGAAGGCGGTCTGCTTCTTGCTTCCTCTCCTCCTCCTCCAGCTTCCTCTTATGCTCCTCCTGCTGCTTCTTTCTCGCACGGCTTCTGTAGTCGGCGTTCCAGTCTGCAAACCCCTCAAACCACGGAACAACGCCTTTGCCTCGTGTTCTTCCCAGGTGTTCAGGATTCTTCAGGGCGCGCGTAAGCTTGTTGTTCTCTCTGTTGGGCTTGAACACCCCCGTTCGAGCCTCTTCTATTGCAACAAGTAAACTGAGGTCGGCTCGGCTCCTTTAAGACTTGCCCGCTCCAAAACCTCGCCTGTCTTTGGGTCCAACATCCCCCCATGTGCATAGAACCAAGTCCTGGACCTGGGGGGCCAGTTCAATGTAACTGGAGTGACCCCTGCATCCATCATCTCTTGCTCAGCGAGATCCCACTTAGGCCGGGCCACCTCGTAGCCACCTGGCCCCAGCTTATGGTGCCACTACTTTTTCGCGGCATTAATCTTGTTTTTTCTCGACCGTTCCTGAGCTACTTCCGATTCCTTGAAGTTCACGAAAGCGTCCCAGTGATCTCTTGCCTTCTCTAGTGTTCCCTTGAATTCTGGAGTCTTCTTTCCTGCATTGACGTACGCGGCCCATATACTTTTCTTGTGGTTGTTGAATGCTATCGCCATCTTCCTAAGAGCAGCGTTCTTGACTTTCTCCACATCTACATCTGTGAAATGATCTGGTAGGGTGAAATGTGACATGAGAGATTCCCAAAGCTGATCTTTTGCTCTTTGGTCGACAAAAGTAACATCTGGATGTTCCTTTGCTGGCTTTTTTCATTCTTGAATGGAGATCGGGATTTGGTCCCTGACAATAACTCCGCATTCACGAATGAACTTGTTCGCATTCTTCTTTGGTTCGCGCGGTTCACCATTAGGTTTGATGGCATCGATGTTGTACTTTACGCCATCCTTCAACTTTTTGGCCGGGCCTCGAACTGTCCTGCTGCTTGTAGAAGATTTGCTCGATTCGGAGGGCTAAAAGAAGAAAGATCGATTCATTAATATATATACAAATCAATTAAAACATGTGATGATCACCAGATGCCTGCTTATATAAATATACCTCGCCGGTCATTGTCATTTCAAGAACAACATTTCCTTCATCATCATTGTTCTGGACTTCATCTATTCGTTCGTCTTCATCAAATATCATACCCTCACCGGTAGGGTTCAGATATTGCGAGCCGTCATCTTCTTCATTCCCATCTGGGCTCGGGGAGCGTATGATGTCAAACAGAGTCTCTTCTCCTTCTCTGTCGGTATTGTCCATAGCTTTTATTTAACTAATCCAGAAGAAAGATAAAACAATTTAGTATTCAAATTAGAATGCATGCATGCAATCAATAAGGAAAAACTTAATCATAGTAGATAATATGCATCTCGAATAATCTAGATAATTAATATGCATAATCGAATATAATCTTGAATACATCGTCTCGAATATTATCGAATAATATAATCTCGAATACATCGTCTCGAATATTATCTCGAATACATCACTAGCTAATACAGATCGAATATTATCGAATAATCTAGTTCATTCATGGTGGACACCCAAAGAGAAGGAACCATCACAGGATCATAGCTCGGGTGAGATCCCTGAAGAACTTGCCAGGTATTGGAGAACCTGACGTCCAACGCAACCATGTAGCGACGGACGTGCTCGTCCTCCTCCCTGACACAGTGACGTACCACCTCCGCGGGGGACGCCAGCCTCCGCACCGAATGTGGCCCACGCGCCCGCCACCAAAGAAGCTCCAGGTCGACGACGGGACCCGGGTTCCTCACCAAGATGTGCGCCCCTGAAGGTAGCACCTCCCAGTGCCAGCCCGGCGGAGCCCAGTCCCGGACATGGCGCCAGTGAAGCAGGACGTCATCGCGAACGGGTCGACGACGAGGATGCGGGCCGGGCATCGTTGATGTCGAGAACAAATTCTATGCAAATGTAACATTTTTTAAATGCTTGGATTGTGATTTCTTATATACGAGGAACATTTAGTCCCTGGCTAGGAACAGGATTCAGAATCATAACGGATTCTCTTAACCTTTAAGGGATTTAACAAAATGGCGCCATTCTGGATGTGCAGAAAATGTTCCATATTTTTCCTGATCTCATCTACCCTTCTATATGTCACGTTGTCTAGTTTCAAAGGATTCAAGAAAACCATGGCTTCATCATTAGCCGGAAGTAACAGGCGCATGATGGTACGAAGCTCTCCAAAGTTGTTTTGGAACGGAGTTCCGGATAGGATAATTATCTTTTTGGTATGAAGTTCAGCAAGAGCCTTCCGAATATCGCTATTTGGAAGGCCTTTGCTGAACTTCATACCAAAAAGCGAATTATCCTATCAGGAACTCCATTCCAAAACAACTTGGGAGAGCTTCGTACCATCATGCGCCTGTTACTTCCGGCTAATGATGAAGCCATGGATTTCTTCAATACTTTGACATACAAGACAACGTGACATACAGAAGGGTACGTAGATGAGATCAGAAAAAAAAATTGGATTAAAACTTGTGCACATCCATAATGGGGGCATTCTTGATAAATCCCTTATTAAGACTATAAGAGAATCTATTGTGTACTATACATACATATACTAATTAATTGCAAATACATAACAAACTTTTGCAAATACAACATTAAAATATGCAACTTTTGCAAATACTAATTGCTATACATTTTTTAAATGGTTGATTGTGATTTTTTATATACATCTAATCATCTAGTGAAAATTGGATCAAAATGTAAAAATTCCTCAAATGTCAAAATTCCTTAACTTTTTTCTATACATCTAATCATCTAGTGAAAAAAATGTATATCACAAACATCTAGTGAAAATTTAACTTTTGCAAATTCGATCTGTGCAAATTTAACTTTTTTAAATGGTTGATTGTGATTTTTTTAATTCTTTTTCACTTGATTTTGCAAATACATAACTAAAAGTATAAAAAACTAAAAAACATTCATCTAACATTTATATATCTAGCATTTCTATATAACTAAAAGTATAAAAAACTAAAAAACATTCATCTAACATTTCTATATAACTAAAAGTATAAAAAAACTAAAAAACATTCATCTAACATTTATATATCTAACATTCTTCTAACATTTCTATAACTAAAAGTATAAAAAACTAAAAAACAGAAAAATAGAAAATAAGAATATATGTGTGTGTGTGTTCATGCATGTGTGTGTGTTTGCGGGCTCGATGCATGGGAGGGGCGGCCATGGCGGCAGGGGCACACAGCGGGGCAACGGCCGGCGAGGCGAGGCGAGTCGTCGGCGACGGTGACGGCACGTGAGGTCGAGGGAAGGGGAGCGGCGTGACGGGGGCGGCGACGCATGGGCGGCGCGTCGGGGGCGGCAACGGCGTGGGCGGCTCGTCGGGGGCGGCGACGGCGTGGGCAGCGAGTCGGGAGCGGCGACGGCGTCGGCAACGGCGATCTCCTCTGTGTCGGGGTCGAAGAGACGAAGAAAGTAGAGGGAAAATGAAAAAATTTCAAGTGCTCTATATATATGCGGGGACCTTTAGTCCCGGTTGGAGCCACCAACCGGGACTAAAGGTCATTTTGGCCAGCCGAAGCGGCAGGAAGCGCAGGCCTTTAGTCGCGGTTGGTGGCTCCAACCGGGACAAAAGACCCCCCTTTAGTCGCGGTTGGAGCCACCAACCGCGACTAAAGGCCTGTGCTTCCCGTGTCCAATGTTTAGTCCCACCTCGCTAGTTGAGAGGAGCTCGCACCAGTTTATAAGCCCTGCCGCGGCTACCGTGTCGAGCTCCTCTCTAAGCAGGCCTTTGTGGGCCTATTGAAACAGTGCTGCCCTATGGGGCCTACTGGGCCGTACGGGCCTGCATCCTGGCCGAACTAGAGGTTGGGTTTCTAGTCGTATGCAGGCCGTGGCGGCCCAGTAGGCGGGCTTTTATTTATTTATTTTTGGTTTTTGCTTTATTTATTTTCTTTTGTTTCTAAGTTGTTTTTTGCTTTATTTAGAGTTTCTTTGTGAATCTTTTTGCTTTAGGTAAAAAAAATTATAAACTTTCTTTTAGTGCTTGTAGTTTTCAAATTGAAATAGTTTAAATTTGAATTAATTAAATTTTGTGTGAATAACTTTACTTTAAAAATAGATTTTCTTAGTGATTCTTGTTTCCGCTGTTTAATATTAGTGTGTTTTATCATTATATTCAATTTGGTAATTCTTTGGTTATTTTTAAAAAATAAATACCTTTGTAACAGATGAGTTTTCGTACGAAACCCTGATATATACTTCGAAAGAGATTGTCCATTTTATACACGAAGTGCATCTAGTTTTTGACGTTCCCCTCTCAACATTTTAGCACATGCTATGTGGGTGAAATGATGATACCATGCCAACTTTCAACCTTTTCAGAGTTCATTTTGTAGTGCTTTTCAATTTCAGGGTCGTTTAGCTCAAAAAATCAGTAAATGCATGAAAAATAGCAAATGAAGTCAGAAAGGGTTGAAAATTGATGACGTGGCTTTGAATGGTGCATACTGAACGCACAAAAAGTCTGGAGTTGAAATAAGTTTAAAAAATGAAATGCCTTTGTAACAGATGAGTTTTTCGTCCAAAACCCTGATACTTCGAAAGAGATTGTCCATTTTGTACACAAAGTGCATCCAGTTTCTGCAGTAACCCTCTCAACTTTATAGCACATGCTATGTGGGTGAAATGATGATACCATGCCAACTTTCAACATTTTTAGAGTTTATTTTGTTGTGCTTTTTAATTTCAGGGTCGTTTATCTCAAAAAATTCAGTAAATGCATGAAAAATAGCAAATGAAGTCAGAAAGGGTTGAAAATTGATGACGTGGCTTTGAATGGTGCATACTGAACGCACAAAATCTGGAGTTGAATAAGTTAAAAAAATGAAATGCCTTTGTAACAGATAAGTTTTCGTCCGAAACCCTGATACTTCGAAAGAGATTGTCCATTTTGTACACGAAGTGCATCCAGCTTCTGCCGTAACCCTCTCAACTTTTTAGCACATGCTATGTGGATGAAATGATGATACCATGCCAACTTTCAATCTTTTCAAAGTTCATTTTGTATTGCTTTTCAATTTCAGGGTCGTTTAGCTCAAAAAAATCAGTAAATGCATGAAAAATAGCAAATGAAGTCAGAAAGGGTTGAAAATTGATGACGTGGCTTTGAATGGTGCATACCGAATGCACAAAAAGTTTGGAGTTGAAATAAGTTTAAAAAATGAAATGCCTTTGTAACAAATGAGTTTTCGTCCAAAACACCGATACTTCGAAAGTGATTGTCCATTTTGTACATGAAGTGCATCTAGTTTCTGTCGTAACCCTCTCAACTTTTTAGCACATGCTATGTGGGTGAAATTATGATACCATGCCAACTTTCAACCTTTTTAGAGTTCATTTTGTAGTGCTTTCCAATTTCAGGGTTGTTTAGCTCAAAAAAAATTAGTAAATGCATTAAAAATAGCAAATGAAGTTAGAAAGGGTTGAAAATTGATGATTTGGCTTTGAATGGTGCATACTGAACGCACAAAAATTCTGGAGTTGAAAAAAGTTAAAAAAAATGAAATGCCTTTGTAGCAGATGAGTTTTCGTCCGAAACCCTGATACTTCGAAAGAGATTGTCCATTTTTTACACGAAGTGCATCTAGTTTCTGGCGTAACCCTCTCAACTTTTTAGCACATACTATTTGGGTGAAATGATGATACCAGGCCAACTTTCAACCTTTTCAAAGTTCATTTTGTATTGCTTTTCAATTTCAGGGTCGTTTAGCTCAAAAAATCAGTAAATGCATGAAAAATAGCAAATCAAGTCAGAAAGGGTTGAAAATTAATGACGTGGATTTGAATGGTGCATACCGAATGCACAAAAAGTCTGGAGTTGAAATAAGTTTTAAAAATGAAATGCCTTTGTAACAGATGAGTTTTCGTCGAACACCCCGATACTTCGAAAGAGATTGTCCATTTTGGACATGAAGTGCATCCAGTTTCTGCCGTAACCCTCTCAACTTTTTAGCACATACTATGTGGGTGAAATGATGATACCATGCCAACTTTCAACCTTTTCAGAGTTCATTTTGTCGTGCTTTTCAATTTCAGGGCCGTTAAGCTAAAAAAAAAATCAGTAAATGCATTAAAAATAGCAAATGAAGTCAGAAAGGGTTGAAAATTGAAGACGTGGCTTTGAATGGTGCATACTGAATGCACAAAAACTCTGGAGTTGAAATAAGTTTAAAAAAATGAAATGCCTTTGTAACAGATGATTTTTCGTCCGAAACCTGATATATACTTCGAAAGAGATTGTCCATTTTGTACACAAAGTGCATCCAGTTTTTGCCGTACCCCTCTCAACTTTTTAGCACATGCTATGTTGGTGAATTGATGATCCATGCCAACTTTCAACCTTTTCAAGAGTTCATTTTGTAGTGCTTTTCAATTTCAGGGTCTTAAGCTCAAAAAATCAGTAAATGCATTAAACTTCGGCAACATT